>PVJL010000238.1:0-443029 GCA_004026885.1 Lyroderma lyra | reverse complement strand
AATGAATGAAGAAAATCTGGCATTGTAGCTGATTAGCCAGAGTTGCAACTGACGTCTCCCTCATTTCGGCTACTTTTTCGAGGCCGTGTAGAGAGCACAGCATCTGCTCCACCGGGTAGAGTGGCTATGGCACAATGGAACTCCATCATCTCCTCATCTCCTAAGACCATATGTGTGGCCCCGTAAACGTGTAGTTTCATATATTAGCGGCCTCTTTTTTTCAGGCCACACGGTTACTCTTTTTGCATCTGTTTGCAATCATTCATGCCACTATCCCTGGCAAGCAAGCCGAGGCCGTCTGAACAAAAGGCTGCAGGGTGGTACGCAGTGCAAATTCCTCAGCTCCTTGTGCTTTTCATTCAACTAAGCATAATTCAGCCCTTGAAAACAATGCAATTTCCTGATGGTCCACCAGACTCTGCAGAGGCTGGTCTGAAACACCTAATCATAGCCATTCCCTCCTTGAAATCAAAACAAGTGTTTCCATTTCAGATGGCGTATGTGTTGGAAAGTTTCATGACTTTTTATTTTTCTTTTTGATTTTATGGTGAGGGGGACCAATGGAAGTTGCCCACTGGACACATCTACCCTCTGGTCACTTTCTCACTGACCTATCAGGGATCCCACTCTCACCAGAGAAGCAAAGCTAAAAGGGTGAACAGGATGGATTCTGGGTCAGCAGGCCGGACTGTCAGAGTTAGAAGGGACATAAGAGGTGGTGCAGTGCACCCTCCTGTCCCTGTAGAGTAAGGAGTGCAAACCAAGAGAGGTGGGCGAACAACTTGCCCGTGGCCTCTCTCTGAGCGACTGCTTCTTCCTTTCATTTAAAATGGGGGGGATTTTAAGAGAACTACGATCCACGTGCTTCTGATTGAATTACCCTCACTGCATTCCCAAATCATTTTGTTCAAACCCGTCAGTGCTGAAGCCACCCTCTGAGCTCTTTACAGGCACGTAAGACTTTTGGAAATATGAAGTGGTACTTTTGCCAAGGCAAAGCAAAATCCCTTTGAGCTAGGGCTTTTCTACTGAAAGAGAGGGATGGAGTGGGTGGAAAGAGAGGGAGGGAGGGAGAGAGGGAGAGAGAGAGAGGGAGGGAGGGAGGGAGGGAGGGAGGGAGAAGAAGGGGGAGGAAGAGGAGAAGAGAAGAGAAGAATGGAAGGCAAAAGATACTAATGTGTACCTAAATCTTACTGCCTGTAAGTTGAAGCTTCGTTTTCTCACTTCCCGTGCCCCCCACTAAAGTCGGGCATGAGACACTGTGCCTTCCAGCTCGGTGTGAGGAAAGGAGAGCATTAAGAATCGGAATGCCCATTGCCGGACACACTTGACCGCATAGACGTAGCTGCCCATGTGATCTCTGGAATCTGCTGATGTTGCTACAGCCACCTGTGGACTCCTCTCCCTTGGGACATGGGACCACGCCAACACTCCTTCCTTCTGAGTTCACTTCTGAATCGTAACAAACCCCCAGCAGGCTGCCGAGGTGAGCAGTTCTCCCTGTCTGCCATTCAGGAGCTTAGGAACAATGAGCCTGGCTGGACGGTATTTGCTGTTAGAAAGGGAAGTGGTGGGCAGCCCCCGGCAAGAATACGCAAAGGCTGAAGCTGAGATCGTGAACTGCATTAGTGACAGTGCCAAAGGGGGGCTGACTGCCACGCACGGTGAGCCATAGCAAGGGAGTTGCCAGGAGATAAAGTGAACCAGGGGCTTTATGGTGACACCATCGCCATGCTGGCTCCCTCCTCCCCACTATGGCACGCCTGCTATTGCCCCAAGTACAAATGTGTTTATCATCAAGCTCTCCAGCAATGCTGGGGATTCAGGGGTCCATTTGCAAAACACTCTGCAGCCTTAAGACAAAGAGATTAGATTTCTCCCTTTCTAGCCACACACTCCATAGAGATAACCACCTAGGAGCAACTGGTCCTCTTCGAAGTCCTCCTGATTTCACTTGTACACACATTTAAGGGAGGGCGGGAAAGAGGCAGGTGACATCATGGGTGCCTAGAATCATGCCGGAGAGGTGCTTCTTGGAGGTGGTTCTGTTCAGAAGGGGAACTATGGTTCGTAGGGTTAGCTGGAGAAATAAGGACGATGGCTCAGTGGGAGAGCCCACAGGGGAGTAGCTACACCCCTATTGCTCCATTTCCTAGGGGAAGGGATCATCACTGGAGAGGCCACTTCTCATGCGACATCACATCCCATTTTAAATGATGGCACAGGAGATGCTAAGTACCCAATAAAGAGGGTTCCACAGAGGTAGCTCGAAGGGCACTCCCTTCTTCATTTCTACGCTGTCTGTCATCCTGCCCCTCGTCACGCAGTTTTGTCAGTCTGAGCACTGTTGACATGTAGGGCCAGACACTTCTCTTCTGCGCATTGTAGGATGCTTCTATTCAGTGTGTGTTGGTGGTAAAACCCCTCAGTGCTGTGACACCAAAAGTGTGTCCCGATATTGCCACTGGGGAGTGAAACTGGCCTAACGGGTTCTGGTGCATGTTACTGGGCCCCCAGGTACGTCCAACCTGCGGCCCAGGACGGCTGCTAACGCTTCCCAACATGAATTCTTGAAACATTCTGAGATTTTTTGGCGACTTTTATTTATTTACTTATTTATTTATTTATTAGCTCATCAGCTATCAGAGTTAGTGCATTTTATGTGTGGGGCCCGAGACAGTTTCACTGTGGCCCAGGGAAGCCAAAAGGTCGGACACCAAGGCGATTCTGGCCCCTTCTCCTCATTCCCGTTGGAAAGTCACCCTGGACCCCAGGCGCGTTGTGCCAGAGCACCCACGCTGCTCCATGTCTACCCCGAGAGGTTCTCCTCAGCATGACCTTGGAGTCCTCAGCCTAGCTCCAGAAGATTCCAGACAGAAAAAAAAACCCACAGAGAGGGGAAGAAATGAATGAGAGGGAGAGAGAAAGCAAAGTATTTAGAAGTAGGCAGAGCCTGGGGGTGGGGAGAAAACATGTATTCTTTTCTTTTTCTTTTTTTTTTTTTTTTTAAATAAAGCTCCTGGGCTTTCTCAAGTCAGCCTCCGTAGGAATCTGGTTTTCATTTGCACGCCCCCTCAGCCCTGAGCCGAGCTTCTTCTCATAGATAATTTGACTTGATTACTTTCTGAAAGGGCAGACAGAGCCAGAGGAGCCCTGCGCTCATTTACTTGTCACTCCCAGCGTTGCCTGAGCGGCCCCTCCCCCGCTGGGGACAGACAGAGAGGCCGGGATCAAACTCTCCTGGGAAGGGCTGTGGGGAGACAGGCAGGTCGCTCTGACCACCTGGGCCAGCAGGGCCCTGGCTGCAGAAAGGCTGATGCCCTTTGACAGAAAAGGAACTGTCATTTAGCAAAAGGCTGAAGCAGTGGATGTCCCACCCAGATGGTTCTGGGCTTTCCCCCTGAAGATCAACACCAGCTAGAATACACAATAAAACTCAGGCATCGTTAAAAATCAAATCGTTTGATTTTTGTGAGCCTAAGAACCTTGGACTGCACTTTCTTCTTATCTCTTCAATAGTCTGCTCAGCTCTGCGCACATCGAGGCATTAGATAAATATTTATTAATTTGTTCTTATGTTTGCTAGAATCGATTCTGAGCCTGAAGTGTGAGTGGTATTACAGTTTCTTAAAATATTATGATACAAATTCTGAGATTATTCATATCTTCTTATACAGTAGGAAAGGATTACAGGATCAGATAGTTTTCAAATAAATGGTGTATGGTCATTTAACTGTGCTTCTGTTTATTTCATTTCTGCCTTTCCTAAAAGGCTTTCCTGCAGATTCTATAATTCTGGGCAGCTTTCTGAAAACTCCAGTTTTCAGTCAACAACTCCAGTCAGTCAACTCTGCCTATTCCAATTCCTAGTAAATCTGTCTGCTAAGAAAGTGGCTGAGAACTGGAGATAGGTATTGTTTTGGCCAGCAGGTTGGTTTGTGTTTATTTTATGTTAATGTTGGTTGGCAAGGCCAGTGGTCTCCAGTTTTCACATCCTGAGACCTCCAAAGCCTTATGTGTAATGTTTTATATACTTATACTTCCAACCTCACTCCTGTTTGAAATATCCTGGCTTATGTCAAACACAAACCACTTTGTACATATACATCTATATTCAATTGCCATTTTTGTTAAAAATGGTCAACAATCAGCAATTTCATATCATTCAACATGTAATAAAATGCTCATTCCTGCTTCAAGATTAGGAATGGATTCTACCTACACCTTGGTTCATTATTATCAATAGGAAGGGACTCAATTCAAGATTCACAGCAGGTAGTTCAGAGTTACTGTCTTGTTAGGACTTCAACGTCTGTGAGCTTGAAAATGATTCTGGTTGTCTGAGATTTTTAATGTGGGCCTATGTGTGGGAACAAGTAGAGGAGAGTGACCAAAAGTTTGAATTTGGGATCAGAAGTACTTTCATCTGAGAACCAATTCAAGCCCTGTGTGTCCTTGGGAAGAGATTTAGTCTCTCCACACCCTGGTTTCTTCAGCTGTAAAGTCCAAATAATGATATTAATAACAGTGATCTTGAGCTCATAGAGTTTCTGGGATGGGTGTTGTAAATAACAAGCTTAACTCAAAAGGCTTACACATAATAAACACGTGTTAGATGTTAGCTATTATTACCGTCATCGTAAATATGACGAATAGTTAATTATGAAATATGAAGACAAATACAGACACATAATAGAAACAAAAAATCTATCTCCCAAATAACTCAGAAGATACTAACAAATAAAAGCAATTAGGATTCTAAATACTGTTTTCCCCCACAAGGATGTGTGTATGTGATGTGTGAGGATATATTTGTGTGTCTGTGCATCTAGCTATGAGATCTCGTGTGTGTGTGTTGTGTTGGGAGCGTGTCTATGAAAGTGCTTTCTCACATTTGCCTCTTAGTTTTATGTGTTGCCTCAACCCAACAACTGAAAAGAACCAGTGAGGTTCTGTGAAATTGCCGGCCTTGGTCACGTGTGCTATTGGATCGAGATTGTGAAAATTAAGTACAGGAATGTGGCTTTCTTTTTTCCTCTAGCAAATGGAGAGGCCAAAGCTCAGAACTGTTGGAAGTGACAACCCAATTAATCAGGCTCTGTGCTGCAGACTAGGTGTTGAGCCTGCCCATGATTGTGAAACGTTTAAATGACCCCCTTGTCCTTAGTGGTGCCAAAGTGAAATTCTTGTGGGATCACTTGCTTCTTGGCACCTGGTGTCTGACCAGCAAGAATGTGGGACCAAAAGTGCTTTCGATAAAACAGGCCAAGCTGTGCGTTTGCTTCTTCCGAAGGAAAATGGAAAAGATGTAATTTTACGGAAACACAGCCTGTTTATCAAATGATACTGTAGGCCTCCGGCAGGTATTTCTCTACAAGCACCTGGATCCAAACAGACTGAGGAACGCTGAGTGGATCCCACAACCAAGAAAGAACGTCGCAGTACTCATGGTCTCGGAATGGAGAGCAGTGAGGAATCTTAGAATCCTATTCACGTTATCTTCCCTTCCATGCCCCCAGTTTGCATCAGATGATAACACAGAGAACAGAGAGGTAAAATCTCATGTCTCAGATGACACAGGCAAAAGAAGTTAGAATGAGAAGCATGATTTCTTCACCTCAAAGGTCAGCTCAAGGTCCTTGTACCTTAATGGAACCTCCAGCAGAAGGGACCTCTGAATTGTCCTCTTGCAGTTGCTGTTTGTATCAGTGTCATGCTTTACAAAGTTCGCAGAGTACATCCAAGCACTTAACCTCAATCATTCCTGACTGTACCACTGTGAAATAGATTGGACAGGTGTCACTGGTATTTTATGAGGAAACTGAGTCTCCGAAATGTTAAGATGCTTGGTCTAAAGTCTCAAGGAGCTAAGTCTCCTACTCAGGTCCCATAGCTCCAATTCTATTTCGTCCTAGGATGGAATGGAATTAGTTCAAAAGATACATGACGGAAAACAGATATGTTCAATAATTTATCTGAAATTATACAGCGGCTCAGATTAAATAACTTTTTCCTAGAACATTAGTGACTGAGAGTCAAGGCCCTTTACTGCCATTTAAAGAAAACGTCAGCATTGATAACCTGTAACTTGAACACCAAAGAAGGCAAAATATGCCTGACCTGCCCATGACTTGCTCAGTGAATACTTTTTTTGTCACTTATTATGTACTTGAGAACCTTGCTGGATACTTTACATATATTTATAATTTGAACTCCAGGAGATAAATATCACTAATCCAATTTTTCAGATGAGAAATTCAGGCTTTGAGGAAACAATAAACTGTCCAAGCCATATTGCCATGAGTCCAGAGAGAGCATGCATTTTGGGGTCTGGTAGCTATTTATGGCTCGACGCGACTCCTGCCTGGGTACAAGGCAAAAGTGAACCAACAGACTCAGAATTAAAACCCAATCTGTCCTAAAGGCAATGCCCAATTCCTCCATGAGTAAAGATCATTCCTGCACCAAAG
Organism: Lyroderma lyra; assembly: GCA_004026885.1. Classification (NCBI taxonomy): domain Eukaryota; kingdom Metazoa; phylum Chordata; class Mammalia; order Chiroptera; family Megadermatidae; genus Lyroderma; species Lyroderma lyra. Next base: position 436,559 of record PVJL010000238.1, on the reverse strand, counting down.
CTGCTGCTGCTTCTCTGAACAGGAATAACAGGGCCCTTTTCCAACCCTTTGAAGATCTCTACAGATAACACATATTCATTCAATAAGAGTTACAACCTTGTTGAAAACACGTTGTTTTATTAGTGCTCCACTCTTGATTTCATTCATTTCACCTTTCTATAAACTTCTCATAATTTGCCTTATTTCCCATGTGAGTATTACAGTGTTCAAGTTAGTAGACATTAAAAACAACACAATCCTCTGTAGTATAGTGAATTGGATCATTGCAGCCCCACTTAGAAAGTAATTTTCCTAAGACATGTTTTCTTTAAAACCAAGGAAGAGGCCTTTGTTGTGAATGCTTTCAGCTACAAAAATGCACATATAATCCCAGTGAGATAACCCAGGAACAGTCAGCTTCCTAGAGACTCTGATGATCAGATTTCCTTTGTATATTCCCCACCATGGCACAAGCAGAGCTAGTGTGGGTCCGTGCTCGCTTTGCCCCAGGTCTCTGGTCCTCTTTAACTCATGCCTTGTTCATCATCTTCCTGCTCTAGTTCTCTCCAGCAGCCCCCATTCTTCTTTCCCACCCATCTGACTCTCTTAAACGATTTGAGAGCCTGACGGCGAGCCCCAGCAGGTGCCCTGCTCCATGGGTGACAAAGTCACCTGGGTTGCTCTGCCACAGCTGGCCCATGATATGACTTGTCAAGATGTTTATACTCTCCCTCCTATGTCTCTGGAAACATGAGCAAAGCATCATTCCAACTGAATATAGGGGAGAATTTTTCAAAGGATATACTTTGGAATACTAGCTCCTTCCATGGTTACCTTCTTTGACAGTATTTGAGAAACACTGCACATTCTACTTCCTGTCTCAGAGATTGGTGTTGCATGCTAGCATATTAAATGGTATGAGCAGTTTTGCAGTAGAGAAACCTGATCAATTTTATCCAACTTGGCCAAAACTTACTTAATCATAGAATTGTGTTTTCCAGTGGATACTGACATCTTTTAGCACTATTGTTCATGAAACATACATTCCAAAATGCAAGGTGAGGGGATTCTCTGTTTCATCTGAGAGCTCTCCTCATTCCCAAATTTCAAATGCATTGGCTAAATTGAAGCTAGCTTCAAAAGCAATCAAGCCCCAGATCTATTACCTCACTCTAACCCTCAGTCAAAGGTCCCACATCCTCACCTTCCCTTTACTGGTGCTATCTCTAATGCTATTGCTAAAATGTGATTCAGGTCTTGACTCAAATGTTTAAATCCACAGAGAGTTCTGGTTTGATACCCCTGGCTTAAGTCCCATCATTACAAATAAAATTTCTGGAAGAATGTAATAATACACACTGAAACGGGAAGAGATATTACCTTGGATTTTAGGATTAAGTGGAATTTATATTGTCTTCTTTATTCTTTTCTGTGTTCTCAAATTTTTCTATAATTAGTTTTAAAATAGAAAAACGTTTTTGAATAAAAAGAGGAAAAAGAAGGTTCCAGAACACACTTCCTAATGTCTTTGAAGTAGTGTACTTATTTTTAACGTCTCCAGTTTCTCCATATATCTTACTTATCCCCTTTCAAAGCTGATCCATAAACTTTATGAGTTTCGTTATTTCATTTGCTTTTCATTCAATATAGAAAAATCTGTAAATATTTTAACTTTACACACTCATGCCATCTGGTATTCCAAACCTTCACCCAAATGGTGTCTCCTGACCGTGGATTATTATCCTATAATTAAGCCAGTGTTGTCCTCAACATAAGTCTTGCCTCACCTAAATGAAAGGTCTGGTTTCTGTCTAGGTCTCATTTGTTGTAGTATATGCCTGAAACTCATCTGTTGAAAACAGCTGTATAATTTGACTTCGAGTGAATTTTTTAAAATTTAATTCATTTCAACCTATTTATTTAAGTGAAATATCCCTCTACCAAGTTCTGTATAAAAAAAGAATGTTTCAGAACATTTACAGAGTAATGAAGCAGCCACATGACCCTAATAGTAAGAAGCCCACAAGTCCAATATATTCAAATATAAAGACTGCCAGTCCCATTTCCAATATGTATTCAGGGTTTCTATAATGCTTACAGATATCTTAAAGTGGAAAATTAAAATTAAATCCTCTTTTCATGATATATTTTGCAGCAGAACACTGACTGCTGAGCAGAAAGTTGCCATGATAGCACTGGCAATGTATAATATTTGTATCCTACACAAGACACATATTCTCACAATGCCCTACAGAGATTTGGAGATGAGTTGTGCTCAACCCACTTAATTAAGGTGCTTTAGCTAAGTGGTTATGCTCCAAGCCTAGATCCCTTCCAATTTCCATACCATTAGTGAACAGAGCCCTTAGAATTGGCCAGGGCCCTCTGGTTGAGCTTTGGCCAAACTACTGCCCCCAGAATTGGAAAGATAGACATATGCAGATGACAGTGCACCAGAACGGCAGCCCAGGAGCAGAAGCCTAAGTCTGGAGTCCATACCTTAGTAGAAGAACTGAAACTGCAGTTAATGAATCTCTGGAGGTTCAATATGGAAAAGCTCAAGCATTTAAAACTCCAAGGGGCACCATTATTAAGGGAATTCCCATATTTTCATGAGTTCTATTTTCAGGAGTCCCACCAGCATGTCAAAGAAAAATCCCTCATGCTTCCTTCAGGGGGAAGAGAAAGTAACCATTCTAAAACCTGCCCAGAGCCTTCTGTTCTCTTTAACAAAAGCCTGATTTCAAGGGAAATTATTTTATCAGAGCCTAATCACCTTGGGTTTTGTGAGAGCCTAACCAAACTAGGGTGAGGGAAATAATCTAATGCCAGCCTGGTCTAGCCTCCCAAGTGGGAAAATGAAAATGTCAACTCCATTTTTCTTTGTATTTCCTGGGTCACTCACTAGAGGAGGAGAGGGACTGAGAAGTACTGTGAAGGTCACAATAGGGGCACAGGCTTACTAAAAGACTGACACCTAATCACAGGACTACAGAAAACTTCCCCTTCCCCACATCTACTACCACATCAATAGGATTCCCATATAATAATGTATATTATAAGTGAAATAAATATAAATCTCAAAGCACATTTAAGGAAAGTTTCTAGGGAACCCAAAGACAACAGAGAAGACAAAAACAATGTCACTACAGGAAATTTTAGCCCCTGGCACTTACAGCCATAGTAAACATTAAACACGGCCTAATTTCTAGCCACGGGAACATGAAACCTCACAATAAAGACCTATTTGCTTCTCTTTCTTTTATTCAACATGTCATATTCAATATTCAACATAAAATTATGAAGAACACTAAAGGGCAAAATGCAGTTTGAAGAGACAGAACAAATATCAGAACCAGACACAGATATGGCAGATATTTTGGAATTGTCATATAGGGAACTTAAAATGACTATGATTAATATGTTAAGGACTCTACTATAAAAAAATGAGCAACATGAAAGAACAGATGAGGAAAGCAGGAACATTGACAGACACTCTAAAAACGTGTCAAGAGCAAAAGTTTAGAAATCCAAAACACTATTAAAAAATGAACAGTATCTTTGATAAACTCATAAGTCAGCTAGATATGGCTTAAGAAAGAATCAGTGATCTTGAAGATAGGTCGATAGAAACTTCGCAAATTGAAAATCTAAACAAACAAAAAAGACTAATAGTAATAAAAGCCTAGAAGACAATATTCAAGAACTATAGAATAATTTAAAATATGTAACATGTGTAATAAGAATGTCAGAAAGAGAAAAAAGGAGAATTGAGAAGAATAAATATTTGATTTATAATGACAGGGAATTTTCTAAATTAATGAGAGACACCAAACCACAGTGCAAGAAGCTCAGAGAACACCAAGCTGGGTAAACAACAAAAACAAACAAAAAAAAAAACAAACAAAAATGTACACTTAGGCATACTATATTCAAATTGTAGGCACTAAAAACAAACAGAAATCTTCTAAGAAGCCAGAGGTTTTGTGAACATACTTTACACACAGAGAAAGGAGGACAAATTTTGCGTTGGACTTCTTGTCAGAAACAATGCAAAAAAGAGGAAGGAGTAAAATATTTAAAGTATTAAAAGAAAGAAATATCAATCCATGATTTTTGTATAGAGTTAAATTTTTCTTCAAAAGTGAATAGGGAATAAAGACTTTCTGAGGAAAACAAGAACTGAGAAAACATGTTGCCTATATGAAGTTATTCAGTGGGAAGGAAAATGATATAGTCAGAAATTTGAATCTTCATAAAGAAAGAGCTATATGAAAATAAAATTGAAATAAAATTTTCTATTTAACTTATTTTTACTGACTTAAAAATGCTTTTTCACATGAATAACAGCAGTGATTTATGAGGTAATTATAGGATATGAGTAGGTTAAAAGAATGGCAGCAATTTTATAAGGGATGAGAAGAAAGAGGAAGAATGCTTAATTATAATGTACCTGCACTGCAAATGAAGTGGAGCAGTGTCATTAAAAAATGGATTGAGATTAGCTATAAATGTATATTGAAAATGCTAGGACAACTTAGATTTAATTTTTACAAAGTAAATGTAGTTGATATGCTAAGAGAAGAAAGTAGAATAACAATTTTAAAAATGCTCAAGTACAACCAGAGAAGTCAGTAAAAGAGGAAAAGTTTTAAAAAAAGCACAAAACAAGTATAGCAAATAGATAAATAGTAAGACATATGGTAGGTATTAATCCAACTGTATCCATAATCACATTGTATGTGAATGGTTCAAATACACCAAAAAAGTAAAAAAAAAAAACAAAAAACAAACAAACAAACAAACAAACACACCAAAAAAATAAAAAGGAGATAGAGTGAATATAAAAACCAAGACCAAACTGTAGGTTGTTTACAAAACAATCTATTTTAACCGTAAAGACACAGATAGGTTAAAAGTAAATGGACTAAGAAAGAGGTACCATGATAACACTAATCAAAAGAAACCTGGAGTAACTATACCAATTTCAGACAAAGCAGAGTTCAGAACAAAGAAAATTATCAAGAATAAAGAAAAATATTACATAATAATTAAGAGATAAATTCTCTAAGATAACATAATAATACTTATCTTGCATTAATGTAATATAATAGCATAGCATCAAACTCCAGGTGCACTAAGAAACTCAAAGAAATGCGAGACCCCTGCCCTACAGAGATCCCCACAATTTAGTAGGGGGAGAATAAGCCATAAATATGGGGAAATTATATAGCCATAAAATTAAAATACTAGTTCAATAATGTGATTAAAGGGAGAGAGCTGGGTGTATTACTGCCAAGAGAATAGGACTGGCAGCATTAGAGGAATTCAAGAGAATGCAAAGTCATTTCAAGCTGGACTGGTCAGGATAAGAAGCTGGGCTTAACGTCAGCGTAGGGTGGCCTGGAAACCCCTAAGTCATACAGGGTATCATGGATATGACACAGTGGGGATTGGTGGCTCCTAGGAGGAGATAGAAATAATAATATAACAACAATCTACATCCACTATTTGTAAGGTCAAATGAAGTAGCATCCCTGGGCAGACAGCTATAACTTTTCTCCATTGTACAAGTGGGCATATTCATACCTGCCTCCCAGGGCAGCTAGGTGAGTTAGAGCCCATGATGCTTATGAAAACACCTGACTTGAAATAGATGTGTGATGCACGTAGGCTTCCTTCTTTGTATTGGCCTGTCACCACGTTATTGCCTTGATCCTCTTAGCCAAATCGACAACATGTTTAATTTTAAACTCCACCCGAGAGGCCAGCCTGAGTTGTCTCTCAGTGCTCCTGGCAGCGTGGCAGGGTTCGGGTTTTGCAGGGTGATCTGGGTGAAAAGTAGGCAAACCTCAGAAAGCAAATTTCTGGACCTGCTTGCTTCACCCAGGGGATCCTTCCAGTGACATATTTTGGAAATGCTTATGACTCCTTTCCTGTCCCTCATCCTCATCAACATGCCAACACACCCTTTAAAATGCCCTCCGATCCTGCTTCCACCAGACAGCATAAGTCAAGCTAATTAATGGTCTGCCTGCCCCTTCACAGTCTAAGTGTGCACTCCCAGTGGTTTAAAGGAATGGGGGAGTCAGGAACAGAGAGGGAGGACTTAAGGCTTCTGGGACTTGACCCTGAAGCTGTCTGAATGTTAAGAGTCAAAGAAAATCCAGGGGAAAATGGCAGTTTCTGTTCTAAGATCAGCCCCCAATCAATATGGTACAATTTCATAGCTCATTATTCCTGTGTGTGCCACAGCACAACTGGGGAGGGGGTGGGGACAACAGTGGAGACTGGGAGGAGGGGTGAGGGCAGAGTCATATGGAAGCAATTAGTGGAGCCTTCATTCAAAAAAGCATTAAGGTGCTTGTAGCGCTGAAGCTCCAGTGACCCCTAGGCTGGGACCATAATTCACCAACACTTAATACCATTTACCCTGCAGATGTGCATTTTATACAGAAATATCAGCTTACCACTTTGAAAAATTAACCTATTGAAGGCTGTCAAATTCTGACGCCCTCGTGGGGGTATTATATATTGTCTGCACTGCTCTCAGGTTTGCCTTTTAGCCCCAGAATCGAGGGTGCCGGGGTTAATTGGGAAATGAGACGGCTAACAAGGAGGTGGAGAACACTGGAGAATGAGGATGCAGAGAGAAGCACTGCTTTTCCTAAGAAGAAAATGTTATTTTCTTTAGTTCCAAAGCACAGTAGTTTTTTGGGGAAATAGCACCCTCCTGCCTACATCCACACCCACACCCACACCCACACACACACACACACACACAACACACACACACGCATGCATGCACAACACACACATACATATGCTCAGGAGTTTATAAAAGAAAAGACAGAACGAGAGGCAAAAGTGTGGCTAAGTGTGCTAGTATGTCTAAATTATGATTTAAACAAAGATTTTTCATGACAATGGTGTTAATTAACCTATGACTAAGTGTAGTAATCCTATTTGGTTCAATACTAGGATTTCTTGACTTTCTAGGAGAACGCAATGTCAAAAAATAAGTCACTGAGCACCCATTTTTACCTTTTTGATTAAGATTTAAAAGTATGAAGAACCAGTGTTTCTGAGGCTGGCAGAAATCAGCACCCCCTGACAATGCAGGTGTAAATTAGTTCAACAAAAAGGAAACCTTTCTGTACAGTTAATGTAGTGTAATAATAGGTATCAAAGGCCTTAAAATAAGCACATGTAAGACCCAGAAATTCAACTTACGGAAATTTTATTAAAAATAAAGAAGGATCTGGAATTTGATAATCTTTATCATAACTGGATAAAAACTAAAATCCAACAACAGGGAATTGGTTAAATATGGGGCACACATAAAGTGTAATAAAATACACTCATTAAAAACCATAATTTTGGAAAAATACTTATGAATATAATCAAAATGTTTAGGTTGAATAATGAATACATGAAAAATCCAAGCTGCAAATCAGTCTTCAGATTTTGCAAATCCATTGGACATGTATATGTATTAATCTAAATTACTGCATCATGTTAACAATAACTATGGCTAATGAGAATATGTTTTCAACCTTTTGCTGTGTTTGTGTTTGTCATATCCTCGTCTAAGGAGGCCTTAAGACAAATCAGGAACTTGTTTTTCTTGTCTTGTGAATAGCGCCCTTTCTTCCCATCTTTGGCCTCATTCTGGAGACTCTTTATCAGCCTCTCTATCCAAAATGGTTCTGGCCCTGTGCTTGCCGTGCCTCAGCTCCCTGCTGTGCCTCGTCTCCCCTTGAATTTCCGGCACTCACTGGTGGACCAGATCAGACTTCAGTAGGAATCCCAGCTTTCTGACTATGTTATCCGGCTGAAGCGTAGTGCCCCCGCCTATAAAATAGAAACCTATGGCCTATCTCATAAAGTTGGTGTGATTAAATTAAATAAGAAAATGTATACAATGAGCTTGGTCATATAACCAATCAATATTAACTATGAATTTTTCTTAATTAATGACTAATCATCAGGTTAACATCCACGAACGCCATTTAGCAGGCATTCCCCCACTGACTCCAGATGGTAAGAAGTTATTCTATGTTTCACATGAAATTTCCCCAGAGCTTCTGCTCTTCTGAGTGTGAATAGGACTTCCTGGTGACCAACATAAGGACATGTCACAGCTACAGTGTCCTGCTATGACTTTGGTCCCCCCAGTTAGAAATGTCTCTGGACTACAGGGACAGGGGAAGGATCTGTGACTAATCTCTCATGTCACTCTCTCCAGCATCCATCAGGACGTGAAGGCTGGCTTTCCACATCTCTCCATTGGCATCCCATGAAACTTAGGTCCCTGGTTAAGAAAAGGGGAAGGGATAAAAGGAGCCTGAGAAGGAATATTTGGCATAATGACTTCTTAGTGTCCTTCCAGTTAAATTGCACACACCACCGGAGCCAATGTCTAGCCATCTAGTTATTAAAAGGATGCACTCTTTTGAGAAGATTCAGGGAGCATTCTCTTGAGAAGAAGTATGATGGGCCACTGTAGCTGTTTGGGAATCTGTGTGACCCTCCATCAGTAGTTCTCAAATGTGGCTAGGTGAATGTCACAATCACCTAGGCAGTTTTCAAATGCACTGATGTCTGGATCCCATTCCCAGAAATTTTGCAGGAATTGGGGAAGTGTGTTTCAAAATAAGACCACTAGACTGGCCACATCACCTCATCCAGGAATCTGTTAGCCTTGAAAATCCTCAGATCCCACCATAGAGTGACTAAATCAGAGACTCAGCAGGTGGGGCCCAACCATCTGTTTTAACAAGCACTCCACGTGTTTCTGATGAATGCTAAAGTGGCTGAACCCCACCAGGCTGGGGCGGAAGCATCCAAAAGTATTAAGAGCTCTGGATGATTCTAATTTTGCATCCAAGTTTGAGAACAACTGCTCTAGACTCCCCCTCCCCACCTTTTTCTTTTTTATTTTATTTTTCCTGTAGATTTCTGGGCCTTTTCTGTCTCCAGCCTCACTTTTACATGAGTTCAATGGTGTTTTCCTTTGTTCTTATGCCTCCTATGGAAACAGTTGTCTATTATTTCCAGGTGGGGTGGCAAGGTTTGCCACTGCACTAACGGATGTCAAGTTCTCTGAACCACTGATTAATGGACCAAAGCCAACTTCCCTCCAGCTGCAACGCCTGGTAAGCTGGCAAGCCAAGGCACTCAGCCAGGGCCAAGACAAGGATAAATCAGTAGAGCCAACAGAGACAAGATGATAGATCAGAAGACAGCGCAGCAGATGAGCAAGCAGCCTTGACATGCAAGGGCTATAAATTTAAAGGTAAGTTCTTTGCTTTCATGCTATGGAGGTTATAGTAGGTCCATGGCCTACCTGGTTTAAATCCAACATGGCTTTACAAGACAATCACAATAATCATGGTCCTGGTCAGAGAAACTGCATGTGACTGCACAGAACCCAGCCCAGGTATCTCAAGTCTTGACTGGATTCTGGTGCTGGCTTGGCTGTTAAAAGATGCAACGACTTGAATGATTTTCTTGTCTCTTCTGGGCTTTAATGTTGCCATCTGTGAAATGATTGCTAAGGACATTTTTTCATTTGGTAGAGCTTGAAAAGACTTCTGCAGTGTATGTGAACGAAGTTTGAACTCGGAAACTTGGCTAGGAGCTGAAGATGATGCCTGAATTTTCTGAAACCCATTATGGGACCAGTTACTTAGAGTTCACGCGACTTACTGTGAGTCAAAATCTGTGTGTTTAGGTGATCAAACTACGTTATATTTATATTGTCCCTTTATTATGTAAAGACATGGTTGGTGAAATATTTCATTAACCCTTGCAAGATCCCTGAGGCAGATTAATGGCCTGTTTCACAAATGAGGAAGCTGAGGTAGATAGGAACTGAACTGCCCTTGATCCAACTAAACTCAGTAGCAGAGTTAACCCTGGAACTCACCTCTTCAGATTCCCTCCCCTTTACAGCTGAACTACTCTAGCTTGTAAAATGCAAGTCCTTTTCCTGTAGCCAAAACAAAAGTACATTTGGAAACCAGAATCAGAAGTTTGCTGGTAGTCTGTCAAAATGTTTCATATGTGATTAAAGGAGAATCAGGGCTCCCCCACGTCCAGGGCCATCCCCTTCCTCTCAGATCCCTTAACACATAGTATAAATTATCAGGCATTAGGATAGAGATCTTTTCATTACTGTGCCTTTCAGAATCATTAATGGACAGGAAAGAAAAATTCCTCTTCATAGGGACAAGTGAAATCTTATCAGAAACGGGCAGGACAATAACAGGAAGAGGGAGGGGATTCTGGAATGCAGAAGAGGGTGGGACTGTAGGGCGAGAAGACAAGCTACAAGTGAAGGCCCCAGGGAGGCCTTTAATCAGAGGCTGGCAGCCATGGTGTTATTGTGAGCTGGAAATGTGGGCAGGGAGCCATGACTCCCAGGGCTGGGGCAAACCCTAGTGCACATCCCCAAACAGCTGCCGTGGTGTTGCTGTTAAGTGGATCCTAGGACTGTACACAGACAAAGACACATATATGCAGAATTCATTCTCCTCACTACTGACCTCAGGTCACTCACAGCCCTAAGGCGATGAAGGCAGAATCCTAGGCTTCAAGCACGAGAGAAAGAACTTTCCAGGCCATGGTGTCCACCTCCCTCCCTTTGCTTAAATTCCCTACAGCACCCATCTCTTTCTGTCACAAATCTAGGGACAGCTCATCCCACTACTGACTCAAAAATAAGATGCTCTACCCTCTCTCTCAACCATCACATACCGGCAGATTCCTGACACATCTACCCGCAAATCTTCCCACACCAGAACCAGCTCTGAACAAGGAGGAATTTTTCTTTTCTTTGACTATCAGATCTCAGTGGTCCATGGTCCCAATGTCTCACCTAGCTTCTTCATAGCTTCAAACTGATTTCCTTTATTTTGTCTCCAGTGGAGATAGGGAATAGCTGTCCAACCTCCCAGACAAAATCACATGTTAGTCGCCTGATAGAAACAATGGAGCCAACAGAAAGGACCGCCCAGACATACTGATCTCTTTCACAAGAAAAGTTGAGGGCACAGCAAATATTCCAGGATTTGGAAGCATTCTGCTTCTCTAATTATGCCTTATATAAAACTATAAAAACATTCGGTTCAGAGATTTGATATTTTTCTATTTAACATGGTATACTTATCCTTACATAGAGCCACATGCACATCTGTTCCTACAATTCTCACAATAACTTGCTTTCCTTGCCACTTTACTTTGTCTTTAATTGTTGTCATGAATATAGCCTTCCCTACATCTTCCCATAATGCCCCTCTCCATTTTAAAAAGCCTTTAATCTTCTTTCCTCCTTAGACTTTCAGAAGTTAGATGATAAAATGGATTGGGATGTCAGTCCAAAAGCACAGGGCTCTGAAAATCTCAGACACACTGCTTAGGAGATGGCTCTTTGGGGGCAATTAAAAGATAATGTCAATAGGGCCGGACAATGTGACAAGCTAATGGTCTCCTGCTGCCAAAGAAGAGGCCTCCAAGAAACTGAGACGTTATTTTCAAAGCCGGAGACCATTATCCTGTCACAGGACCATCCTCCGATGACTTGGCCGCTATTATGTCCAGTGATTACAACAATAAATAAAAAAGAGGCAGTAGGGAATAAGTGCAGATTTCCGCAGCTAACCCGCAACCCACCTGATTGAAATGGCTTAGTCTACGAGCGAGGTTCATCAGACACATTTGGCCACAAGCATGTGTGTCTGAGCCACTGAATGTGATCAGATTGCCTTTTTGTTTCCATCCCTGGCTTTCCTTCCAACCAAGATTTTAGTTTTTCCATTAGCTATCACAACTAGACTTATTTGTACCATCCAACTCCTACCCATCCTTCAATACCCAACTCAGAATTCTCCCTTGAGAAGTCTTCTCTACCCCTCTAGCCCATAGTCTCCCCTAAAGTCATACATTTTCTACCTGTTGTGCTCCTTTGTTATTGTCAAAACCTACTTTCTGATACCTCTTGTATGGTAACCTCCTTCTCTATTGCTGCTTAAATTCTCTGGAACTACTGTTCCTCCCAACTGGATTGTAAATTCTTGGTCAGGAGAGATTATATCTCATACGTATTTGTATACCTTAAAATTACATTATATGCTATCAATATATATCTATGAAATGGTTGAGCTTTTGTGACTAGTTCTCTTTGTCTTAGCTGTGGCTGAGAAGGTATAGACTCTGTTAGGCATGATGTTGACCTCTTCCAGCAGGTGAAGGGGAGGTAATTGATGTTGCCCAGCATGTGCTCATTAGAAGGTGAGATTGGCAGAGAAGAAACCAATCCTTTGTGACCAGCTTGCTGAGCTCCCGTCCTTGCATGTCAGTTATCAACTATACTATCCTTTGCTGAAGTGCAGTGACCCTATATGGGGTTCTGGGCCTGGTGTCCCAGTTATTTTCTGAATGACCAATTGATTTCTGACCTACTACTTGTATTATTTTTTTGTGACTGAAAGGGAAAAGAATGTTATTTCCCAATATTGCCTCTCCATAGAATTATCTGTGCAAGTAATTTGCATTCAACCTGCTGGGGCCTTTTCCCTTTCATTTATACATCTGGTTTGTAAGCTCTCTAGCTAGTTACTTAAACATAGCTTTGTTGCGTTGCATAAAGATAAGCATATATAGAAAGGTGGGATAGAATTTATCATACGATCATTATTATCTCTACATTTTAAACTTGTTCTGATTTTCTTCTAAAGTTTCTAATTACTTCAGAAATATTGCATTCTTTATTGTCAAGGAAGACCCTATCACAGGACTAAGTCTTCTCCTAAGATCAGTAGACTAGGAATCAAAACACTTGAGGTATATTTCTTTTTACCACTGATTTGCCATATCATCTATTTTTAGAACACTTTGATAATGCTCTTACTCTAAAACATCTAAAAAGAGTCCACAGTCTCTATCATGTGATCTCTTTTGAGCTCTTGACAAAGAAGAAATTTTTTGCAAATGATCGATCAGTTTACAATTATCCTCTCTCAACAATAGATACACCAAGGCAGAGAAGAGGAAAGACTGTCCCAAGATTTCCTGGAAGTATTGCTAATCTTGTGCATTTCAGTGTTTTGCCCACTAGTGGTCACTATCATGTGTCACGAGGTTACATGTAGGCCCCTGGGTTAGTAAGTAAGGCAGCAGCACTTAATTCAATATTACTTACCTCCATTTCTCTGCCATCAGCATTTTGAGAAAATAGCTTAAATCCTATGAAGTAAAGGCTAACAGGAATCATTCCTATGTTAGTTTCCATTTGTCCTCAAATGCCAACCACAAGAACACTGTTAGGAACAACTGACCTTAGTACTTAGATGGGCCACCAAGTAGCTGGAATGAACCATGCCACTGCTGGGATTCCTGGCCCAAGAAAAGATACAAAAAACCTATGCAGGGTAGGTTGAAACTTCATAGATGTCTCCCGACCCTGAAATGGGTTGCAGGTGTTTGTCTCAAAGATGAGAACAGATAATGAATAAAACATGCCTGGAGTTTCGTGTCCAGAAAATGTGACAAGCTTGAATCTGATGACTTCAAGAATGAGATGAAAAATGAGTTTGAGCTCATCTGCAAAGCTCTTAACTAATCCAAGATGCTGTGGCTGGTGTGGCTGCTCGTGGAGTGCAGTGTGCCCCCAGTTCATGGGAGGACAGGGGGAGCCGTGGAGGTGGAAGAATCTGGAAGAAGAAAAGAGGGTGGAGGGAAGGCAAAAGAACAATAAACCGAGCTGGTCTGGGGTGGCCTGTGGAGCTCTGAAAGGAGAGCTGTCCTGGCAACCTCACTGAAGAGTAAATTTGACCTTTACCTTTGAGCCAAATGAAAAGTGATATAGATTATTCTGGAAATCAATGTATTTTGTAAATATGCTCAGATTTATAGACTTTGATGTTATTGCATTTCTATATCATCAATGATTCCACGTTGGCTTTGAGTGGTAAAATAGAAACATTTCTTACTGTATTCTAGTCTAAGATTAAACATTGAGTATCAAGTCATTTCCTTACTATGTAAAAAGCTGCACTGACACATCCGGAAAGTGAGATAACCTTTTGTGACGCTCCTTTTCCATAGGAAGTTACCTCGTGTCGCGCATGTGTAAGTGTAGATCTTTTAACGAGAAGGATGGACTGGCATTAGAATTTTAAATTTTCTGATATTGTCAGTCACACTTTAGTGTATCTCTATCGAAACTCCAATTGTGGTTTAGGGAAAGTCCAGCAGGTGTAGCTGTCGCACTGTTCGACTGCTGCATAACTTAACTGGCCAGATGGTCTGGAGCCAGCGTGGTCTCCACTCTGCTGTGTGAATTCTGCCCCCTCTGCACTCTCAGTGAAGGACTCTGCCTCCTTCTGAACTGTTGCCATTTTCAAAGAAAAGCTAGTAAGTTGGGACTCGAGTTCATGTCCTCATGTTTTGGACCTTCCAGGGCAATCTTAATCAATTTAGTCGTTAGCACACCTACTGAAAAGAGCAATCTGGTAATGGCCCCCTAGTGATCTACGCTGGTACTGCAGCTTCTTAAACTGCCAGCCCACCAGTTCATGAGGACTCTATTTCTTCAGCACCTACGAGGTGACAGGCTCTGAGGATGCAAAGATGACTTCATATTGTTGGCTCTGTCATTGTGACTCTTCATTCCCATATACTCTAGAGGTTTAAGAAATCTAAGAAGATATATGATGCACAGAACAAATTTGTTTTGTACTGTGTATTAGATATCTTCTTAGATTTCAGTGGGATAACTCCAAACTCACTTTGTATTAGTTTTATAATCTTAAGAAACTCACTTTCCTTCCCTAGGCCTCCATTTTTTAATCCTCCCAAAGCAAATGCCAATTACACCTAACTCGAAGTGTTGTAGTGGAGGCAAACGATATGACTTACATGAAAGTAACTGATGTTGTGCTATACTGACCATGTTTATATTAGTAACATTGATTTTTTCATGATAAAGAATAGTCTCATGACTTCTATCCAGAGCAGGGTGTCCAGCCTTTTGGCTTCCCTGGGCCACATTGGAAGAAGAAGAATTGTCTTGGGCCACACATAAAATATATTATCAAGCAATTGCTGATGAGCTAAAACAAAAAAAATGGTTGCAAAAATATCTCATAATGTTTTAAGACAGTTTACAAATTTGTGTTGGGCCACATTCAAAGCTGTCCTGGGCCGAAGCCCGTGGGCCGTGGGTTGGACAAGCTTGATTGAAAGGGGGACTATCAAATGGCTGGAAACCTGTATTATGTCATGAACAAGAAATAAGCTTCTATGACGTTAAGCCACTGAAACTTTGGAATTTATTTGTTAGAGTAGCTAGCATTATCATAATGTGGTTCCACATGATTTTCAGTGTAAATACCTTGAATTCAGAGGAGAGGGAAATCACTGTGGGATTAAGTAAGCTAAAAGCTTCCTTCAAAGATGAAGTTAGAATGGAGACACACAGAGCAAAGACCATAACCATGTGGGGGGATCTGCACAAGCAAAGGTACCAGGGAAGGAGAGTGAATAATACAGAGAAGGCAGTGAGCACATAAGCTGTACCAAAATACCAAGATGGTCCCAATGGCAAAGCCTGTCACTAAGCTTTTGCTGACCTCTTCAAGTCTTTAGCTTGCTGTTGTCTTTAAGTTATTATGGGCCGTAAGCAATGAGCTTCACCTTTAGCAGGTGTCTTATTACAACAATCAAACATTTCATTCTTCCAGCTGAGCCAGCTTTGGACCTGAAAGTGTCAGATCTTGTCAGCTTCATCAGAATATAAAGCACTTGTTTAAATTTTGGTTTTAATTTGTAATTTCTGATGTTACTGAAGTCACAGTTAAAGCTGAGTATGAGAACTCAGAGTCACTTAGTAAAGCCAGATGGAAAAGGCACTTCCTGCTCTAGCTTGTCTTTGAACGCACCAAGAGCTGATGGATCTTTTGTGAGGATTTCTTACCACTTTTCCATGAGAACAAAGGTGATATATTATTATCTAACCACAGCCAAAACTTTGACCTTAATAGAAACAGACCTATAGATAGAAAGGATGGAATGATAAAACTCATACTGATTTTGTATAGCGTCACTTATATACCCCATTAAGAACCCAAGATTTATAAGTGATACATCATATAAAGATAGGAGCAAATCAGAGACCAAACTCCTATAAAACATTAAGTTAGTTAGCTTTCCTATTGTCTTAAGTGACACACTGTTTAAGGAAAAAAAGATAATAAGGATATTAGAATTTCTCCTAAAATCCAGAGAGATGGGAAAACCTAGACTTCAAGAACAAGTGAATCATCTTAGTTTTTCTCTGTGCCTATTTACCTGCTTTATTCTTCTGTTTTGTCCAGAGTAATTTCTTCAATTTCCTTGTGCACATGAGGGTGAATGGTTGCTGCCAAGAGACCTCAAGTTCATGTCTTGATTCAAGAGAACAGATTATTCTGCGTTGTAATCTCTTAGTCGCTATTCCAAACACAAGCGAAAGAATCTGATTGGAGCAATGCATTTTGGCCAAGATGGGAGAGGGCAGGTCCATTGTTTGGAGTGGAGCTGGGGAAAGTCATGAAAGAGAGGCAGAGACAATTCTCAGAAATAATCGGGCTTATTAGATAGACAAACCAGTGCTAAGTGCTGTATGCAAGGCAACACATAACTAGTTAATGCAGAAAAGAGAGCAGAATACCAAGAGGTCAAGTGGATTACCCCAGGAAATTGAGTCAGTTATGGAAGAGAAGGGATTAGAGCCAGCTACTCAATCCATTGCTGGTATCTGTTTATTAAATGTTTCTCTCCCGTCATTTCAGTCCTCAAGGGGGAGTCTTAGTTCCTGAAACCACTCTAGACAGGAATCTGTGTCAAATATTCAACTCTTCACATATATTCTCCCCTGAGATTATAAATACCAACCTCTAGGGTCATTTCAGACAATTATTTGTCCCTGTGCACTGTTCTCTCCCTTTCTATTTTATGTAGACACTGTGTATTTTGTTTAACACAGATGGTCTCCTGTCAAAATGATTGCTTGCGAGAGTTGTCAAGGCAGATGCCAAATTGTACAATTTGGTACAGATGATGTTTTGGAAGGAAACACACATTCATCAGCAGGATGAATTCACACTGCCTGAATTTTCTGAAAACAAAAGGATGAGTGAATCCCACGTGTGGGTCACAGTTTACCATCTTTTGGAGCTCCGCCTTGCCAGGCCAGTTGTAAAGTAGATGAAACAGTCTGTCACACCTTAATCAGCAAAGCTAGTGTTTCTGTCTCAGCCTCAGTTATGATAAGTGACACCATAGAAGGTCTGAACCCCAAAGCTTACAGTGTTACCTTAAAATATCTTAAGAGCATTCATCGAAGGTAGTCTACTGAATTCTATATAACGTAGGCATTTCAAAGGATGAAATACCTGTAGAACTCAGGTCAAGGTTGTCCAGGGTGTTGCTGGAGACAATTTGGACTGGGGGGTTGTTGGCTCTCAGAATTCATTCTCTGACAACTCCCAAGAGAGACTTGATATTAACTAGTAGCATAGTAACATGATTGCTGGTCCAAAATCCTATTGCTTCGCACAATTGGAATTTGAATTATTGCCAAAGGGTATAATTATCCTGAAGTAACATTTCTCCTGACCAAATTTCTTCATAAATATAGCAAAAAAAAAAGCCTATAATTACTCAATAGTAATAATAAATGGAATGAATCAAGTCAATGTATCTCATACATATTTATTTTAGAGGCTAATGTTGAACACTCTGGTAGCCAGCTTCTTTCTGAAATGCATATATTTTTGCTATTTTTTTGTTTAAAAAAAGTCTTTTGTCTCTATAACAAGGTTTAAGTTAAGTATAAGAACACTAAATAGACTAAAAGCTAATGTTATCAGTATTTTGCATTTGAAGATTTATATATCCTCTTTCAAGTGGGACACTTTTTTAAAACATAAAATCCTTCTATGTTTATAAAATATGTTTATTTTAAAAAACCTCGAAAATAAAGGAAAGTAAAACAAAGAAATTGAGAATCACCCAGAGTCCCCAAACTGAAGAAAAACCACTCATAATATTTTGAGTATTATCCCTTTAAACGTGCGTGCACGCACGAGTGCACGTAGAGTTTTCCTTGCTTTCTCCTCTCTTTCTCTGGCACCTCACATCCACGTGAGGAGGAGTGTGGAGTAGGACAGCTAGAGGGGGTCCATATTGGCCAAAGGGAGTGTTTGTTTGCCTTGTGGATCATTTAGTCTTGAAAAAAAAGCCTACAGAACCTAAAATGCTCACAAGCGATGTGCTGTTCCTCTAGGATGGGGCAGGAGTGCCCGTGAGAGAAGATGAAAACATGACAGATCCTCAGAAGTGAAGGAAATGTTGGATGCCCTCCCGAGCGGACTCAGGTGAAAGGTGAACTTTATGAGAAAGGGAATCAATAGTTTGTATCATCTTCTGGGCTCTGAGTACATATATACTTGGGTAAACATAAATTCTTGGTTCTTCTAGCACAGACTGGGTCTGCAGGTGGGACGTGAGCTGTTATTAGTGTAACTAAGATATACAAGGGCTGTCTGGAAAGTACCCAGCCATGTGATGTGAAAAATTTATGGCTGGATTTTTTTCTGGACAGCCCCCCTATGTCATATGCTTTTTTTAAAATTAGAATTATATTTCATTTAAATAGTTTAAAAGTCCTTTTCATCTAGCTTTTTTAAACTTGAGATTACTTTGTGAGCATTGTCACATTATTAAACAGATTTGAAATATGGTTTTTTTTGATAATTGTATAATATTCCATGAAGTGAAGCATCATTCTTTATCTAACTGATCCTCTTATACTGATTATTTCCATTTTAATATCTGCTGTTCAATTATAAACATACGTACAAAATGTACCAATCTTTATTATAGCCATAATTGTCACTTTTACAGTAACATCCTATAAAAATATTTTTGACCCCCATATTAGGAACATTCTTTAAAATTTTCAATAAATATTACTAAATTCCTGTCCAGAAAAGTATAAAAGTTCACTTTTTCCCTCTCATGTATTTGTCAGTCTAAAAGGTGATTGATTTAGATTAGGTCATGAAAAAGATATCTGCATGCCCACTGAATGAGATTTTTTAACAAAAACATATCAAATTATCAATGAACCTTCGCTGTAATCATTTTAAAAGTGCAGTAACCTATTGAAAATGTGTATTATTATCCAGTGACAGCGAAGCAGAAACAAAGCTAATGACGGACATTGGGCAAGCAGTTGTGACCGCTAATCGTAGTCAGAAATTCACTACTGAGGAATTTATTTGCTCAAGCACAGGGTCCATTTGAAAGCTGCTATCTAGCCTATCACCTTCGGGGTCAATCCCAAGGTCTTTCTATCAAAGATTTAATCAGTGCCAGTGCAAGGCTCTTATGTGTGAAACTTGAAAATGAACCTGCTCCATATTTTCACTGCATTTCCACCTAATCAAGCTGATTACCATTGAAAATTCCTGTGTGTTACTCTAGAAAATACTGATTAGAATAGAAAAGCCTCTGGTTGTCCATCCACTGTTATCATATCTAGCCAGATAGAGAAAATCATTTTTCAGAGCGTTCTGGAAGTATCATTGGGAATAGATAAATAACACAAAGGGAAAGATGTTAGACCTGAATGCAGAAAGAGTTATTTATGAAACTGACCCCCAAACAGAGTCAAGAAAATTTTACTGCTTAAGATAATTAAAACTAGATTGTAAGAACAATTCCTTATTGTTGGGGAGCTGAGACTTAGATGACAATTAACTGTAGTTCTTTCTCCCTCCTCACAAAAAATAAAAATTAAAAGATCCCAAAAGGAACTAGTCAAAGAAAAGTGCTTCTCATTTTGCTTTAAGGTCCATCAAGTCTGCTGGTGTAAGATTCTGTGTACACACACACACACACACACACACACACACACACCCTACACATCACACACTCTCATTGGTCAGTCAGGCAAATCTGACAAGCACTCCCATATGTGTGCACACACATGTGCATGTTTGAGCATGCCTGCACACGGTGTCTTAGCAACAGCAGTGCTCCTAGTAGATAGAAAAGTGAAGGATGTCAAGAAGAAAATAAAGCAAAGGGGGATGCCTGTTGTTCCATCCTGACCTATTATGGCCTGGCTTTCATTTATACCAGTCGCTTTTTTATTTATTTATTTTCCTGAAAGTGGCATTCTTTAAAGTTGCAACTTAGGAAGCCGATCATTTCATAATTTAGCATTGGGGACTGAAGGCTTTTTCATCATGTGTGTTAATAATTCAAGCGTCCCCATGGTTTTGAATAGCTTTTCTTCCCCCCTTTTTCTTAATGATTTATTTATCAAAATAAATTTGGGTTTCCCTTTCAAAGAGGAAAACAATACACTTAAAAATCCCACTACTGAAAACTGTTTGCAAGGACCTCCTTCTCCTGCCTGAAAGAAGGAAAACCAGTATGACCCTTCAGCCTGGTTTCCCAGGTTTCCATTTTCTTCACTCCGCTTCCCTTGCTCCCTTCTTCGCCATTCCTCTCCCTTTCTATCTCTTATTCTAGGCTTTTCCCTTGCAAGGTCCTTTCTTCTTTTCTTCCCTCCTGCTTTTTACCTTTGTGACTCTGAGCTCTATAGACAACTCCACGGTGAAGACATCCCTGGTTTCCGTTCAGTGTCTGAGACAGCTCTTGGGGAGTATTGTCTCCGTCACCTCATTGCTAGTGCTTTCAGGCCCATTCCATTCTCCCCAGACTTTTCTGTATGGGCCTGTTCTTGTCCACTCTTTCTCTTCCATGCCTAAGTCCACAAAAGTTGTGTAAAGTATTCTGGCATCTTCTTGGCCAAATGTCTTTGGGTCAAATAAAGGGAGTGAGAAAGATTCAAGGAAAATGAAAAGCAGAAAGTTTAAAATAGTTCCATAGTGGCTCTCTCAAACATTTTGCTGAAGGTCAAATGTTTGGGGCCAAGGTCATGTAAAAGGAAAAGGATCAACATTGAACCTTCCTGGTGCTTTCTTTTACCATGCCAGAGAAGAACATGTCAGCAGTTCCTTTCGAGTGGTTGGGCTGTGTCTTATAAATCACCTGAAAGTAATTAAAGAGCAGAGAGATGCTATAAGGAGTAGTACAAACTTGTGGGCAGTTTGATATTGCTCCCTAATTATAGATGCTTGGAACCTCACCAATTAGAAAAATTTAACAGTATCAGGTTCTTTGACTTAGTATTTTCTTAGATTTATCTTCAGAAGTTGATTAAAATTGATTTATTTCTTCCATGTGAAGATGTTAAAAACGTGGATTGCTGAGCACAACAAAACTTGTCCAGGTGTACACGACTACAGGTGACAGCTGTGGCATTAGGCCAGAATCGCTCCTACTGGGTGTCCCCTTGTACTTCTGAGAGGAGCTAGTGTCACCACTTTAGGTTTATACAGGGTAACTACAAAAGGAAAAGAAAGAAAATGTTCTTTGTTCAGTGATTACCCTTCCTATTGTGCGTGTGGGGTGAGTGTGGGGGTGGGGGTGAGTCAACATCAAGCATCTTCTTTCTTTCCCTAGCAGAAGGCAAGAAAATGGCCCCCGTCCCTTGGCAGAAAACTTTCAGAAGTTTATCGACCCCTGCTTTAAGAATGGAGTGGGCTCTGTTGCACCTGGCCTGTTGACTTTCTGATGAGACCGTATTGTATGGTTTTCTTTGAATTGCCCCTCCATGCTGGATATCTTCCCTCGGATGCTGCAGAGCCATTCTCGCCCGCTCCACCCTTCTCTGTGCTCTATGAGCCTGACCCTGGTGTGCAGCATAAGGAGCTCCAGGCTTCCGGTAGAGCTCCACCCAGGACAGACGCTGCCCAGGACAAGACGCTGCCCATGGAGACCAGTGGGAGAAGTAGAATGCAGGGCGACGTTATTTCCCTAACTCTGTTCCTGGCAGCTCACGCTGGGTTAGCTCCGTCCTTCTCACAAAGGTGGTGGCTGCCATCAGGAGACTTTCTCCATATACCTCTTGCTGGGTTCAGGTAACTGCTTCTTCACCCTTAAGGAATAGGGGTAATAATGGTCTATTGCTATTACTTGCACCAGGGCCCCTCCTTATTGCTTTTCCTAAATCCTCTTCCCAACTGTGTACATTATCTGTTTATTAAACTTTCCTCAAATAACTCAATTGTAGTGCACTATCTTCTTTTGTTCCCTAATTGATAATCCTGAATAATTATTAGGTTTTTTCTATCTGTCTATTTATCTTACTATGTATTATCTATGTATTTTACATATGATATTCTCACTATGATACATATCTTTATAAATCCTTGCCAAACACAAAAGGGAGACAATATAAAAAGTGTGGTGTATATTTAGTTTATATTCATATATTTCAAGTTTCTTTTATAAGTCAAGGGGTTTTATATTGTCTAGGGGATAGCCAGGTCTTATCCATCAGCTGTTTGTTTTCTGTTTCCCAAATGTTCAACTACAATAATAGCAAAGCTTGGTTGGATAGCCAATTAACACATATTTACTGAGGTTCTATGACATGCTGACCATGCTCTAAGAGTGTCAACCACACAACACTTAGGAAGACAGGCAGGATCTCCATCTGCAAGGAGATTAAATTAGAGTGAGAATAAATAAGATCATTAAGGTGCTGCTAGGTGTTATGAAGAAGAAAAAAATACGGTAATTCTGATAGGAAGAGACTATAACAGGATAAGCTGTTTTAGGTAGGGAAGTCAGAGAAGTTCTCCCTGAGGATGACATGAATTGAGACCTAGATAATGAGAATGAGCCAGCTATATGAGAAGACCATTCAGTGTAGAAAGAACCATAAGTACAAATGCCATGACATGAGATTATTTTGGTCTGCTTAAAACTCAAAAAAAAAAAAAAAAAAAAAAGCCATAGTAAGCCAGAGGAAGAGGAGAAGGAGATTAGGTTGTGGACATTGCAAGGCCAGATAATGCTAGGCTGGGTAGGCCATAGAAAGAAGTTTGAATTTTATTCAAAGTCTATTTGGAAGCCACTCACAACTGTAAAATAGGGGAGGGGGCTTTAGAAAGGTCACCCTGGTTGTTGTAACTGTTGAAGGTTCTCCATGGAGGAAAGCAAATGTTGAGTCACCATAGAAAGTACCAGCTGGTCCACAACCCAGGCCGACCAATTACCACTCCAGTGTCATTATTATTACACTTCAGGGTTATTGATTCATCATCGTCACACATTTATGGAAGCTCACTATGTATTATAAGCTGGACTAGCTATTTGAAGTCCTAAATAAATCAGTATGGTCCTCCTCTTCAAGTTGATTAAGTCTCGCAAGTGATTTCATGCATGTAGGAAAAATTGGGTACGAGACCTGGTAGGGGCAATCATCAAATAATGAACAAAATTACGTAAAATCTCAGAGGATGTTGAGACTTAGTTTGCCTTGGATCTTTGGAAAATCCCAAACAGAGGTTGAAAACTTTTATGTTGCATCTCAAATCATGGAGAAAAATTTTCCAGGCAAAAAAAAAAAAAAGTGAGGGAAGGATATTTGAGAAAGGGGTAACGGCAGAGAAAGTCAGGGTAAGCAGACACTGGTGTGACTGGGGCCCAACAATGGGAAGTGAAATTACAGAGGTGAATTGGGACAGACGTACAAGCCTGGCAGACCCATTTAAGGAATTGGGAGCCTATTCCAGAAGCCAGAGAAAAGTGTGGAACTTATAAAGTTGGAGAGTAACAGGCTCAAATGTGCTTTTTGGCTTCTGTGGCAGCAGAATTTGGATTGGGCAGAAGGAAAAAGGAAACAACTGAGGGGTGATGGCTATCCTTGTACATTCACAGAGACCTTTGTACCATGTGGAGCTCTGCTGTTGCATTTTGGAAATGTTCTTGGGCTTCTGCCATGGGTATCTTCATAATTTTATTCAAAAATCTTTTACTGAGAGTTTGTGAGGAACAAAGAGCTAATGTCAGTAAGACAGAGTCCGGGATTTCTAGGAAGTTTCCATCTTTGATACACAGCACACTGTTATAAGGTGAAAGAACTAAAGATATTCAGAGTGAAGAAGGACAATTTACTCCTGGAGGAATTAGAATGGCTTTTGTGGAGTAAATAACATTTGAACTGGGAGGTGACAGATGGATAGGACTTTTGCTACGTAGAGGCACTCAAACATTCTGACCAAAAGGTCTCCTTTACCTTGTCCGCTAAAATGCAAACTAAAACTAGAGACCAGAGCTTCTACTTCAAACATCTCTTTATCATTTCCTTCTTGGAACTCAGAATAAAACAAGTGCGCTACAGTATTTGCCAACTTAGGCTCAATCCCTATTAAGCTAAAACTTCTGGTTGAAAACTAAAGGAGGAAAATACAATGATTTCTGTTGGATGCATGATGGCAAACAACAGGGGATGTGTTTTTGTTGAGTTGACTAACTGTGGGGGCAGTGTAGAAACTCAACCACAACGGTAGACTTGACATTCTAAGGCTTTGACATGCACCACACTTAGTTGTAGAAAACTCAGCCAGTTTTTCTCTCTCAAGTTTTACAACTAGAAGCCACAAACATAAGATGCAAGCTCATTATCTCTAGCTGTTATCACGTTCCCTCTGAAAGTTTAGCCCTGAGAGGTTTATTTTATTATATTTTTCATTCAAGCCTTATTTCATTTAATGCCAGAAATACAACCCAAATCTTAAGCAATAAGTGCATAAATAAATAAATAAGACAATATACATTAAATGTATTAAATAAATAAAAGAGTGTGCCCCACCTATAAATAATTCACTGCAGCCCATGCTATACAATGGGTAAAGTATTCTAGTGATTCAGTCTTAAGAACATAAAGTGGCTGCTATTGCCCTCTTGGTTTTATTTCTCTGAAAAAACATTGCTGTCACCTGTAATCTATGGCCATAGAAAGCTCCCAACAACATAACTGGAAGGCCAAAGAATGAAATTAATGGAAGAATCTTGCAAAAGCAAGGAAGGTGCTGATAGACAACAGCAAAGGCAACCAGTTAAGAAGGGACCAGCACAAGAGGGTCTTCTCTTTCAGTTATAAATGCATCTGGCCTGTGTCCACAGCTAGATCATATATCTGACAATATCCTTCCTTTTAATGCTTTGCAGATCCAAAGTATATTATCATACCCTAAGCCTGAACTCTCCAGGGAAATTATGTCAAGCCATAACCAAGGAAGCCAGATTGTAAAAATCACCCGAGAAACTGATGGTCTGGAAATCAGGGAACTAGAGAGACCAAGTACCAAAAGGTGGCACTGTGAGACTGTAGAATAATGACTGATTGCTGTACTTTACTCTCAAGTCTTGGAAGAATTACGCTCAGCATTTACCCCTGGGGAGGGGCAGGGGTTGCAGTAGTAGAAGTCAGCTTTATTTTTAGAACTTATCTCTGTGCACTCGGGGTGGACCTAAAATTCTCATAAACTAATCTTCCCGGTTTCTTGTGCATACACAACACATTCCCAATGTGGACAGGAAACAAACTGATTTTTACAAAGCTTCTGTGTCAAATGTATTTATTATTGAATCTGCTGACCTGTGCAATGGTGGTATTTTAGAAGAATGGATCAAATCATGATGACATCCTAAAAAAAAAAAAGAAGATAAGATTTCTGCAAATTACTGAGAAACAGATTAGCAGGGAGTTAGAAATATTAATCTGTGCTAACGTGGACAAAAGACTGAAACAGTCATGACTTTCACCTGGAATGTTTCAGACGCTCACATAGAGCTGTTTAAAATGCAAATAGGCATCCTTTGTCCACAACTAAACTCACAACCACTTTTTAGAAGGTCTGCAGAGAAATTAAAGAACAGAAAAGCCTCATTGTGTCCTTGTGACCGAATTTCTTTCTTGTTTCTTTCTAGCCAGAGGTTTCATGAAATAAACATCAAAGTCCCTACTCTCATTTACGGCAAAGAAGAGCACATGCTCCATGAAACATTATTTCCTGAGCATCAAAAAATGTACTTAATGTTGTGCCAGGTGCCAGAGAGAGAGACAAGAAAAGCAGAACCTAAATTCATCCTCCTTGAGCCAACTCCAAAAAAATACACCCATGAAAAGAGCCCATGATACCTTTTTAATCATTACCATGGTAAGATCTCCTGCTATTGAACTAAGCCAGCCTCTTCCACAGATCCAAATTGCTGGTCTCTTTAAATCCCCAGCTTTGACTTTTCTGTAAGAAGTTCATAGAAATATATAATCTCATAACTAGAAAGGACTTGAATAATAATAGTATTCATTTCACTATGATTTGCTGTGTCTATAACAATGTTGTGTGCTTTATATGCATTATCTTTTTAATCTTTATAACAACTCATTAGGCTTGCCCCCATTTTACAAACAAATAAAGGCTTACTTAGAAAAATACAATAATTCACTCAAAGTTAACTAAAGGCCAAGTCGTGACTATGAAACTAAATCTATATGATACTAGAGCCTGTGCTATGCTATACCTGTTTAGACATCATCATGTCATCAAGTCCAAACACTCAACACATATTTTCACTCAAATATGGATCACTTTCATAATGTGCCCCCCAAATACTTATCCAATCTCCCAGACACAAAGGACTCACTCTCTCTCCTGAAGCAGGTGTTCCATCTTTTAACAATTCCCCAAATTATAAAACTCAGATACTGAAGTTTTCAAAAAGAGGAGAAATCTTGAAGGAGAGCTGAGATACCTGAAAAAGTCCAGAAACATCACAAGTTGCAGTTCACAAAGTCTTCCACCCGTGTTAACTTGAAGGTGTTCGCTTCTGCAACTGATCCATGAATCTGCTGGGATTGCAACAGATGGTCCTTCGGAAGACATTCCTCTCCTAGTGGCCCTCAGCTAGAAACCCTCTGTGTGCCCTGGCAAAGGAATGCTCTTTGGCAGGTGGGCTGAGTGGGGAAGCCACCGCCAGCAGACTGCGTGCAAAGCAGGTGCTCCTCAGTTGCTGTTGCAAATACCTGGCTTTTCACAGGTGGTGACTTGGTCACACAACCCAGAGTAGCTTGAGACTGTGTAGGAATATAATTCCGCTGATCTAAGGGAACTTCAAATCTCCCCATTGCCAGAAGTCTGTGATAAAATGCAGTACCCTGTAAGCTTATAAAATTCTCCTTTTCTCCTTTCTTTTCTTTGCCTTGGTGTAACTTCAGAATCAGGAATATCAGATTGTATTCTATACAGGGTTGCCAAATAAACCACAGGACTCTCATCTGAGTTAGATTTGCTGACAAATAACGATTGCTATCTCATTTTTATGCTGAAAAA
Organism: Lyroderma lyra; assembly: GCA_004026885.1. Lineage (NCBI taxonomy): Eukaryota > Metazoa > Chordata > Mammalia > Chiroptera > Megadermatidae > Lyroderma > Lyroderma lyra. The sequence continues at coordinate 409,272 of PVJL010000238.1, read as the reverse complement.
TTACTTGTTATCCATCAACAATTCAAATTTAACTGGGCATTCTGTATTTTATTTGCTAAAGCTAGTGACACTAAGCCATACGCACAGCAAACTCATATTTGATTAGGGTATAAATGAGCACAATAGTGTATATAAGTGAGTTTTGAAATTAAAAACTGTGTTGAACCATTTTTAAATTGAGGAAACAAAAGTATGTTCCAAACATCTTTTTAAAGCTGTGCCTATAAGGCCAAGAATACATTAGGAATTAACCAAAAGAAATCACCTCTGGATTTACCCAAAATCAGCTTTCCATTCCCCAGATGTGTTTGAGGGGAGCCCCGTGGACTCCATTTAACCAGTGCTAACAGTGGTCTTCACTGGGGAGTCCTTGACTCCTCACCCTAACATTTGTTTCCCAAAAGAAACCTTCACTGCCAACAGGCTGACTAGATGTACAGTTTAAAATGGGACAGAAAGCAATGGTACTGTCTCATTTCACACAGCACGTGTGGTCAGCCTGGTCTCACGGGGCTACATTCAGGGTGGCAGGAGGCTGACCACACGCACCGTTTGAAACAGGACAGCACCATTGTTCTCCATGCTCTTTAATACGGATGTCTGGTCAACCCACCACTGCACAGGAGTAGGTACGGCCCATCCCGCGCCAGCGCTGTGTCTCTACTCACCTGCCCTGTTCTGTGTTGACCAAGGATGCCCCTCAGATTCTAAAACTGTACCTTGAACATAGTTTAGCATCCGATGCAGTAGGCGGAGTCTGGATACAGCCCCCCGGCCCGGAGTCAGAGGTTTCCAAAACTAAAGCTGGTTTTTCTTCCTTCAAAATTTCCAGCTTAATCCTTAAAGTTGCCACATTCGGCAAATAACAATACAGGGTGCCCAGTCACATGTGAATCTCAGACACACCACGAATAATGTCTCATGTATTCCCTGAGACACGTTTATGTTTAAACATGTTCATGGTTCAGCTGAAGTCCATGCTTAACGGACACTCTGCATTTTCCGTGGCAACCCTGCGTGGAAACACTAGGAGAGGCTTCTGCTCCTTATCAGTGAGATGTAAAACAAAATTTAAATGACTAAAGACAAACAAACCAAAACACACAAAATCAGGCAAAAGCAGGAAGAACAAAGAAACAGCCCTGTGCAAACTGGCCCGGACAGGTTTCCTTCATGGGCCCGAGGAAGTCTCCAAGGTCTCCTTCCAAGCTGGCCTTTGTATCGCCTCCACGTGCAGCATGGTGGGTCTACCTGGAAGCCTTCGCCCACTTTCTAGAAGTCACAAAGCCTTGCCTAACCTCCCTGGGGCCCATTCTTGCCCTAAAGTCAGTGGCAGATCTATTTTTTCTTTTATGTATAGAGTTTGGGAAGGGCGCTCTTTATGAAAACAAAACAAAAAAAAGATCTAAAATTGGTTCTATAGTAAATAATTCCTTAGAATAAAAACTGTTTATTGAGAAAATTTTGTAAGTTGACAAGCACCATGAGCATCATCCACCCAAGTGTATTAGTGAATCTATTTGTTGTGCCTGACACAACTCTATAACATTTTTTAGATTTATTCTCTTTGCTCACTCTTCAGAGGGCAATAATTTTGTTTTGTTTTCTTTTTCTACACAGGGAACAGACAGACAACATAGTCTTGCCTCTACCATAAAAAAAAAATAATTGATTTTTTAGATTGTTGGGGATTGCTGTCAAGTTTGGAGAAACCTCTAGCAAGTTTTCTTCATATATGCCCTATAAAATCTCCAGGAATTTTAAGTTTTCTTATTCGCTGACTAGTTACAAATAATCTTGTCGTGGCAAGCACCATGGGACGTGTTCAACCTGGAAGACCTCTCGCCCAGAACCTTTGTGTGTGATGCTGATGAGCTGGTAGAGTAAGCAAGACACGTATTGCTGAAAACTATGTCTGTACCAGACTGCTCGCTATGATTTAACAATACACGGAAGTGACTTTCAAATATATAAACATATTCCACTAAACCTGAGTTAAATACGTCCCCAACTCCACCTCCCCTTAGCCAGATCTCCAGAATGTCCAGGGCCACCCCTATTCCAATGGGCATGAGGAGCAATGTGATGCCGTTGAAGTCAAAGCAGAAAGACACCGTTCAAAGTTTACAATTAAAATGTCTCACTTTTGCACATTTACAGAAATGTATGAGCATTTGAACACATCGATAGGGTTCATCCCAGAATTTTGTATGTACAACTGAAAGGCTTCAGGAGATAGGCAAAATGCACCTCTGTCTGATCTTTAGCAGCTAATTCGATCCATAGTACTCATTTTGCACTTAGCCTAGCAACCTTGTGTGTTGTTATTAGCTATCTGGGCATTAGAGAAATAAGTGTTACTTCTTGGCATTGAGACTGCGGGCTCATGTGAGGGCAGAAATCATGATAGTTTCTACTTTATTTTTCCTTCTGGGTTTAACATAGAGCATTTTCAAAATGAATGCATACAAGCGCTGTCCAGAAAAAATCCAGACATAAAATGCCTTTATTTTTTGTATTACATGACTGGATTTACAGACAGCCCTTGTATATGTATGTAAGTATCAAAGTATAAGGTATAGATTCTATTACAAGTCACAGGGCTGATTGTCCCCTCTTACATATTTCTCCATCTTAAAAATCAGTATGGTAATCAGCTGTCCCGCCCCTAAACCCAAACAAAACAAAATAAAAAAAACTTGTACTTGGAGAAAAAGCATCTGAATAGAAGTCCTCACTTTATCATGTAATGGCTGTGCATTTAACCTCTCTGACTCAGTTTCCTCATATGAAAAATGGAATGGAGTTAGCCTCCCAATATTTATTCCAGAATATTATGAGGAGCTTTGCAAATTAAGTGCTCTATGTATGTAAAGAATTATGCTACACTTATTTTTCAGGCTTAGTTTCCTCTGGTGATAGGAAAAATAATTAATTCTTTCACACTTCCTTGGTAGTATAAGTTAATCAAAAATATGTTTTCTTTGTGGTCAATATTTTACAAAACAATGAGGAAAAGAGGGGAAAGGTCATGTAGCTCTTTGTGGAATTTTCAAGGAGTATTGTGGTGGAAATTAAAACCAAGAGTTAGCTGATGCAGTGGTTCTCTGACTGAATGATTGTCAAGGTCACCTGTGGACCCTATAGAATGTGATTCCCAGGCCCATCACTCACTTGCTAAACTAGATGCAGGTAAAGTCCATTTTCACCCACTCATTTAACCATCCAATCATTCTCTTTCGCACTCACAGAGAACAATCTCAAACATATTGATGTTCTTTACATAACATCTTAGGTGTCAGTCTCATGTAGATTTTGGTCTTTGAAAATACGCTGTGCATTCACTCAAACTGCTGTTTTATTAATGACTTACGTGCTCTTAAACCTAATAGACATTTTTCAGTTCTCTCAGTATCTGATGATACAACTGCACACAGCAAAGCTAATTAGCCCTTCCTTGACATCTCATCTTAAGCTGTTGGGTGCCATGTTCTTCTGGTCTATCTCTTCTCTCTCCAGAAACACATTTCTTCTCTTCACCTCTATAGAGGTCCTTCTATAATTTGACCTCTAAAGTTGGAATTCGTCAAGCCTCAGTCTGGAGCCCTCTTCTCTTCTTAGGGTACACTTTCCTCAGAAGGATTTGCTCCACCCTCGTTTTAGTACACGTGCTGCTGAAGCGAGCACTACCCTTGTTTTAAATTCCACCTCTATGACAAGCATTCAGAATCACTCTCTCTCACTCTGCCTTTTCTCAGCTCAGTAAATATCATCTACATACACATAGTTGTTTAAGAAAGAAAACAGAACATTTTTCTTACCATTTTCTTCCTTTCCACTTTTATTTATTTTTTAATTAAATTCATGGGGGTGACATTGTCAGCAAAATTACATAGGTTTCAAAATTACATAGGTGATAAATAACCTATGTATTGCACTGTGTTCTCACCACCTATAGTCATTCTTCTTCCATCACCATGTATTTGAACCCTTTCCATCCTTCCCTTTCCCTCTCCACCCTTTTAATTTGCGACCACATCTTACTGATTTTGCCTCTTAAATAGCACTCTAAACCACAGATGTCTAACCTTTTTGGCTTCCCTGGGCCAGATTGGAAGGAGAATTGTCTTGGGCCACACATAAAATACACTAACACTAATGATGGCTGATGAGCTAGAAAAAAATGGCAATAAAATCTCACAATGTTTTAAGAATTTGTGTTGAGCCACATTCAAAACCATCCTGGGCCACCGGTTGGTCATGCCTGCCAGTGAGTCTAAACCATCTATCTCACTCTATTTCTACCATGTTCATCTAAACCCAAGCCACAGCCATCAGACACCTGGATTGCAACTACCTTTGCTTGTCCTCATTAAATTTCCAATCCTGTCTCCATTCTCAATGGAGCACATGAAAGAAATAAAGTTTTAAATCATATCATCTCCTCCACTTATAAGGCCTAACTTAATGTGTCCTTTTGACACTTAACATATAAAATTCTTTTTTTTTTTTTTAGCTCAATGGAGGTTTAATGGACAAAAGTGCAAGATATTTAAAGTGGACATTGTGGTGATTTGATGCACATATACATTGTGCAAGGATACCTCCCACCTAATTAATGAACACATCCAGCACCTCACATAACATAAGTGAAGACTCTCTGCAAAGTATCCAGCCATGTAATATGAAAACACAGAGGCATTTATGGCTGGATTTTTTCCAGACAGCCCTAGTATATGGGATTATAAATTCTATTCTCTTAGTAAATTTCAATTATGTAATGCAGTGTTATTGATTATAGTCTCCATGTTATACATTAGCTCCTCAGACCTTACCCATCTTAGAGCTGAAAGTCTGTACCCCTTTACCAACCTCTCCCTATTCCCCACCCCCGAGCCCTGAGATTTCCTTTTTCTTTTAAGATTCCATGTATAAAGTTCTTAACAAAAACTTCAAAGCCTTCACTTACCCAGTTCCTTTGTAACATTTCCAGACTCATCTATCCCACTTCCCACATCTCCTTAGGCGATCGCCACACCGACCTTCCCACCATTCCTGAAACTCACCAAGATCTTTCTCTAATCCACTGCCCCTGCTGTTTGGAGAGCCCTGCCTGCTCCCTGGAGCTAACCTCTGGTCATTCCTCAGTCTCAGACTTAGGACTTCTTCCCCAAAGAAGCCCTCCCTAATTCAGAACACTGAACTGCCCTCCTAACACAGGGTCCCTCCACGTTCAGATTTTTATGTGTGCGATTGTTTACTTCATATGTGACTCCTCTGATGGACTGTGGGCTCCACGACAGCATGGTACTTACCCGTTTGCTTCCCACTGTATAATCAAAGAACACTGGCACCCAGTAGGTGTTTGATGAATACCGGTTACACGAATGAACCACACGTGGATTGCATGGGGAAGCAAAGACCCATTCCACAGTTTTGACTCTCTCACAGTGCTGTGTGTGTGTTTGGCTTACATTTTGCACTTGTGCTGTGTTTTCTTTCCATCTGGGGTACGTGTCCCAGGTCTAATGATACCTGAGCTCCCCCTGGCTTTTTTGCAGTGCTGGCCAAGTCACCCAGTTTCCCTGAATGTTAATTAAGCCATCTGGAAAGTAGGGCATGAAATTGTACGTCCCTGACGAGCAGCAGATGCGGCGAGGGCGCAGAGCCGCATTTCCTCTTCAGACACTAATTGCACACATGGTACAATATGGAGAGAAACATTATAAATCAATTAGGCTATTGCAGCAACACTGTGCTCACAAATAGAGAAGCAGGCCTTGTGCTGGGAAGTAGGAGATAGCAACACCTGATTCGCTTCGTCATGACCTTGGAGAATTACTTAACATCTTTACGTGTCACTTGTCTCACCCACGTCCAAGTTTCCAGAAAGACTAGTTTACTGACATTTGTTGAGAGTTCTGATCTCCTGGCATGGAAGTTGGGAGACTGCTGGGGGAGGATGGGGGTTAAGAAGTCTGATGGACATCAAACACTTATGTCAAGTGTTCAATGTCCACGCTCTTGTCAAGAACCAGGTCAGAGCTTATTGGTGCTTTGGGCCAGGGTGAAGGGAGCAAGGGCAAGTGAAGTCACAGGTAGCTGTGGAAGTGCCAATGTCTCCAAGTGCCCAAGGCTTGGAAGACATTAATTACAATGGGCATAAAAGGAATCAGGTGAGCCTGGGTTTGGGCGGCAGGAGGGAGAGAGAAGTGGGGGTACAGTTATACAAAGCAATTAATATTGCCTACTTCCCTTTCCTGCCCCCCTGTTTTAGTTTTCATGGGAATTACAGTGAAAAAAAAGTCTATCTGTGCTTCTGGAGATAAAAGTCTCAAGTGTTTTTTAGCCCACAGGGCATGCACTGAGCAAGAGACAGTGGCCAGGACTTTTACTAGGGAGAAGAGACTTTTTTAACAGGAGGTAAATGCTAGATTGACCAGATGTCCTGTTTTAAATGGGACAGAAAACAATGGTACTGTCCTGTTTCAAATGGCATATAGGGTCAGCCTACTGACACCTTGAATGTAGCCCAGAGAGAATAGGCTGACCCTACGTGCCATTTGAAATGGGGCAATACTGTTGTTTTCTGCCCTGTTTCAAATAGGACGTCTAATAAATACAAATTTTTGAACCCTCTAAATGCAATTGTTCAATATTCAGTGAGTTTGTAGGAAGTTTTTAAAGCCCATCTGGATAATTTAGATAAAAATATTGCCGGCAGGACTAAAGTTGTTTGAAGGTTGCTTCAGACACTTAGGGATAATCTTTTTAGGCCTGTGCTAATTTTGTTTTGTAAAACAGTTGTCCTCAGTCCTGTATGTGCCTTAGAATGACACGGGGAGTTTTTATAACTTAGCCATAGCCACAGGATCTCTGGGGGCAGGGGCTAGGCATTGGTGCTGTTTAAAAGTTCCCCAGCTAATTCTATTATGCAGCAGAGTTAAAGGCAGAGAGAGCTCTATTAAGTTCCTAGTGCTGTGTGCTACACTTAAATATATACATATACCATACTATTGAACCCCTAGGTGTTAATATATAGATTCCTCCGTTTCATAGTCAGTCATAGTCACAGCCTTCTCCCCCAGGCTGTTCAAGTTGTTTGAGGTGACTCAGGGAGGGACAAGCCGGACTGGACCTGGAGGCAGCTCATCTGTCCTGAAGGCTCACAGGCTAAGCTTCGTGTCTTGTTGACCTCAGCCCCTAGCCCAGTGCTCATCATCACAAAGACCCGGTTAGCCCCAAATCATTGAGGGAATGACACACAGTTTGATCACTCCTATGCTCCAATCCTACAAGGAATCTTCTCACATTCACATAACCCCAAACAGAATCGGAGTCCCAGAAATCTCAGTCGCCATCTGCACCCGCGACATAACACCTGTTTTCTTTTTGCTGTATTGTCCTTTACTCAGTGTTTATCTGGGATGTCAGGCCCGCAGCTGCTGTCTCCGTGCAGACCCAGGCCTGGGTCATAGAGTGAGTGGAAACAATGACTGTTTTGCTTTTCTGGTGATAGATATCCTGTGCCACTTTTTGCCTCTTGTTGTAAATTCAGTCCCATATCCTGTGAACTGTCCCTCTGGGTTTGGATCTCCAGCAGCACACAGGGACGCCTGCAAAACAATCTGTGTTCTGACCTTGGCGTCCCTGGGCCCATAAATCACCCGAGTCGGCTCACACTTCCAGCAGTGGCCTGGAGACATGATGGGATCAGGGAGCAAAGAGGAGAAACGGGTAGGAGGGAGGCCCAGGGGCAGGGAGAGGAAGGCTACCCCGAAAAACAATGAGACAGAGGGAACTTTTTATTCTCTAAGAAACCGGCTGTTTCCTAAACGTCACAGTCCTATCGTGAGGTAGAGATTGCTGGAGGCCAATGGTGGTGGTGCGGGGGTGGGGGGGGGGGGTGTCAATAAATATTTTGTCCTGAGTGATGTGCCTCAGTCGCATCATGTCCTGTTAATGATTTCTGAGTGTGGGTCCTCTCTGAACAACAAATTAGCCAGCTAATATTAGAGAAGTGGGAAATAAAGTAACCCTTTCTTATACTTTAATGATTCTCAACAAAGCACATTCATTCATTTATTCAGTCAAGTCTCTGTGCCAGGCACTGGGCTCCTTGTTGGGGACACAGCAGCCTACTGGCCCAGCATTATCACTGTGCCCTGAGCTTAAAGTCTAGTGAGGAACACAGACATTTAACAAAAAGTACTGTGTGATCACTATTGCATGGGGAAAAAAAACTTCAATGTGCATGATGCCAATTATTGACACATTTTTTTATTATTAAGCTCATTATAAATTTCATTATTAACTCCATTTCATAATGAAGGTCAGCAGGAACCTCCATGGTGTTTTCCGTCGTGGCCGTACCAGTTTGCACTCCCACCAGCAGTAGGAGAGTCCCTTTTTCTCCACACCCTCTCCAACACTTGTTATTTCTTGTCTTGTTGATGGTAACCATTCTAGCAGGAATAAACTGATATCTTACTGTGGTTTTGATTTGCATTTCTCTAATAGCTAGTGAAGCTGAGCATTTTTAAATTTATCTATTGGTCATTTGTATGTCTTCTTGGGAGAAGTGTCTGTTCAGATCTTCTAATCATTATTTAATTGAATTGTTTGTTTCATTGTTGTTGAATTGTATGAGCTCTTTATATACAAGGACCGTCTGGAAAAAAATGCAGCCATAAATGCCTCTATTTTTCATATTACATGACTGGATACTTTCCAGACAGCCCTTGTATTTTGGACATGAGCCCCTTACTGAAGGTGTTTGCAAATATCTTCTCCTATTCTGTTGGTTGCTTCTTTGTTTTGTTGATGGTTTATTTTAGTTTCATACAGCCTCATTCGTTTATTTTTGCGCTTACTTCTCTTGCTTTTGAGGTCAAATTTATAAAATCCTCTCTGAACCTAAGGTCCGTACATTTAATACCTATGCTTTCTTCTCTGCAATGTACTATTTCATGTATTATATGTAGATCTCTGATTCATTTTGATTTATTATAATTTTGATATATGGTGCCGGGTAACAATCTAGTTTCATCCTTTTGCACTTGGCTTTCTAATTTTCTCAGCACCATTTGTTGAAGAGAATTTCTTTTCTTCATTGCTTGCTTTTGGCTCCTTTGTCAAGAATTACCTGCCTATCTATATGTGGGTTTATTTCTGAGTTCTCAATTTTATTCCATTGGTTGGTGTATTTCTTTTTCAGCCAATACCATGCTGTTTAGATTGTTGTCACTTTGTAGTATAAGTTGAAGTTGGGGAGTGTAATGCCTCCAGCCTTGTTCTTGCTTTGGTTATTTGAGGTCTTTTATGATTACATACAAATTTGATGATTTTTGTTCTATTTCTTTTTTAAAAATGACATTGGAATTTTGATGGACATTGCATTCAATCTGTATATTACTTTGGATAATATGGCCATTTTAACTATGTTGATTCTTCCAATCCATGAACATAGAATATCTTTCTATTTCTTTGTGTCTTCTTCAATTCCTTTTAATAATGTCTTACAGTCTGCAATGTATATAGGTCCTTCACATCTTTTGTTAAGTTTATTCCTAGGAATTTTATTATTTTTGTTGTAATTGCAAATGGATTTTTGTACATTGATTTTGTAACCTACAACTTCATTGTATTTGTTTATTGTTTCTCATAGCTTTTTGGTGGAATCTTTAGAGTTTTCTACATAAAGAACCATGTCATCTACAAAAAGGCAAATTGACTTCTTCTCAATTTAGATGTGTTTTATTTCTTTTTTTGTTTACATCATTATAATGATATAAATGTCCCTCTTATTACTGCTTTCATAGGATCCCAATAATTTTGATAGCATCTTTCAATATATTTTCTGGCCATTCAAATATCATCTTTGTGGAAATGTCCATTTAAGTGCCTTTCCCAATTTTTAATCAGAATACTTGATTTTTAAAATTTATTCACTAAGGTATAGTTGTTTTTATATATTCTGGATATTAACCTCTTTTTGGATATATGGTTTGCAAATATTTTCACTCATCTTGTAAGTTGCCTTTTTACTCTGTTCATTGTTTCATTTGCTGTCCTGAAGTTTTTAAGCTTGGTGTAGTTTCATTGGCCTATGGTTGTTTTTGTATTCTGTGCTTTAAGTGTCGTGTCCAAAACATTGTTACCCAATACAATGTTATGAAGCTTTTCCTCCATGTTTATACATCTTTCAAATGGGAAAGTATTTATTCTTAGATACACTCTTGGCAAGTTTGAAGCCACAGTCATTGTAATTTTGCACACTGACTTAACAAGGGGAATGGTATCTATTTACAGTTATTTTTTTGGTAATCATCATATAAAGAATACCTCCTCCCTTTCCTCACCACTTTAATTAACTACAAGTAGTGTCCCCGTTTTTGGTGGGGTTTTTTTGATGCACATACTTAAACTTACACCCAATCTTCCCTATTTACACTTCATGTTAAAGAGAATTAAGTTTTATTTTCCTCACAAAAGTCACAATTTATATCTTTTCAGAATCCTAGAATCAACTGTATTAAACAAGTATTCCCAGACAAAAATGACCTAACATTAGCTTGTGATTATGGCTTTATATTCTTTTTTTTTTTTTTTTGAAGCAACGGAATGTTTTGGTTTTCTAAAATAAACCTTATACAGACATTGAAATACACTAGATTAAGTATAACTAAGTGGAGGATCTCTGGTTAAAATGGAAATAGAGGTACCTGCAGATTCACCTCTGACATTACCCCCATGGAATTCTGGGAACCATTGGACTGTGCTCTGTAAATCCCTATTCCAAGTGAGGACAAAGGGCACAGCTTGAAAGTGATGGCAGAAAACTGAAAGGAAAGAACACTGGACTCTGGAATTAGAGATATCTGTGTTTTAGTTGCCACTCTAATAGCCATATGTTCTTGAATAAGTGAGTTAAATGACCCGAGTCTCAATTTCCTCATCTGTATCTGTGTCAGAACTGTTAAGAAATTAAATTATGTAACATGTGTTGAACACTCACATATGGAGTGCTTATTGCACAATATGTATCAGATACATGCTAATTTCCTTACTTCACATCTCTATATTCCTACTTAAATCTGCCAGCCCACATTGTGTCATGTAGTGCATATATTTGGAGGAATGTGTGTGCATGTTTACAGATAGAATCTTATTCTTCTATCAACAATTACTTTTTCAGATGTGTCGTACTTTCATTTTATTTGTTCTTTGATTGGAAATGACCATAAGGCTTCCACTTTAAGAATTTCTATATCTTTCTGGTCAAGTGCCTAATGCCCTCATAAACAGTTCTAGAAGAATTCTTTTATAATTTGATCATTTAAATTTTCCTAAAGTAGACTACAACTGCACAATCTAAAAATAGACAACTTTGGTTTTCTTCCAAGTCAGCAAATGATGGATACCTGAAGACTATAAATTTTACTTCACCTGCCAAAATAATGTGCCAATGCAGACATATCTGTCAAGTATGGATGTGATGCCAACTGGTCAACCAACCAATCACATGGGAATTCCCAGAGACAGCCATTAGGATGGAGGTAAAACTGAAAGAAGAATTTAATTACTTAAACCCTTGGTTACACATCAGGAGAAATACATTCAAATTAGTCTAAAAGAAAAAGCAGGAAAGGGTGTCCACGAAAATCCAGGGCAGTGTGGCAGCTATTGGCTTACATGCTGTCAGGAGTCTCCTTCCTTTACTCGATTTTCCTTTTTTCTTCTCTCTCTCTCTCTTTCTCCCCCGATCCTTGCTCCCTCCCTCCTTTCTTCAGTCTCTCCTTTTCCTTCTGCCTCTCCCTTTCTCTCCCCATCTCTATCTGCATCTCTATCTGAATCTGTCTCTCTTCCACAGTCCACACTCTTCTGCTGGTCTTCTCTGTTCTTTAATCTTAAGTGTTGAAAACAGACCGCTCCAAAATTTACATCTTACAGATCCAAACTTCTGGAACAACAACAGAGGTGACAACAGAATTTCCCCTTTCTTCATGTAAATTGCCAAGGTAAACAGTCTCACTTAGCTCAGCTCGGCCCAGGGCCACCTCCTGGACCAAACAGCAGTGGCCAGAGGACCATGGTCACATAGCACACACATGGCCTCCAGGGGCCCAGTGCTACATCAGATGCTGACGGGAGGTGAGCATGGGCTAGAACACTTCCCAGGACGCCAGGGAAAACGTATCAATGTACGAATGGATAAGAATTCCCAATGTTCCCAATCACCCCCCTTCTCTGGTTTCCTTGTTCTGTGCTGGGGTCTTGGAGCGGGCTGCCTCGTAGTATGAGTACAGGTTCAGAATTGTGAGGGAAAAGGTTTACATTTTAGAGGCAGAAAAGAGCATTTAGAAAATTGTGCCATGCTTAAGGAAAGAACTGGTAACTATGAAGAATCAATTGGATATATGGCCAGTGGTCTGAAAGAGCACTAACCAGGATCCACCAGAGCAGCAGGGGATGACCAGAAAGAAAGAAAACTAAGAGAGAAAATTTGGAGCAGAACTGGCACACTGTAGTCACCAACTTCATTTATGAGGTCAAAGACATCAGAACATCAAAACAAATATCTTTTTTATTTTATTTATTCTGATCATAACAAACTGATCATAATAACTGAAGATGGCCATTGTTACTGATATTTTCCCTTATTTTATAACCTGTGCCCTACTGAAATATGATCCTTCTTTTTGCCCTAAACTTGCGTTACGTTTTCTTCTGACTCTACTCCTTAGCTAAATCAATGTCTTCCTTTTTGGCGACGCTCACTACCGAATTTAAACCAATATTCAAAGTCCCATTCTGACCTGGTTTTCAGAATCCTCAAACCCACCGGGTGTACTGCTGCCTCAGGACCTTTACACGTGCTCGTGGCTCTATACTGACTATTTTTTCCTCAGAGACCAGCAGGACTCTTACCCTTACTTCCTTGGGATTCTCTCATTAGAGATTCTTTCCCTGACCAGCCCGTCTTATCTTTATTACCTTTTTTTAAATTGACTGACATTTTATTATCAGGGATTCAATGTAATCAATAATATAAATAGAAAGGAAGAAAACCAACCTGGGCTTATTTGTTTCTTGGCTTTCTCAGTGTATTGGAGTGTAAGCTCCGTGAGGGCAGGAAGTGAGTCTCGCTTCTTACAGTGCTTTTCCCCAGTCAGTATCTACAGATACTCAGTCAGTATCTGTAGAATCAAAGTGTGAAACAAGCTTTCACTGGAGTCAGTAAGGACCAACTTAGTTGGGCATAAAACTTTAGTTAGAAATAAACCAGTAAGAGAAAAACTTAGCAATGGGTGATACGTTTTCCCGCCAGTAGGTCACTTGAGTTTGGCTTTGCCATTTAGGATAATGGACAGACTTCTCTGCAGAACCCCTTTTCCTCCTATCTCTCCATGAAATCATGGAAAAGGCAGAAAATCAAGGGAGAAGATCAGAATCAGCCAAACCTGGATTCAGATCAATGTAATGTAGTAACATTTATCTTCTCTGCACCTCAGTTTCTTTTTACCTTAAAATAGTCTTAAATCATTTAATGTGTGTTATGAAGTGTGTACCCCAGAAAAGATACTGACATCCTAACCCCCAGTATCTTTAAATATGATCTCATTTGAAAACAGAGTCTCTGTAGAGGATCAAGTTGAAATGAGGTTGCATGGTGAAGCCCACATCCACTACGACTGTGTCCTTATTAGAAGAAGAAATTTGGACTCAAGCAACTGGCATTCTCAAGCAACTGGCAAACAAAACAAAAGAAATCATACTACATTTATCCAGCAGGGATGCCGGTTAACTGAGAGTTTACTGTACTTTGTCACAGCAGCCCTAATGAACACAGTGACACACACACACGCACACACACACCCTCTATGTCCAAAGCATACAGTGTTATCAGTGCTGTCTGTCTGCCCATCTTGTCTCCCTTTTCTTGCAGATCCCACAGTGAAGAAAAAGATTTGGTTCAGTGCGAGGGATCCAGAGTTAGGGTTATTGAGAAGATACTCTCATTCTTTGCAGGCCTATAAAAGAGTAGCAAGAAACACATTTTTGTGAATGAGGAAAGCCTGGCCATGGAGTTTTTCCAACATCTGTTTGCATCTCCCAGTTGCTCAGGGCCAGATGCTAATGGTGTGTGCGTTTGCACACGGAGGGAAATTTCTCTGACACTCGTGAGCCATTCATCGTCCTGCATTCCAGGGCTCCTCCCACACAGGCCTGTTTTCAGATGTTCTACATTAAGTGAAATGCAGCACCCTGTTTCCATAGGAACTAGAGGCCCGGGCTCCCAGGAGGGCTCACATTTTAACACAGAGAACCCTGGAAGACCTGCTGGCCACTGATTTATCTGATAGTGAACGAGCATTATTGAGTGTATACTATTGCCAGGCACTTTGCTGGGTATGAGAAACACACCCCAAACATATCCTCAGAGGAAACAATTCAGAGGTGGAGGCAGACAAGCAAAAAATAAACGGCGTAAAAAATGCTGTGATACAGTAGAGGTGCAATGCTGTTTGAGTCATAGGGTGTGCATCTAATGAGCTTTGAGCCATGAAAAAACACTTCTAAGGTAGGTGATTAGCAGAACTTTGAGGTAAGGGCAAGGGAGCAGGCAGAGGGAGCATGTACCTTGTCTCTAGGACTGCGAATGAAGGAAATCTGACTTCAGATTTCTGACTTCGAAACTCAGCTGCACCGGAGACTGCACTCTGTGATTCGAGGCTTCGTAAGTTCCAGCACTCCACTGGCCAGGATGTCCCAAAACACTGTGAAACCTCGCCCTCCCAGCTCTGGAGAAAAATGAACGCTTATCATGTAACGTGAGCCCTGTCTTCCCACAGCCACATCTGTCATTTTCCTGCCCTAAATGTCATGTCACACATTCCTGACTCCTGGCACCATCCTAAAAAAATGTGTGCTGTCAAGGATTGATGTTTCCTATCTTTGAACTCAGCCTAGTCCTCTTTATATATTATTAGGGGACAGGCTTACAGCCCAGGTCCTGCTGGGAAAGTCATCCCAGTTGTCTGCTTCGTCTAGTTTCCCAGCAGGGTAACTCTGGTATATGCAGAAAACGAAGGCCTGGGAAGGGACTTGCAAGTTATCATTTGCAAAAGTATTTGGGGGAGACCTTTTGCTTGACTTTCACAATTTCCATTGTCTTTGCCCATGTTGACAAACCCATCTCAACAGATACCTTGCAGAATACCTTGAGGTGCTAAAAATGTGTCCATCTATGTGTGTGTGTGTGTGTGTGTGTGTGTGTGTGTGTGTGTGTGTGTATAGTGTGTGTATATATACATATAATAGTATATATGAAACATATGGTATATCTTATAATCCTATATTGTATAGAACTAGATATGTGTACCTTCTTCTTCAAACTTTATTATACTTAGCAAAATGCCTTTCCATGGTAATAGGATCTGTATAAACCTTTGTTGGTTGGCTAGCTATCTGGACGGTGGGCAAAAGAAAGCCACAGAAAGTCAAAAGTATATAAGAAAATACTGAAGCAAATTCACCCAAACTTTTCATCTGAACAAACAAAAAATCTAGAACTTAAAATTAAGGCAAAAGAAAGAAAGCACTTAGTAATATCGTTCATGTCCTGAGTCATTCATTATTTTATATTAATTTCCGTGTTTATTACTTTGGTTCCTAGCCTATCGATCAGCACTTGTTTGTATGACTGACTGGGAATAACAGCAAAGTATATAATGGCATATTAGGAAAGCATGCATGAAGAAACTAGTATTTGATCCCCTGCCTTTCTGACCTACTGGGTACTAATTGGGGTGTTTACTTCAAACTTGAAGAGTAGGCTATAAGAAGTGAGTCAAGGGTGTTCAAGGTTCAGGACTGCAGGATTTTAGCACTACCTTGGGGTAACTACAGCTGAAACTTATAACCCAGATTTGGATGTACACCAGCTGTCTCTTAAGAAATGTCTTTGTTTTAAAATTAGCTTCCTACAATTCTCTTCCACACACACACCTATTACACTCTCTGTTATGGAAAATGCCAGGAAGTCACACACTATGAAAGGATTTTCCCATCTGGCAATAAGAAGCGATCACGACCATATTCAAGTACATTACGATGAGGTCTGTCCATAGATGCTTCTGAGAAAAGGCAGGCTGTGGTTTTCTCACTGGCACAGTGAGCACACAGGCTTGGAACCACACTCCCTCCCAGCACCCACTGCCATCAAAAGGCCACTACAATGCTGGTCGGGCCTCGTCGAGCTGGCTCCAGGCACCCCAGAGAATCAGTACTACCCTACAGAGTGACAGGGAGAGCCCAAACCCTCCAAAGAGGTCAAGGAACTCCAAGAACCTGCTCGAGTCTTTGCCCACCTCAACCAACTCCAGTCCAGCACCTGGGACAATTCGATACATCCACATCCTGCTTCAGTGTCTACTCAGATCCTGTCTCCACTCTTGTCCCCAAACCAGTGACAACAGAAAGAACTCCCAGCCTGTGCTCATGGCTCGGCTTTGAGTCAGTGCCACAGGTGTCATTAGGAAATCTCCCACAGCGAGGTTCCTGTCCCCAGCCCTCACCCTCCACATGGCCCCACCCCGGGGTGCCAATACGCATTCCCCCAGGTGCCCATGTCTTAGCTCTCTGGTAGGCAGTGCTTCCCACCCGATTTTGCACCAAGTACATTTATTTTACCTTTATCTTTTTTTAATCATTTATTTTTCAGTTACAGTTGACATTCGGTATTATTTTATATTAGTTTCAGGTGTCCAGCACCACCTGACACTATACATAGTTGTTGCAACATAATTGACTGTATTTTCTATGTGGCACTTTGTGTCCCTGTGATTATTTTGTGATGACCAATTTCACTTCTCAGTCTCTTCACTTTTTTCACTCTGTCCCCCAAACCCCCCACCTCTTCTTTCTGGCAACTACACGTGTAAAAACCTATGGACATATTTTAGTTTGAAATTTTAGAAAATAATTCTCCAATAGCTTTTCTTAAAGATTGCCCTTTATTGGTACATCCCTGAGCTCCTGTGTTGGATAATTCTACACCTCTTCCTCCATTTGCTCCTGGGTGGGGGTCACACGACTGGCTAAGAGAATGGAGGTGAAAGCTATATGAGGGCTGTACAGCCTTTGTCCATATAACGAGAATGGTTATGTGGCCCTCGTACGTACTGGTTTTCTGCCCTGGTCTCTACGACCTTCACATGATTCTCTACTCCCTCTCTTTGCTCTCCAGTCAGGAGGTTGCATGCATCTAGTAGAGCATCTCAGCGCCCTGGAGTCAGAAGGGCTGCCAGCAGGAGGAACCCTGGGCCCCCAAATGACCAAGTGTAGGGCAGTGGACAGAGCCACCCCTCCACCCCAGGAGCTCACATTGTTCAGTGACAGAACGAGAAGTGGACCTTTGCTCCTTGGAGCTTCTGAAGTAACAGTGCTGTTTGTTACAAGAGTTGGCCTCTGGTGAATCCCTGCCCATTTGCAAAATATTGCCTCCCTGACACTGATCCCCTGCACAGACCTCACGATTTTGCCTGTCGCTGAGGATATTTCTGCTTTATAGTCCTGGACTTCCCCAGCCTTGCTGTTGCCCCGTTTTGACAAGAAGGAATTTTCTGCAATGTCTTTATAAACAGCCTGGGTGAGATGGAGGGCTGTGGGAACAGTCCCTTCCCTGCCATCACACCCACTGTTTACAACACCCCCATTTTCTAGTTCTGAAAGCTCTCTCTCTGCAGAAACCTGATCATTTGTTTAATTACTTTTCAATATTCCTTTTCTTTCATAAAAGTTTGAGTTGGTTCATACAGTTCATTAACTATTCATTATGAATTAATGACCTATCGAGTGTTCAGGTACTAGATTTACAACTGACTTTTTAAGAACTATGCACTCAACCAAGAGTAAACACACACACTTTGTTGTTATGGTTGTTTTGGGTAGTTCCCTGGCTGGGAATCGAACCCAGGCCGCAGCATTGACAGTGCTGAAGCCTTAGCCACTACACCACCAGGGAACTCCCTCTCTTAGCTTCTTTAAGTCTTGGTCTAAACGTCACCTCCAGAGAGAGTGCTCCCCATCATTCCAGAGCTATTTAACCTCCTTCCTTGCTTTAGCTTTCTTCTTAGCACATAACATGGTCTGATAAACTATAAATTTGTTTATGTACTTCTTTATTTATAATCCCACCCTTTTTCTTGCTCTCTGTTTTTCTCTACTGTACTGATAAAATATGCCTCTTATATACTTACTTTATTTAGAATGTGAGTTTCATGAGAACAGAATCTTTGCCTTCTCTGTTCACAACTGTATTCCAGTATTAAAAACTTGCTGGGCACATATGAGGTCCTCATTAAATATTGAATTAATTAATTAATTCACTGCTCATCATGGAAGTTAATAAAATTTTCTCCAAGAAAAACCAAGTTGGTTCAATGAATATTCAGAATTTGTTCGGTGCTTTAAGGTGTAATCATACATCGAGGTGTGATACAACGAAACATACTATGAATCTCCACATTAGTGTTTCCATAGTTACAAACTGTAATTCCAATAGATAGAAACTGTGAGAGCTTGAGCAAGTTCATTAATTCTCTAATCCTATTTCTTTATTTTGAAATGCTGATAAATCTGTCCTATGGGGATATGAGAATTAAATGAAGTTGATTTAATTTCCAGGATCATTGATCTGTGAATGGGAACTGAATTTTGTGATTGCTCATGTTTCTCCAAGACAGAGTTGAAGTTCAGTTTCATGGAGGGTGTGTATTATGCTTTTGCATCTGAAAATTTGCTTAATCTATTATGTGGAAGTTATCTTGCTCTATGTGTGTCTGCCGTCTCCAAGACTGAATGATGGCTCGACATGAATGTCTGAGAAGCTTCTAGCTTCTCAATATAAGGAGAATTGTGCAGATCGTGTTTTTAAGGAAAGTTCCTTCTTACCCCGAAAGTCCACGACTCTTTTGTTCACTCACTAGGGTTTTCTTTGATGAGAACTTTGGTGAATATTTCAGTTGATGGAAGTGTTTGAAACAAACAGAAATGTAAATATTAAAGGTAAATTTTCTTCTACCATATACCAATTTTTCAAGTCTTTAGGATTCTTGATTCATGAATAGAGCTTAAAACATGCAGTAATGCACAGCTTTATACATGTACTTCTTTTGTGTCCTCTTGGCCATGGGACATTTGACAAAGAGGGTTAAATGACAACCATTTCTAGCACTTAAAGTCTATAACATCTAAGGTATAAAAATGAGGCATAGTTAAAAAATGTAAATAATGGAATGACATTTAAAAAAGGAACTTGAAAAATCTTAATAATTAAAAACACTTCCTTTCATCTATGATCAGCTGGATGATAAAATAGTTTCTGAGGGAAATGGTGGAGGCCATCAGGCTCGGACTATTGTGACATCTGACTGGACGGAGCCCCACTGGCCAATGCTGCGGGATCCCCCCCTTTTTTTTAATTGAGAATGCCACAACTGAGTTAATGTGTCTTTTTCACCCTAGCACCAAGTCACTGAATCAGACCTTGAGACCATGTCTGTCACCCAGGTAACATGCATTTTGGAAGCAAATGACAATCGTTCAGGCAGGCATGGGTGACGTGATTTCTGGAAGTTTTCTCCATAACTAAGTGTAGTCAGAGAATAGTAATGTGGACACTATTACCTTCCTTCTTTTCTTCTGTCAGTCCTTCCACCATTCCTCCCATCTTTCCTCTCCTTTCATTTCTCCTTCTTTCCTTCCTTTTTTCTTCTTTTTTCCTTCTTCCTCTCTTTCCTCCTCTTTCCTTTTCATCTCTTCTGCCCCTTCCATTCCTCTTGTTTCTTCTTTATATTTTTATTTTTTGGGGAGTACATGGGAAGTTGAACAAACATCTTTCCCCTTTTCATCATCAATTTTTAAAGAATGAGTTAGGTCTTAGTCTGTACCCTAGATCACATTTGGAAATGGCCAATATGGTAGAGGAATACACGAAAATAGTAGGATATTGTCAAATCTCCAGTAGAAAAGAGGCATAAATCCAATGAATTTATGATATTTTCTATCAGATAAATAATTTTGGAATATCATAGATGTCTACTTGAATTCAATGGGGCGGGGGGTCCAATCAGGGTATCTGTTATGTAAGCAAACAGTCTTCCTTAGCCCGGAATTACCCAGAATGTCTTTCAACATATTTCAAAATGTATCATATAATTTCTTACCTCTCCACTTGGTTTTGCTGTACATCAATTCACAAAGCCATGTCTTCCTGCTTCTATTATGTTATACTACAGTACTTTGTTTTGAAATACATTTGGGGACAGCTGAACCACAATGGTCCCCTCAGTAAAGGAGTAAGCAAGGCAAGTGTGATCTCATGTAACAGTTACATCGGAAACAGCTGGGGAAATGAGAGTCTGGAATAGCCAAGGCCAGCCACAGGAAGATAGATATTCCCAGCATCAGTCATCATGTTCAGAAAATGACAGTATTTGAGTTTGTCCTGACAGACACAGGGCGGGGAAGGGAGGGAAGGGGAGAGGGGAGGGGAGAAGAGGATGGGTGAGTGCCTGGTCATGCCATTAGAAAAACATATACACTGGACTTACTTTGAATTTAGATGAATAATCCTTGAGTCCTCAGCAGGAATGTCGTCCTAGGAAGTTTGCATTTCTGTTTACATGCCTGAACCGGCTCTCACAGCATGGAAACAGACAAATGCTCAGTGGCTGGTTTAAAGTTTACATTGAAAAGCACTTCATCAACAAAGTGTATATATACAGTCAGCCACCCAAAAATGCAGTTTATATGTTCTACTGGACTTTCCTTTTCTGGTACCCTTTAGACAAATTAATATGATAATATAATATAAGCCATAATTCACGTTTCACTGCATACGACGTTGCAAGAAATTGACACAGAGAAATTGTTCTTGAAAACACAGAGGGAAGGAGGGTGGAAAAATTTTTATAAAAGATATGTAATTTATTAACAAGGACAGATTACGACTTTCTTCTCTGTTGTAAATATTATTAGAACTATACTAACCACTTGGAAGACCAAACTATTCACAATATACGAGGGCTGTTCAGAAAGTATCCAGCCATGTAATATGAAACATAGAGGCACTGATGGCTGGATTTTTTCCGGACAGCCCGCGTGTCTTCGATTTTTACCTTCAGATTTGGAAAACATTAAGTTAGATCCGATTTTTTTTCCTCATCTAAATCTCTTTATTGTCTTTTTTTTTTATTACTTTAGGAGGAAAAAAAGGAAAAAAAATTCAGCTTCTTCTAGTGTGCAGTCTAAGCTATATTTTCTCAGGCTACTATGAGATTCCCATTGTTGTGAAATTCGTTTTCTAAAATTTGCATGAGTTGTATTGGCTGGGAAAAAAGAGTAGTTGTAGGAACTGAGTCATAGGGAGTAGAATATGTCTCAGCATTCTGCACATTGTATTAAGTACCAAGTAGTACAAAGTACGCCTCTGCCTGCTATTTATAGTCCAACCAGATGCACTTCATGACACTGGTGCACATCTGCTCAAACTGCAAAGCACAGTTGAAGTCACTGTCCCTTTTGGAACTCCTAATGTATTACAGACTTCAGAAAGGTCCTGCTGGTACCAACAACAAAAGGCAGTATGAATCTCCATGAAGGATGCTTCCACAGATTGCCAAAGCCAGTGTTCGTCTATGGGAAACTGGTATATACCGAGAGCTTCTTGAATTGGACACTACAGTAAACAATTTTAATGATAATGTAAATTTAAAAAAAAAAAAAAGGATGGGATCAGGTTCTTAGTGACCAGAACCAATGAGATGATTTTGGCAATGGTCTCATCTGTTGCACAATCATACATTGCACATACTTCTAGACATAAACTCCTGAATTTCTGCATTTGGATTCACAATTTGTGGAAAGACTGTTTTGCATTATCTGGGAAGGAATTTGCCCCACGTCTATTTTTTTAGGACTTGAATTCTAAGAAGAGTGGAAAAAAGAAATCTACCTAAATATTGGACTTAAAATACATAAGAACCAAATAAAGAGCTTGCCATCCAGAAAAGTAACTAATCACAAATCACATTGCAAAGTGATTTTTAAAGAATGAAACAAAATGTAATAATACTAACTTTTCCAAGAATATGAGTTTCTGGATAGCATTTACCAAATGAGGCAATAATACTAATAGAAATAGTATTAGTATTAGTACAGCTCTTACCTTTCTGTTAGATAGTGAGTTAGCAATTGGAGGTTCATGGTGTTTGTATTTACTAGTCATTGTTAGGGTTCCCAGGTAATTCTAGGAGTTTAATTTGAGAAAATCTGTAGCTTAGCAAACCGTGTATCTCTACATTCTCTCTGGCTCTCTGACTCCTTAACATTCCAGATCAAGTATTCTCAAACATTAACGTCACAAAGGGTCACCTAGGTAGCTCGGTAACTGCTTAGACCCACGCCACACCCAAAGATTGAATCTAAACCTAGGATGGGGCCTTGGGTGTTGCATTTTTAACAAATTCCTACAGATAATTCAGATGAGATGCTCGATGAAGCTTACTCTCACAAACACTAACATAAGGGTATTTCTTTATTTCCTCTTTTCTCAACTCAACCTTTTTTTGGATGGAGGGACTTTATGAAATATGGTTATTCTTGATACCTAAACAGTAAGTCATTGCTACAGTACTCTCTATGACATCCTCATGTCTATGGTCTTAAAGAATGAGTGATCCTCCAATGAAACTCAACCTCCATTGAATAAATTTCTCTACCCAAGGATAACTTGGATGATTAGCATTCATCCAGTTCTAATATATAAATCAGATGGGAAAGGAGAGTAAAATAGCTATCCTACAACCATAAGGTCATTTTTGAAATGCAGTAATATATTGATATTATTATATGTTATAGTGTTATGTAATATTGACAATCAAATAATGTTATATTCTTAAAATATGATATTTGTGAATTGTTGCATCAGTTAACTATCAGATGAAAATCTTGAGTTTTGTATCTTGTATCACTCATCAGTGATTTCACTTTATTGGAAGCTGTTGCAAAATCATTGGGTGATATCTGCACATTCAAAACTGACTTGGTATCATTATGCCATTTCAGCTCTGATTATGTAAAATATTTAAGTCAATTTAGTTTTTATCCTAATTATCCAATGATCACCTTATTTCTATAGTATTTTGCTCTGGGTCTTACTATTCGACTCCATCAGTGACCATAACAGTCTATCTCTCTCTCTCTTAATCCTACTTTTCTTCAATGAGTGCAATCACCAACAGAAGAGAGAGAAAAAAAAATTGGCAGGAAAAAAAAACAAACGATGCAAGAAAACGATGTAATGATTTTAGGGTCCTGCAGATGTTCCCAGCTGAAATACCAGCTGGCACTGTGCTCATTTGTGTGGCGTGGAATCCCATAAGCCGATGAATGAAAGGAGACAATCAGTTTTAGCTGACTCAAATTTTTTTATTTCCATTTTCCTAACACAGATGAATCTGATGCAAATTGTTTGAAAATAAGAGCCTTACAGCTAAGTACATTACCATGCTCTGCTGCAGAAAGCTAAATTTCTTGGTGACGTGATAAAATGTCTGGAAATGCTGCCTTTAAAGGTTGTTAAAGTCCTGTTGGAATCCCTGTTAGTTATTTTTACTGTTGGTGTCACACGTATACTAAATATGTCAGCTTTCTAATGTATCCTCTTCAAAGGATTGAAAGGTTTTTACAAATAAAAAAGCAATTGGAAAAAAACTGTACATCTTTCCTTATGCTTAGTAATAGTTACAAGGAATAGTGCGTAAAACATGGTAGCCCTCCATAATACCAACCTTAAAATAATGTAGATATGGTTTCTTACACTTGATGATTAATATACCAATAACAAAATAATAGCTAATATTTACTCAATGTTTATTATATGACAGGCACCTTATATACATTATTTAATTCTTATAAAAACTGTCTGATTTGGGTAATATTATTCAACTCAATTTACAGATAAAGACACCAGCAACACAGAATTTTAAAATAATACACCTAAAGTTGCATAGTTGATTCTGTACCTAGGATTCACAGCAAAGTCTAATTCCAGAAAGTTCATGCTCTTAATCTCTTTGCAACATCAAGTCATTTGATTCTACTTCTTGGGCGGATGTGTTTAGGATATATTGGAAATGATAAGACAGTTAGAATAGCAGTACGGTGGGTCCTTCAACTGACCAGTGTCAGCGTCAATGTTTAACAGGCCAACAAATATTGTTAAGTAGTTTCTAAGTGTTGATCATTCTTTAAGCAGCCAAAGATACTGTTATAAGAAGCTGTTCAAAAAACTAGGTGCAACACACATCTTTAAACAAACAATGCACCATTACATAGTAACTGATATAATAAAAGTAGGCAGATGGGCAAGTTGCTAAGGAAGTTTAACTAAATGGTTGTAATTCTGAAAGACACAGTAATATCAAGAACAGGACTTCCAGAGAAACAAGCCAATCCAGGCAGTGACTCTAATCTTTATCATTTGGTTCCAGAAGATTCTATGGAAGGAAATCTCCTGATGAACATTTGGGAAATTTTTTAGTGAGGGATTCTCAATCCTCTACCTCAAAGTGAGGTGAGGAGAGTGGGAATGGGGGTATTTTGCAGGGTGCCTTTTCTGTCCTCTGGCTTTGTCCTATTCCTACATGACTCTCCTTTGAATTAAATATTAATAGCTGAAATCCCACCATTGTCCTGCAGACTTGAATGTAGACACCACCAAAATGGAGTCAGCCAAAGATGGCAGGCAACAGCCTTTCGTTAGGAATAGAAGGGAAAGGTCATTCAGTGTATTTGGGAAAACCCAGGAGTCCTGCCTGACTACTCATCCTTAATCAGGATGAGATCACCTGTCTTTTAAACCTGTCTTTTAGCCTCCTATGCTCCTAGCCTTGGAAAACAGCCAGAGACCTCTCTGCCAACAGCTGAGGAGGAGCCCTGTCTCCCTCACAGACGCGGTCTGTCTGTTGCACAGTTAATGGCAGCCTCTATGAACAGGGTGGAGCTCTCTAAAACATCTCTTATTGGCCAGAGCCACTCCTGAAACCCAGCATGTGAATAGCTGGGACTAATCTCTACACATTGTCTACTCATAATATTATTAATGAAGACATTCTATGGTTGGTGTCTGGCAGGGAGATACTGTTTCACATGTGGCCAGCATATACTTGGCCGGCAGACCCATGGTTCGCTCAGCAGATAGATGAGTGATCTCCCCATCATCCACTGGCTGTGAGTAACATACCTCTCAGAGTCTCCACCCTACCCCGAGTTTGCTTGACCCATTGACAAGAAGTTTTGTTAAAAAAAAAAATAGATATCAAGTCAGGGCAAGATTCCAAACTAAGTCATAGATGACAAAGCCTTCTGTGAGAGTACAGCTCTGCCAAGGGCAGGGAAATTTAATAAGCGTATGTAAAGGTTATGTTAGGTTTGGAAGATTTGTGGCCCAAATGTCCACCCTTTACTGTGCGGTTGGTCTATCAAACTCTTTCAATATTTCTCTCAAAACATCTTGTTAAACTCTGTAGTCAGGGCCCATCTTGAAAATCTAATGAAGAAACAGACTAAAAGCATTGATATTTTCTTCTAAGTATGCTAGAAACTACTAGGCACAGCATGCCCAGGGTTTGTTTTTCAGCTGTTTCCAAATCTACAGTCTCGGTTCATTCTACCTTACTTCCTAATAGCACCATGATGCACTGCTCCATTTCTCGCTATGTTTTATCTTGCAAGATATATCAGCTTAAACATCTCAGGAGTGTATCACCACAGTTATGAGGTTTTCAAAAGTAACAGATTGCAGAGATGATGTTTACCTACTATTCATAATAAATAAATTAGGGGGGAGATAGTCACCAGTAAAAAGTAGCTTGCTGCTATTGTTAAGTGTCAGCATTAAATTCTTAACTTCATTCCACCACACACCCATCCCCAAGTCGATATAAGCATCATACACACACACGCACACACACACATGCGCACAGCACACACACACACACACACACACACACACACACACACACAGGATGCCAAAAATGTATATATATTTTAAGAAAGAAGAAAACTGTATTAAAATTGTAATACTCAATATATACCAGTAACAAAAGATGACTACAAGTTACATTTGACTCCTGAAATTATAAGAGCTGCTCAAAGTGGTTACCATCAGTTTCCAGACACTTCTAATTACAGCGAACTACTGCTTGAGCAACATTGATCAAAGTGTCCACTTGTATCACTGCACATGCCATTTCGATTTTTTCCCGAAGTACTGTCAGTGTAGCCAGTTTTCTACAGCACACCACATCCTTTAAGGTCCCCCACAGGTAGAAGTTCAGGGGTGTTAAGTCAGGAGAACAAGGGGAAAACGCAAACAACATTCTCGAATTTCAAATGCCACTTCAAAATGGTCTTGTGCTCCTCAAATGACAATTGTGTTTCTGCCATTTTCTTTGGCTGTCCTGCCTGTCACATAGTGACACTAGCATTCATTTGATTAACGCCATCTTTAGAGTGAATGTCATACTACACATTGCTACCGTAATTCAATTCAACTTTGAAAATACATAGATAATACTCTCTTAAAACGTTTATACATTTTTCATGTGCACACACACACATGCACATATGCATATATCTCCAAGCAATTTAATGATTTAATATAGTTACAATCCTTATAATACAATGTTTTTTTTTTATTCTTTCCTTAGTGCAAGTAGCTGACCACCATTCTTTGTACAACAGAGTTAGGAATGTCTGGAATGCAGCTTGAGGAGCTCACTGAATTACGCAAATGTTAGTCAAATTATTTCCCACTGTCATAGAAGGACAGTGTGAAAAGGTCTTTCATTTAGTTAGTTCATATATCATTGGAGTGAAGGAAGAAGACAGAAATTGTACAAGTAATTTGAACTGTTAAGATTTAATATAAAAATTATTAAGTATTTAGAGGGGATTAACTATTAAGTAAGGATGAGGAGAATTCTAAGAAATATGTTAGTGTTGAGGTAGAGTACCCAAGGAAGGGACAAACTAGGAAGGATTGTCCCCTCTTTCAGAAAAAAATATTCTTTGCCTCCATTCTTAGCAAATATACTTACATTAACAGACAATGAACCCCTAGATTAATGAAAGCCAAGAGAGAAACTGGCATAAATAATGAAAGGGGTGTCCTTTGGAGGTTAATTCACAACCAAATATTGTCCATAATAGTCAAACAATATTAAACAATATGAGTATCCACAATTATTTTGTTTCCAGATAATACCAAATCATATCTTTGTCTGTATTGTCCTTAACCACTACCATCCTTAATCACTGTCTCTGTGATCGTCACCTCTACTGTCATTGTCCCTACCATCCTTAATCACTGTTTTCAGTGGTTACTAATGAAAGGAAAAGAGCTTTCAAAACAGTGGTGATTCTTTATGCCCCAAATAATCACACACACACACACACACACACACACACACACACACACATTTTCAACTGGGCTTTCTTGAGAGATGGTGAGCAGTTAAAGTAATGAGCTCTGCCAATGAAGAGATAGTAAATATATAAGATGGATTTTCTTTGGGGTGGAATGGGGGAGGGCAGGAAGTGCCATACGAGTCCTTTCCATAAAACAAGAAAGAGAGAAATAAAAAAAAATTCTTCAAACTTGGAACAAACATATTTTCAAATTTCTCATCCACACAACTTTAAGTAAGCTAACGCCAATGTGGGAAGGCAACACAACTCTGTGTAACTCATAATATATAATTCATAAGGCTTCCAGAAAATGGGGCACAGCACCCTGAGGCATATCCTCTTCTGGATAATTATTCTAAAGGCATCTCATTCATATAATCTAATTTTTTTTTAAAAAAAGGATGTGCTATTAGGAAGGTGTAGCATGATAGAAGAGTTCTGTACCTTGATTGTGGTAGTGATTTCATGAATCTGTAAGATAAAGTCACATAGAAATACATGTACAAACACACACACACACAAAATATTAAAAAATAATAAAAGCTAAATAGGCTCTGTGGTCTAGCCAACAATGCACCAATGCAATCTCCTCATTTTGAGATTAAGACCTCCTCAATGGTGATGCCAAGTATTCCCACCATAACATTGATAGCACTCCAAGGCCACAGTAAATAAATATGCCAGCAGAGTAAAACCAAGGATGCTTTTAAAGATCCTTCCCTAGCCACTGTCACATCCTAGTTTCGTTATTCCCTAAATCCCTTTGGAGCCACCATTCGATGGAGAGCATTTGGAGGAAGCATTCTCAACCTTATCCCATTTGTTTTCAAGAATGGCAAATCTGATCACAGGACTAACCCACTTTTATTTATTTCACAAATTCTTATCCAGTGACTTCCTCAGTCCACAGAGGCCTGAAACTTGACATAAAATGATTTCTGGTTACCCAAGTCCTGAAGGATAAATTGCAAATCGCTCAGCCTTTCACATGAGCTCCTTCACAATCTTGGCTAACCTGTCTTTCCAGACACATTTCCATCACTTCCTTCACCGTTATTTCCCCTCTGGCCACCTCCTACCCCTGAGAGTCACGACACATTCCAGAACCATCCATAGGTACTGGCAATTTCACACATATTGCAACAACCTTTGTTCATGGTAATTTCTAAGTTTGGATTTGCCTTACCTAGAACACCGTCTGCCCCCAAACACATGCATAAAAAGCTCATACAAATTTTTTAAAGATCCCATTCAACTTCTTCTGACGTGTTTCCTAACTAAGGCCCGTGGTACCTTAAAATAACTACAGCTTCTTTTCAGCTTCTCCCATCGTGAGATGCGGACTATCTCCCCCCGGGATTCTGGAATAGCCCAGTTACTTGATTTCTCCAATCAAATACGGTAGACGTGACGTTGCTTAAGTGCTGAACATTGGCTCTGAGGCCTTGTTGGCTTTGTTCTCACTCTCTCAGAAGGTATTAAACGCCTGGGCCCATCTACCAAAAGGGCCACACAGAGGAGAACTGAAATGCCCAGCTCGTAATCTCACCTAAGATATATGAGTAAGTCTGACTTTGACTCTCTGACCCTAGCCGATCCACTGTGAATAATCCCAGAACACACCAGCAGAAGAAATATGTGCCTTAGCCCAGCCTCCAGAACAAAAGCATGAGTAGATAAATGCTAATTGTTTTCAGCCACTCAGTTCTGGAATGGTGTGTTCTGGGACAGTAGGCAATTGGTACAACCCCACCCCAACTCCAGCCTCGGATATCTAGGCATTCTGAGTTGTGAAACACCCTAGCACTCTGTATCCACTTCTAATGTAAGAGTCACATTTTATCATGATTATATTTGTTTATGCATTTCTCCCTGCCACTAGACTCAGAGTTTCCCGGAAGTAGAAACATTCCTAGGACCTCACAACGAGCAGAAACAGATAATAGGCATTGCAGAAATAACTATTAACTCAACAAGAAGCTGAAGGCCAAGCCTTCATCAGGACAGACTCCATGAGGTTGATCCTGTCTGAGTGAGTGTTAATGAAATGATGGGGAGAAGAAACTTTCACTTTCCGTACTGGGAAGAAGGGTGAACCTCATGCCCCAAAGGTGTGACTCACATGAGGTTAAATTTAGTAGCAGTAATAGATTGGACCTTTTCAGAGTACGAAGATTAAATAGCCTCATATGAGCAGTATTTTATTAGGTCTGCCAATCTAACAGTCAAGGGAACTCTTTCTTTGCAAATAACAGAATGTAATTCCAAGCAAAATCCTGTAAGTCTTGGCTTTGGGTCAAAATGCGTTATAAAAATAAAAATATTTGTTTTATTCAATGCCTCTCAAGAGTTTTATCCAGGATTATCCAAAACAGGTCAAATTATTCACTATAGCCTGTAGTTACTTGTATATTATGGGTAACATGACTGGAAAAAGATAAGATGACCTTATTAATCATCTTCACATCATAATTCCTCCAGCTTAAATATTATTTTGGCATAATTTTAGAAGGATGAGTATCACCGCTGAATCATTAAATAACCTATTCCTTTGTTTTAGATTTTTTAATTTAAAAAAACCTTTTTTAAAATTATAGTTCACATAAAATATTATTAGTTTCAAGTGTACAACATAGTGATCAGTCATTTATATAACTTAGGAAGTGATCACTCTGATAAATCTAGTACCCATAGTGGTGTCCAACCTTTTGGGTTCCCTGGGCCACCTTGGAAGAAGAATTGTCTTGGGCCTCACATAAAATGCACTAACACTAATGATAGCTGATGAGCTATAAATAAATAAAAATAAAAGAAAGAAAAGAAAAGAAAAAAAGATCCGTGCATAATTTTTGTAATGTTTTAAGAAAGTTTATGAGGGAGAGCTCCATTCAAAGCTGTCCTGGGCTGCAGAGGTCCACAGGCCACAGGTTGGACAAGCTAATAACTCATTTGTATGCATGGATGTAAAGTTGCTTTTTATACTTCATTAAGGTTGTATTAGCACAATTAACACTATTTTCATCATACATTATTAATATCACATGTCATCATTAGACACATCACTTATATAAGGGTGAAATACAAAAACAGTCAACTGACTAGAGGGTGCAGAAGAAGCAATTTTCGATCCTCACATGCTTTCTCAACAACTCTTTATTTGCATCTTAAATATTTGTCCCATTTTTTTAATTGGCATTTCTGTTCATTGAGAAAGGAATTTGTAAAAGATGAATCACATAAATGATGATTGAAGGTTTTTATAGGAATTCTATATGTACTCAAATAAATAAGGAGTGTTTCAGCTAAGTAAAGAGTGGTGTTTATGCTGACAAAATGATAAGAAAAATATCAATTACATCATTAGGTTGCTCTGTATATTATTTTAAAAGTGTCTTTTATTAAGAATAAAACATGATAAATATCTGACTTTCTCTGTCTTATATATTCCAATGAGCATAATACCTTCCAGGTCTATCCAGATGGCAAGAACCCATTCCCTTCCATGGCTGAGTAATATTCTATCGCATATATGTACCGCCTCCTCTTTATCCATTCACCCATCGACAGACACCCAGGCTGCCTCCACATCTTGGCTGTTACAAACAATGTTGCAATGAGCATGGATGCACACATCTCCTTGACTTAATGTCTTGGGTTTCTTCAGATAAACACCTAAAAGAGAGATTACTGAGTCCTCCTTTGTCTCTTACTATAGTCTTTGTTTTAAAGTCTATTTTGTCTGGTATAAGAATTGCTACCCCAGCTTTTCTTGTTCGTTTCCATTTTCTTGTAATATGTTTCCCATCCATTTACTTTCTTTCTGTGTGTGTGTGGCTTTGGATCTGAAGTGAGTCTCTTGTAGGCAGCAAATGTAGGAGACTATTACAGCATAAGTGCTGGGGGGTGTTCTAGACAAAGAGACTGACTTCATCTTCCAGATATACACTTTCTGGGTAAAGATTAATCTTCCAGCCAACATGAGCCAACAGTGACAAGCAAGCCAACTTGCCTTCTCAATACTGTCCTTCAGAAGTCCTAGGCAGATGACCAATGACTACATTTGAGATATGATTTAAACTTTTGTAAATTGAATGCTTACGGATTTTGTAACATCCATGTAGGTATGTGAGCTAGGCAATGAATCAGTTTTCTGTTCTCTGTTGACCTGGGTGCCGAATAGACTCCACCTAAACTAGGCTAGCTGTTCCTCAAGCTTCATACCAGAGTGATGAATCAGCCTCAAAGCTAACTGAGGGAACATTTGGCTCTGAAGTCCTCTCACCCTGGGAACTCCCCAGCTGAGAGGTGGGACTGGAGAGATTTAGAACTGCTGACCCAGAGTTGTGAGTGATGGATGAGTGCCAATGAACTTGCATAAATCATGGAAGTACATGAGTTTCATAGTCCTTAGTATAGGACTGGGGTAATAGCCCAACATTCATGGTAGGAGTTCATTCCACAGATAAAAAAATGAAGCATTATTACAATTATTAAATGAAATTTAAACATGGAGAGCTAAAATTCAATAGAGCTGATCTTTCCTGAGCCATTAATAAGAGAAAGAGCTATTCATCTGTCTAACTTAATATATTGTTTTTATATTTATGGGGCCAAAAACCGGTAGTGAAAATACATGATATTTTGAATTATAAAATGTAGGTTAAGATCCAAGTCTGCTGATTACTAGTATTTGATGTTGGGAAATGACAATACTCTCCATAGCCTTAGTTTCCCCAGTTGCTATACTACATGCTTCATGGAGTTTCCACAATCCATAGAGAAGCTGTGTCTGGAAATCTTTTAGAGCCACAAAACACTCTACCCATTTATTCTTAGAAATGCATGTGCAAAATTTGGAGTAAAGATCTAGGTACAAAACTTAGTGTGATTAAAACTCATAAATATCCAAATATTTTTTTATCTCTAAAGGTAAATTTTGCAAGACCTACAGTACCACATACAATTAGTTTCTAGCCATTAAGAACAGCTCTATTCATATATTCACTTCATAACCCAAGTTCATTCCTTCCAATACAAATGTCCCCCAACACCAGGGTATCCAGTGGCAGCTAAACACAACAAAGGGTTTCGTTTTCTCTGTACAAAGTCACATAATCTGCCCATTAATCTCTGCAAGCTCGATTTCAAAAATAAAACTACACTTAGGAAAACATACCTTATTAGTCAATGTTCAATGTAAAGGTCTTTCTATTTCTTGAACGTTTGGGGCTTGTTTTTGATTTTTGTACAAAGAAAGTTGCATATTTGAACCACATGCAAATGCAAGTGGAACATTGTATTTTTGATGGTGTCAGACTTCCCTGAGGGACCTGAAGCTCACAGGCTGCTGCTGGTCACAGTGGCTTTGGGACGCCTTAGCTCATGGTAGGACTCCTGAATGAAACGGACAGATTGCCTTTCCCCGTGGGTTTTTCCACCCCATCCGCAATAATCAATTCTCATGTGAGGAGTTAGATTGGCTTACTCTATAGTAACCAAATCAGACAATTTTCAGGGGCTGAGAGATGGGCGGAGACTATTGGCATGAAGAAGGCTCCATGAAAAAATATGCAATAATCTATCAGTTCTCATTATGCTCATGGGATCAAAGAAAAAATCTGGGGATTAACTCCAGATGTCCTTCAATGAATGAATGGTTAAATAAACAGGTGCCTCAACACCACGGCACAGTCCTCAGCAATGAAAAAAGAACCAACTATTGATAATGACTTCATTATAAATTACGCACTTGAAGTCAGCACTAAGTGAGCTTGATTATCTTCTTCACTAGGCTTCACATAATGTCTCTTTATCATAACACATGGAATGTCAAGAATTGGTTAAGACATGGTATTCAGAAAGTCAACAGATATTTTTCTCTATTTTTAAAAAGTCTTTGCAAAAGGAATTTATACAATCCTGCCCAGACATGCTTGCCTCTGTGGTTCAAAATAAGAGCCACTCTACTATTCAAAAAAAAATTTATATGTTACAGGATATGCTAGAGTATGTCTGATTGCTGGCTTTTTTGGAAAAGGAAGGATTTATTACACCGAAGGTATAGAGAGAAGCAGCTTGGGTCTCAGTAAGGGCTCAACCTTGTCATTTTTAACAAGTCATTTAACCCCGATAACCCTCAATGTATTCGTCTGAGAAATCAGACAATAACATCTTCTTTGTTCACTATAAAGGACTGTTGTGGGGAGTTAATCAGTTAATAAATCTATAAAACCCATCAGAGCTTGCTGTGTTGCATTGGTGTCCTACCTCTGATGTCCTACACATTTCCCCAGATTAATCATAAATTCTGCGTTCCCCATATAATCAAAGAATCATTACTTTGAGCAGGACAGTAGAAAGCATCTGGGCCTCAGCGCCATGTCAGTTACAAGAAAAATCCTGTTCCTTGAAACATAATTCCTCGACGAAGAAGAGAAAGCATTCACCCTGCCTTCAAACACTCTATCAGATGGCCTCCATCTACCTTTTCTACCTTAATTCTCGTTTCTCAATTCTCCTCAGCCAAGGGCTATGGACTCCACTTGGACTACCATGCTCAGTACGTTTGCCTGCATGCTTTTGTTTACCCTCGTGGTCAATAAAGTGGACACTTTGCACTGCGTATTCAGATGTTCTCTCTACTCCAGAGCAGCTCCCGTGAGAAAGCAGACAGTAATGTCTGTGCCATTGATGGGGATGTCATATCATTCATCTTTTTTCCCTCTCATAAATTGTCTCCTTGAGGGGTATTGTGGTTGGTTGGTTTTTGTTTGCTTGTTGTCTTTTTCACAATATAAAGAGCAGTTTCATGCCCATGCTAGATGCTCAATAAGGTTTGTAAACAACAAATGAATAAATAATGTTTGTATTGTATCTACAAATTCATATAAATGCAGGATCTGCTGTGGAGCCTCCATCTTTCAGGGTCGGGGGCTGTGGAGAGAGATCTTCTGTCCTTCTCTACCCCAAAAGCTTATTGAAGAAGCACGTGGCCCAGAAGAACCAACACAGGTGAGAGGCTCTGGACAGAGCAACTTTTATCCCAGATGAAGAATTCAGAGGCTTATCCTTCAGTGCTTAGTCATATACCTTTAAACATTGCATTTATTATTATTATTATTATTATTATTATTATTATTATTATTATTTTATAAACAGAAGTCATTCTCTTAGTGTTTGAAAATTTTTCAGCTACCAGTAGTCATACCAGCGTTGTTCAGTACAGGAATCTGAATCTGGATGTTTCTCTAAGAAACCGGTCTCCTGAGCTCAGGGAGATGCTCATCTGATTGCTGTCAAATAACCACAAAACCCTAAGTAGGGCGATTTAACCTCTTCTGTGCTAAATAAGCCCTTAACTGCAAGTGGAATCCAGAGTATTTCTACTTCAGGATATAACATACATTTAGGAGGAAACTGGGTTGATTTAGCTTAGGGAGGAAACAATGCAACAAGGGACTGTGACTAGAGAAGGGAGCTGGTACCTTGTCCAGCACTATAATCAACAACGAAGACAGCAACAAGTAGTAATGAATTAGGTGATTCCCTATTTCCCTGTCAAATGTACCCTCATTTTCTTGGTAATCACAAGTCTAAAGACGTTTTTACACCCATCTGCACCTCACTCCTGTTTTACTAGTCCATCAAGTCGTAATGACTTTTGCTTTGAAAACGTCCTACTGAGTTTGTCCCTTCCACACCTCCCTGTCCCCATGGCTGCCCAGCCATGTTTGATTGGGACACAGAACATTGCAATTCATATCCAGTATGTTCCCCTCGTTGCAATACTGCCCTTATAATCAGTTCTCTGCAAAGGGTCCCCACATAGATACTTGTAAAACCTCTCTTTCATATTTCTTCATATTCTAAGCCCTTCAGAGTTCTATTAGCCTTGTTAGTGATGCTTAAACATGACCTTCCAAGTGTTTCAAAGTAAACCCTTATCCCTAATTCCATCCAATACATCTTCGAACTCTCCTATTTTAGATTTAAATGTTAAATCTAAATGTTAATGCATGCTAACTTCGCAGTGCATGCTATCCCACATCTTTGTGTGTTTTAATACATAAATCAGGTTTTAGCTTCCTTACTAGTTAAAGTACTTACCTCTCCTCTCAAAGAAAAGTGTTGGTTTTTTTTGAGTGAAACTGATGCTACAAGAAAAGCACCATCGTTATTTTACAACTTTTTTTTTTTACCTCTTGCACCATCTTCTACCTTCAAGTGTACTCACAGAAAGGAGAAAGAGGCAATTCTGCAGCAAGTGTCACAGTGTCACCCAGCTCAGAGCCAGGCAGCCCCTCCGCCCTCTCTCTCTCCTACACCGTCTCTAACTGTGCTTTCTGCTCCGGCCAAACCCACCCTCTCCATTTCCCTTAAAGGAGCCTCAAAATAAGGTTGCACTTCCTTCCTACACCCCACTTAATGATGACCTCCACTGCCCCCGCCAACCAACGCCCACACTGTGACTTTCAGCTATCTCTGAGCTCCTCTCCAGAGTCTGTCCACTAGGGAGGCCCAGCACTACGACTTCATGGGCACACATACGTGGTTTGACTTTAATAATGAGGCACTGTGCTAAGCACTTGAGACACTCTCTTATTATATTTAATCCTTAAGATAACCCTAGAAGTTGGTACTACTTTTTTGTCTCCATTGCACAAATGAAGGTAACTATTGCATGATTGGTAAGGATTGGAATCCAGCCTATTCTCACTCTAAGGCCTGAAGAGTTCCTTAAACTCCTTACTATTATTAGAATGTTAAGATTTATGAAATAAAAGAAATGGATTTCTAGTTGTGAAATTTAAAACACACATAGGAAAGATATTTTGAAGATTCCTGGGCCCATCTAGAGTTTCTGAAGGCAAACCACTTACGTGTGCACATTAAATAGCAGTGCTAGGTCTGCTAAAAATCAAGTTTTAATGCTATTAATGCAACTTATTCTACTTTATGATATGAAGTTGTGAGAAAAACTGACAAAATGATGGAGGGGTATGTGCAAAAGAAAAAATACTAGAAAAAAGAATAAAAGAGAAAAAACAGCAATCTAGCTCTTGAGACTTTTGGTATGTGTGTGTGTGCATGTGTGTTGTGTTCTGTATAAGTGTCCCACCCATCAATAACCCAATGACCATTCATAGACCAAATTTTCAAGGTATCCCCCATTCTAGTCTTGTCATATGCTCATTCTTTATCACTTGCAACATCTGTTATATATTCTCCTGGCCTCAACCAAACCCTTCCCACACGGCTAACTGCCAGGCACTCATGTTATCTATATCTGAAGAAGAAGTAGATGAGTCAAATATGCCAGCATTTTAATGTGTGGTGTGAAAGAAGTGTGGGTGTTTGCAACGTTGAGCTTTGCTCACTCCCCCAGGCTGGGGAACCTTTTGGGGATGACGTACAATTTGTCCACTTAGCCTCAATGTCTATGCTGGTTAAAGAAAGGCACTTCTCCAACGACATTGTGTCAAAGCAGAAGTGATGAATTGCAAAAGAATTACACCCCGACCAGAAAGTATCTGTCATTGACCCTCTTGGCTATGTCAGTGCCCCAGAGTGAACATGGAATTTTAAATGGGTTCTGGCTCAGAGTTTGGGGTCAAGGGTTGTACCCAAAACTAAATTCCAAGTGTGTTTGAGGATGAGAGATAAAAGAGAAGGACGAGAGGAATGACAAAATGCTGGTGTGGGTGCTGTCCTGTCTCGACCTCGTTCAGTGAGAGGTAGTCCTCTGGTCTCTAGAGTCTGAAGGGGTCTGACATGGTGGCAGCAAGAGCATCTCTCTCAAGCTGTCCTAATGTGCTTGACCTTCCTCCAGGCAGGAAGTTTCATCTACTACCAAGCTACTTGCCTTTTCTCCTCCTACAGCTTTCATATTCATCAGGATCAAGACACTGAGAATGTCAGAGACTTCTCAAATGACTTCTGTCATGAAGCCTTAACCCCCCAAATACCTATATATTTCATCAGTGCTAAGTGTGGACACATATGCACCTAGAAATACAGTCAGGGTAGGTATTGGATCCCCAAGTTTGTCTCAAAGAAGTACCTCTACCTGACCAAAGAGGCTACCTGACCAAAACCCAAAGAGGTAGCCATGAAGAATGTTCAGGAGAATTTGCAAATTTCTGCTGCTTCAGTCCAGGACCATGCTCTACTGTTCTAATGTTTTGAAAGGGCCAGGCAGCATGGATTTCTGCTGGAAAGAAAGAGCAACCAGGGCTGAGGGAGCTAGAGTGATTTGATGTATCTAGAAACTATGAGAGAAAAGGGTTCTTGGAGCTTAAATTTCTGAGCTCCTCTCTCCCACAAGGGCTCTTCTCAAATTTATGAAAACTACTGAATCATAAGTAAAACATTCTATTTTGTTTTTTTCCCAGATCTTTATTACAACACATCTCTGAAGGTAGCGCCCCAGTAAATTCCATTTGAAACCAACAACAGGGCATTTGCATACAGAAGGAAAGTTCTCAGGCTGTGTGCACACTTTGGGCTACCTGGGAGGCACTTAGCTACAACAGTCTAAAGCCCCACAGAATAGCTCAGACACAGAATCTACCAAACATGCAGACTGTAAACTCCGAGTGTGTGGAGGAAGGCGAACACTGGGGTGAGGTGCAGCCTTTGAGGACACGTGCAGGGATTTGTGCACCTCAGAGCAAGGAAATCTAGGAGCCTCAGTGTTTGCATCTCTAAAACGGGCGTAGTAGTACCTATTCTATGCAACACACTAAGGAGATCAAACAATAGAATCAAATAAGGTAATTGTCTTAGTCTGCTCAGGCTGCTTTAACAAAACACCATGGACCAAGTGGCTTAAACAACAAACATTGATTTCTTATAGCTCTGGAGCCTGGGAAGTCCAAGATCAAGGTCTCCTCCTGGCTGTGTTCTTGCTCTGTGGGGGATGGGAGGACAAGAGGGCTAGAACTCTGGTCGCTCCTTATAAGGGCACTAATCTCATCATGGGGGCGCCACACCATGACCTCATCTGAACCTAGTTATCTCCCAAGGACCCCCCACTTAAATACCACCACATTAAGAGTTAGGGCTTCAACATATGAATTTGAGGGGGCATAAATATTCATTCAGTTTATGGCAATAATGAAGTTAAGGCATGTTTGTAAATTATATAAATGCATTATGGTATTATCCTCACTAGTAATGTAAGCTTCATATAACATGTTAGAGCCTACCACAGTACCCTGTGTTTTTTTTTTTAAGGATCATGGAGTTATAAAGAAACTTGCCAACACAGCCTAAGTGCCTCCCCTTACCTCTGCTTTTCATACGAGGAAGTTCAGCTCATGTCATTTCTAAGGGTGTATAGTAATGGTTAAGACAGGCTGTATCCAGAGGAAAAGAGCTTTGGAAATAGATAAACCTGGCACTAAATCCCACATTCACAATTTCAATAAGCAGTGCCCTTGGACAAGTTATTTAATCTCTCTACGGC
Organism: Lyroderma lyra; assembly: GCA_004026885.1. NCBI lineage: Eukaryota > Metazoa > Chordata > Mammalia > Chiroptera > Megadermatidae > Lyroderma > Lyroderma lyra. Next base: position 370,265 of record PVJL010000238.1, on the reverse strand, counting down.
TCAATTTTCTTATTTCTAAAGGAGGGATGATAATAATAATAATAATAATAATAATACCTATTTCATCACAGTCAGGGTGAAGTTAAAGTCAGAGAGTGTATGTTATAGGCATATTCTTCCACATTAACAGAGTAAGAGCTTAATAAATATCGTTGATGTTAAATGCTACTTAACATTAAATGCTTCTGTAATGTTTTGTTATTGTTAGTATTATTATGAATCACAGAGCTGGGAGAAGCACACAAGTCTCCTGACATACGGTGTCCTTCACAAAAGAAAAAAAAAGCATTCTAATCTAGCAAACCAATTAGGGCAAGAACAATTTCTTTCAGAATGATAAATCTCATTAGATGTTCCAGCTGTTTGTTGCATCTAAACAGTAAAGTCGAGTCCAAGGGAAAGCCAGTTCCTGGGTATACTCATCAGAAGGCCAGTAAGGAGAACAGGACCCAAGTTATTAAGCCCTGCTGGTTTTAGCTGAGCTTTGTTGCTAGGGTACCTGTTTTTCCTGAGAGCCAAGGGCAACACAGAGTCTGGTTTGAAGTCACAGGTACAAGTTCTCTGTACACAAACCTCACTGGGTTACTCTCCTGCAGGTACTTTGGCTGTGAAGAGGATCCATCACACACACACACAGGCTGCAAACTCACACCACATTTGCTTCCTTTCTGTAATCAGTCTCCTTCTTCATGTTTGGAATGACTACTTGACTTTCCTAAATCAAGAACAAAAATGACCAAAAAAAAAAAAATCAAAACATGAGTTTCCAGTCAGAACTGGTAGGATTATTTCACGTTCAAGAACCAAGTTCTCTGCCAGAGGGAAGCTGGATGTTTGCCTCATGTCCAAGTTCTCAGCTTAAGTAGAAAAAGTTAATGGATTAGGCCTGACAGATGACTGATGCTCTCAGCAAGCAAGGGCCCCGGGCCAGAAATCAGCCCTCCGTACAGACGGCAGCCGTGTCTGGGGCTGCCGGACAGGGCTGATAACAGGACCGGAAACCCATCAGAGACACCCGCCCCCTTACCTCTGGGCCTCATCAAAATTACCTGCCAAAGAGACACCGCTCCAGACCAGCACCTTGTCAGCCCATTTGGTAATAGGAAACAGCTGCTCCTGTTGGGAGGCTGAGGTGGGAGGGGTGAAAAGAAGGGGGAAAGAACCATTCATAACTTTTCTGCTTGTGCAGAACTCTAAGTTGTAATCACAGGACGAGTAAGAACGGGAAATTCTAGGGACCCCGTGGGGATGATATTATCCTCCTCTAAAGGGACTGATGGGAAATCAAAGCTACTGAATTTCAATCACAGATGACTGCTGATCTCTAGCAAGGAGTTTAGAACAGGGTCTGGAGGCAAGGGGGTGCAGCGTTTGATCAAACAATGTGGGCACGAGAGAGCCTCCATTACTGTCTGTTCTTACTCAGCATCGTACTCCAGAGCAGGGGTGTCCCACCTTTTGGCTTCCCTGGGCCACATGGGAAGAATTGTCTTAGGCCACACATAAAATACATAACACTATCAATAGCTGATGAGTCAAAAAAAAATCAAAAAACCAAAAAGGTCTGTGCATAATTTTCATAATGTTTGAAGAAAGTTTATGAATTTGTGTCGGGCTGCATCAAAGCCGCCCTGGGCTGCATGCGGCCTGTGGGCCACAGGTTGGACAAGTTTGCTCTAGAGCCCAGAACAAGGCCTAACACGTGATATGTGCTCGGTAAACATTGTGCAATACATGATTTATGAAGTTCATGACACTCGTTTCTATGGCTAAATGGAGTGGACTTTTAAGTTGAACAGATCAGCGTTTGACTCAATGTTCTATTACTTAACTATCCGTGCTGTCTTAGGAAAGTTTCTTAATATGTCAAAACCTTAGATGCTTTATCTATAAAATGGGATTTGAACAATTATATAATTTTGGATTATTAAGTTAAATATGATTAAGTTCCTGGCATGGAATAGAAGCTCAGTGAGAGACAAAAGTTATCAGGGACCCGTGGTCAGTAGATCACATGATAGCTATTATATTAATGTGTTTAAATGACTTCCAGATTTAATAGGAAAGGATAGCAATAACACTACTAATAATAAGAAATGCTGTAACAAATAGACTGTTCTCTTACGAACAGTAGCCAGTGGGGAGGGCTCTAGTATTTCTGTGCTACCCGAGTCACACACACGCCATGCCCACGCTACGGGAGAGCTCATCAAGGAGCAGGCTAACAGGCCCCGCAGAGCCAGCTGAACCCAGAAAGATCCCTGAGAAAGCAGATACCATATGAGAGACAGGAGCAGTACAGCTCTTTGGATTCATGTAGGGGCAACACAGTTTACAAATGATACCCAGTCTTCTTTCTTTGAATAAGGAAATAATCTCTGTGTACAAACATAAATACATGGACACGTGTGGGGATGAAAAAGGAGTTAGTTCAAGAATTTAATATCATTCATATCATTGTCCTCAAAATTCAAGTATATAGACTGAACTTACTAACAGGAATAGGAAGCTGTGTGTAAGGAACAATAGGAAAACAAAGAAGTCCTAGAAATTTTAAATATGATTGTCACATCCATATAATCTCTCCCCCGACACACACACACACACACACACACACACACGTGCACACACACACGCATGCACGCACATGTGCACACACACACACACACACACACACACACACACAGATATAAGCTACAACTTCCAAACATCCTGTATGAAAAATTTGTATCTAAGGCTTTTAATTTCAGACGATTTCTGACCATCAGATTAGGATTCCAGCCTTTTTATATTCCCTCAGATTGTCTGCCATGTCTCTTTGAATGCTTCGGAGATGGCAGTTCCTCAGTGGGGACGTACCACCAAATTTTCTGATGAAGTCTCAAGCTTGACAGGAAGGGTATAAGTGATGAAGTTCTAAGGAAACACTTCAGTGTTGACAGACTCACCCTGGGCCTAACGAAAAGCCACCTTCTGTCGTAAGAGGGGATACTTCGAAGTGAACGAGCACCTTGTCCTATGAGGCTTTGTAACTGGGAAGGACAGAGGTGAGTAGAACTGTCCTTGCTGTGTGGCCCGAAGCTCACGTGCCTCCCACCTGCCACTCAGAGCGCTGGAATCTGCCCCACCAAGTGGGAGGGCTGTGCGGTTGGAAAACGCCCCACCGGGTGGTTCTGATTCACGACGCCCCACCCATTCAGCACTTGACCGTGAGCGGTGGGTCAAAGGGCCCAGCAAACAGTGAACAGAGGGCTTTCCTACACCTTACTTCACAGACTTTATAGAAAACCATCTTTGGAAACGGATGAACCCAGGATGAGGATTTGAGACTTTTCCATCTACAAAGAAACAACTCTTCTCTCTGCCAATGTTGTTTAAGATTCATGTGTCTTCGTTATGTCACCCGAGTATTATAGGCAGTACGACCTCCCTAACATTGCAGTGTGTTGTGGTTTTATTAAACACAGGACAACATGTCGATTCCTGAATTCATTTTTTTTTTAGTTCATTTTTAGTGTTAGACGTATTGGGGTGACATCTGTTAGCAAGGATTACATAGGTTTCAGGCATACAATTCTACAGTGCATTGTCAACTTGATGTATAATAAGTTCACCTCCTAATGTGACTTCTCTTTCCATCACCATATATTTAGCTTCCCCTCCCTCCTCTTCCACCCCCTCCCCTTTCTCCCCTCCATTTTTCTTTTTAATTATTATCTCCAAGCCTCATATGCTGCAATTGCAAAGGGAGTAAATGCTGTGAACCTTCAGGTCCATTGTGAGGATTAATTTATTTATATCACATAAGGTATCCAAAACAGTAAAAGGTGCTTACTACATGATAGCTGTTATTATCATTAACTTCTCTTTGAATATAGTCTCATGATTACATTGTATGCTCAACATTGCATAATCTATATTGCACAGTCATATGAAATCTCGTGTTCAAAATAGATTTCAGTAGTGTGGAAGCATTCTGTAATTTTCTTAATATTAGCAGGTTTCTTGGGTTTGCTTTAAAAAGGTTCAGAACAGATTCATACTATATTCAGTATCTTTGTTTTCTGTTCAAGCTTGTCCATTGTCTTCTACTTAAAGAGCATCTGATTGCCAGGACGCATTGTGACATGCGTCTCAATATTACATTTACCTGCAGGATGTTTAGCTTTAACCCAGGACCTGGCATTGCTGTCTCATGAGGTCAATGTGATGCCAAACTGAGTTACTAGCTTCCTCCCTCCTTCCAGAACAAACAAACAAACAAACACAGACGCATAACTCCAAGGAAGATTGTTTTGTTGTTAGTTTCTCAGTTTCCAATTTCATTTCTATCATAAGTAGCATCAATTATCTGACGGGTGACTGACAGGGTGGTTAGTTTGCCTCCAACGCATCATTTAGTTCAGCTGATTCAGTGAGACTCCTGCGATGAGTGCGCCTGTGTGTTTGCGTACAGACGTCAGTGCCTGAGTTTTCATGTTAGCGGAAAAAGGCTCTCTGTCTGCCTCTAGATGAATGCTAAACGAGGTTCAGAACACGGTTTCTAAGTGGTGTTTCATTCAGAGCTCTCGAGCTACATTTAGCAGATACTAAGCTATGATGACCTTGGGAAAATTCACACATTTTCTAGGGCTCCAGGATAATAGTTAGCACTTATTTGTACAAACAGGTGCTGAAGAACGTTAGGTCGTAGAAAAATCAGGAACCAGGATTTTGCAGAGTAAGTGACATATGGCAAAGGAATGAATAAAAGAATAAATGTCCTGATTTTCTGTTCATAATATCATAAAAGGAAATCAAAGGCCTTGTGTTTAAATTTTCATTATGCTTGCATTTCAGCATCACCAAGAGATACTACCCCTGATCTTTTCGCATCAGTTTTCTTGCAACTGCCTAAACTCAATGTCTCTTCCATCAATGCAGTCAAATCATGCGAATTTTTTTCAAGAAAATGAAAGAAAGGTGACATATGTTAAATTGTAATTTTAAATGTAAACTGGTTGATGTTTTTTAAATTTTTTTCTGATATAAATATTCGTTGACATTTTTATGTTTTTTAAACTATTTTCCTTAATGCTGAAAATATTGACAAATGGATATGATTAGCCTTTCTAAATAAAAAAGAAAAGAGTTGCTTTCTTAGGGAAAGAAAAAAAAAAGAAATGAAAACTTTCCCATACAATTTTTTTATACTTCCCTAGAAAAATGTGTGATTGATGAAACAAAAAATAAATAAATAAACCCCAATACACTAACGCATGATATTATAAATATTATACTCTAACGCATACATATCCTTTTCTAACTCAGTAATGTCAAGTCTAAGGGGAAAGTTGATATTAGCATTGATAGGCAAACTCCCCTCAATGTGAATGTCAGTGTTTATGTTCTGTCAAGGGTCCCTAAACAGATATTTGAAATGACTTGTGACCATGAACTAAGAAATCACAGAGCTACATTTGCTGCATATGCATTCATGTAAATTTTACTTTTAAAATGCCAATTTCTAATTTCCTAATAATGTAAATATTATCCCCCAAAAAAAACAAATCCAGTAACTCACAATTATGTGGCTTGGCTGGACAGGCATTTTATGACTTTATGATGAAATATATTATTGCAAGGGGGTGGAGTACGTAAATGCTGTGCTCACCTCCTTCCACAACCACATCAAAATTACAACTAAATTATAGAACAAACACCCTTGAAAAACATCTGAAGACTAGCTGAACAGAATTCTTATAACTGAGGAGATAACAAGCCATCTTTAGACTGGTAGGAGGGGCAGAGACATGAAAAAGGCTGGGTCCACACCCACATGTGGTGGTTAAAAATCGAGGGGGATATTTTGGCTGTGGAGGTCCCCCATGAGGAGTGAGGGGTCTCAGCCCCACACCAGCTCTGCAGCCGAGACCACCAGTCCTGCGAATAGGAATCCCTATAATGTCTGGCTGTGAACATCAGCAGGGATTCATCTGGACAAGATGGAGGGCTGCTGAGTCCCCAAGCTTTCCTCTTAAAGGATCTGTACAAGGACTTACTCACTGAAGCACTCACTCGCTCTGAACCCCAGCACTGGGCAGCAGCCCCAAAAGTGCCAGGGACTTATAGGGAGGAAGTGAACTGTCGGGCTTCAGGGTAAGTGATGGAGGGGCAGCTCTCTCCATCATTTTGTTCCTTTGCTGAGCTCTTCCCACCCCTTAGGCTGCAGGGGCAGGTGGGCCATAAATCTGAATCTCTATCAAACTCACCCCACCCTAATGATTCCCTGAGGCCCTGCTCCACTCAACCTGCACACCGGCTGGGATCTCTTTCAGTGGCTGGTACTCACAAGTGGCCATCCTTGGCCCATGCTATAGACTTTCCTAAAATCTCTAAAAGATACACAACTGTCAAACGTGCACCAGCTGGCCTCAACATGCCCTGTACCTCTTTCTAAGTGACCCACAGCATGAAACTAGTGGCAACTGATTTCAGTTCACAGCATACACTCTCTGGGGTGCTTCCAAGCCCAGAACAGGCAGCTACCTACCCCAGATTACTTTGTAGCTCCTACCAGGTGGTTATGGGTCAGGTATAGGCAGGGGCTGCACTGGACCTACCCTGGCATTCCTTGCAAGAAACCCCAGAACCAACACACTTGGTGACCATCTTCAAACCACACTAGAGTAACACCCTATTCATGCCACAAATGACACACCCAAAGGGTAGACTCAGAGCACCACTAAAGTGAACCCACTCCATGGGGTTAGCCCCCAAACAACAGCTTCTCCACTGTAGTCACAGACACTCCTCAAAGCCAGTCAGCCTGAGGGTCAGTCGCTGTCACCGGTGGGTAAATAGCAACAAAGCCTCAACTGCAACAGAAGGGCACATGAAACCTGTACAAGGGACACCCTGGGCGCACCCGGCTCAGGCGAACAGGGAGACAGCACCACTGGGCCCCACAGCACACCTACTAAGACTGGGAGATGTAGTAGCTCTATCTAACACATAGGAAAAAAAGACCGAGGGAGGCAGCCAAAGTGAGAGAAACATGTCCCAAACAAAAGACAGTTTTGTCTTTTTCAGACGCAAATCCAGAAAAAGAACTCAACAAAATGAAGACAAGCAATCTATCAGATGCAGAGTTTAAAACACTGTTTATAAGGATGCTCAATGAACTTAAGCTAACAATAAATGATCTCACTGAGAACTACAACAAAGAGATAGGAAACATAAAAATGGAGATAGAAAACATATAAAAGAACCAGTCAGGAAAAAGAACATAACTGAGATGAAGAATACAGTAGATGAAATCAACAGTGTATTAGATGAATCAGAGGATTATATCAGAAATTTGGAAGACAAGATAATAGAAAATACCCAATCAGAACAGGAAAAATAAATAAATAAATAGATAGATAAATAAGAATAGTTTAAGGGGCCTCTTGGACCAACATTCACATCATAGTGGTACTAGAAGAAGGAGAGAAAAAGCAAGAGATTAAAAACCTGCTTGAAAAAATAATGATGGAAAACTTCCCTTTTCTGACAAAGGCCAGGAAGTGCAGAGAATCGCAAACAAGATGAATCCAAAGAGATCCACACCAAGATACATAATTGTTAAGTTAGATAAATGTCTAACCACTATGCAGCACCTGAAATTAATATAATATTGAATATTAACTGTAACTGAAAATTATAAATATTTTTAAATACACTATTTTTTAAAAAATTGTACTATTTTGGCAATTATCTATTCATAATTAGTGTATGTTACTATCAACAGAGATTGGACAGATATTAGCACAGTTCTTCCTAATATTTAAGAACTAATTAGCTAAATTATTTTTCTTTTATCACCATTGAAAGCCCACAATGTCATAAATACCATGTCTTGTTTTATTGAGCATTTACCATGAGGCATTTCTGTCATATAATCTTTTAACATCCTTATAGAGTAGGTAGATTACTTTTATTTTCATTGATAGATGAAGAAAGTGAGTTTTGGAGAAGTTAGGTAACTGTGCCCAAGTTAAAAAAAAAAAAGTAGTAGAGGTGCTTGGAATTAAACCAAGTTATATGACTTTAGGTTATGGGCAATGATAACCTCTCTGCTATCTTGACTTAACATGAATTGGGGTGGGGGTGGGGTGGGGGAGAAGCAAAACTAAAGTCAAAGAGATAATACATAAATAAAATGGGCATGCAGACCCTACACATAAGGAGTAATCATATTCCCAAGGGCTGTTTATTTCTCCTGAAAAGTTGAAGGAGACGTATTTTTGAAGGGGGTAAGGTGCTGCTTCCCCTCCATTACTCCAGCAGCTTGTGTCCGAGCAGCACGCATTGAACCACACCTCTGTGTTACCATTTGGCGTCCTAAGGAAGCTGTGTGCTGCATCAATGGCTGCAGATAAATTCCTGAAGGTGAGTGTGATACTTGTAGCAATGTTGAAATGTAGCAATGTAAATTACACCAAATTTTCTTAGGATGGTCTTTCTTTGACAATTTCCCTTAGAGTTTGAAAATAATTTAAAGCAAAGGTGAAACAATGCCGCTGAAGTTTGCATTCAAGATAAGAACGGTGGTATCACGAACACACCAAAATGCCCCAACATATGTCACATTCAGAAATTATTTTACTCCAAACTTTTTACCCTTGTGTATTTCAGAGGGAAGTATTTCTGGGCCATTTATACTTATTTCAACAAAATGTTACTGAGTAATTCTCTTGGGCTCTATGAGTTAACCTCAGTGAGTGATTTTAAGCCAAGATGCTACAAATTAGCAAGTGTTATGAAAATGCAGCTTTCTAAAGATGTCAACTTTGTTGGCTATGTTAAAAGTCACAGGAAGTCCCCTAAATAATATTTCGCTTTGCAAAAGATATTCAACTGAAAGCCTGACAGAGAATGGCCGAGCACATTTACAGCAGACGGGAGGCAAAGGAAATCATTCAGTCTTGGGTTCCAATAATGACTCACAGCTTCCTTCTGTGAGACCTCTGATCATCATTTACTCAGGGGATCAGCTTGTAAAGATGTGGGGAAGATTAATTTGAGATAATAGATGTAAAATTAGATAATACATGTAAAACCACAGGGATCAATAAACAAAACCTATAATTGCTATCAACTAGAGATACAGATCATTGAAAAGCATATCAAAACACACAAATTGGAGTGCAGCACACAGGAGTTTATCTGCTCTATTACACAGCTTTGAGCACGCTACACAGGAAGCAGCCCTTTGGGTAAGACTCAACACCCACCGAAACCAACGATTGCAGGTTGGAGGAAGTGGACCCCACCCTCACCACTCCAACAGACTGGTGACATTCGTACCCTGGGAGGCATCTAGTCACAAATGGAATCATTTGTCTTACAGTCTAGCTCATTTTTATCACATTGGATCCTACGATGGCAATGGTACTCTAGAAGATAAGAGTGTACATTTTACACCCCTACACTGTAGGATCCAAATCGTGACTGCCATTCAGAGCCAGCCACACAATTAGCAGGCCCAGCTCAAAATGAAAGTGCAGGGTCCCTCGTACAAAATCAGGGAGAATGTGCCACTAAAGATACTAAAATATATGGCTCTTGTTTTTTTTTTTTTTTTCCACCAGACTTATGTCATTTAGCATGATATTCTCAAGATCCATCCATGTTATCACAAATGGCAACATTTCATCTCTTCTTATAGCTGAATAGTATTCTATTGTACACATGTACCACAAACAGGTGGTTATCAGAAGGGGAGGGGGTGCGAGGAGGTAGGAGAGGGTAAATGAGGTCAAGTATATGGTGACAGAAGGAGACTGAGTTTGCATAGCGAGCACACAATGCAATACACAGATGGGCTGGGACCAAATTGTACACTTGAAACTTCTTATAAATATCACTAACCAATGTCACCCCAATAAATTTAATTAAAATTTTTTTAAATAAAAAATATAGTAAAATATAAACCTTTTTTCTTTTACAGTCTCTCTTCATGATATTTTATTTTCTATTTAATGTAGTAAAGAGAAATTAAAAATGTACATGATTAGCACAATTTCTACCATTCATTTTTATATAGTGCAATATCAGTTTAAATGCAAATATAAGAACATTTTTAAATTGTTTGTAGAAATACTGAAATTACACAATATATATTTATAGCTCATATATGCATATGTATTTGGTTCTTACCAAGATGGCAGAAACACAACACAAAACTAACACAACTGTTTTTATTTAACTTCTTGACTATTCTACCAACACACTCTCTCTACCTTTGACTTACTAATGAGTGAGGAAGAAGAAGGAATTATGGGTCATCCTATCTTTCCCTTTTGTTCTCTGTCATCATTTCAAGCCTAATTCATTGTCTAATACAGGGAAGTAACATAAGTAAGGAGAGACACAATAGGGTGCCTGGGCCTTCAGTTTTCTTCGGATGCCATTGCCTCTGTCTGTTTTCAATGCAAGTTCAGGTTTAACTAGAAAGTGTGGCCCCTTGCAGCTGTCAGTGCCCTCCCTTCCTCAGTCATAGACACAGCAAGCCTACTTTGAACTTTCTTTGAGTCTTTGAACTCCCATGCATGGCGGGTCGATCCATTGGAACCCTGTGCCCATGGGACATCATGAACACTGTACAAGGGCTGTCCAGAACAAATCCAGCCATTGTCCATATAGTGAGGATGGTTACATGGCTGGGTGCTCTCGTGTTCTATGTTGAACAGCAAAACACAGCAGACTCCTATATCATACACACCTACTCTGCTCACACTTATACTTATTGTCCCATTGAGGTTTAATTAGAAAACACAAGTTTATAGATTAAAATGATTAATACTAAGAATTTCAAGACAGCAAGGACTGAGTATTAAACCATGCATGGGGGCCTCTGAGCTTGGGGCCCCGTGCAATAGTACAGGCTAAATACCCATGCAGCCAGCCTTACACTTACTAGCTACGTGGCTTCAGGCATATTACTAAATCTCTCTGTGCCTCAGTTTCTTCTTCTGTAAAGTAGGAAAATAATCATACCTATCTCATAAACTTGTTACGAAAAGCAAGTGTATTAATTTATAAAGTGCTTGACATGGTGCCTGGCGTATAGTGCAATGTAATTCATTTCTGTTATTGCTATTTTGTCATCAGTGTTTTGGGGGAATAGAGTTTTAAAGATAATGGCTTTAAAATAAAACTAAAGAATCATTCTTGCATGTATGCACCCATAACCTCCTTGTCCTCACATTGTACAAAGATCATAAAAACCTTATTCAGGTTTTGTCTACATTGATATGATTGACATTTCAGGGCAAACATTCATTGTTGTGTGGTGTTGTCCTATAAAGTGTAGGATATTTAGCATCATCTTTGGACTCAGCCCCTGAAAAGTTAGTAACCATCCCCCCATCTATGACAGCCAACATCACGTTAGACATTGCCAAAGTCTCCAAGGGGCCAAAATCCCCTCGCCCAGCCTCCCATATGACTGTATGGTATGCACGAGGAGGCTTAAGCTGTCTTGCCAAACAAGGATCAAGGACTAAATAAACCCCCTAGGCATGCAGTGCTAGCTCAGCACCCTTAAAACCAGCATAGCAAAATCCCCAAATGTCATTGTACTTAGATTCACCACAACCTTCTATCTATTTACTTCTTCCTCTCACTTACTGACAGGGAGGCTTAGGCTGTTTTAAAAAAAAGAAAGTGGAAAAATGGTTCGTTCAAATCTGGGAACTGTCAATCTCTGTCCGATAAGCCAGTCGAAGAAGACAGAAGTGAATTAACTGTGGTTCCCAGGATGGAAAGACCTGGGAGATATTACTGTCCAGACTCTGCCCTGGCCCGGCTCCCTCCGCCCCCGCTGCAGACTCTCGTTGGCATGCCTCCGCTCAGACAAAGCCCTTATGGAAAGGAACACGAGGACTGTGCTGACTCCAGCACGTTTGATTTATCAGGACTACTGGCATTTGCAAAAGCAAGGGGTCTGTTTGGATGAGATGTTTCCCAGGCAGAAAGTAAAAGAAATCTGGCTTGATTCTTCCTGCTCCTGGAACATCTGAATGCCATTGGTCCTTTTCAGCAGGGCAAAACAGAATGGGAATCCCCTCTGTAGGAGACTGTAGGTGTTCTAGGCTTTGTTCACCCCCAAGTCCCATCACCTCCCCCAGGACTGTTATTTCCTCACACAAGGAATGTTAATAAACCCACACGCTACACTTTTCTAACTCTGCTTACTCTCTAACCTTCCTCCCCACAGTTGCCCCACCAGGTCTCCTATTTCCCCTCCCCCAACTCTAGGTCCACTCCCATCTGTTTTCTGTTAGGAGTTCATTTTCAGAGTTCAGGCTGGTGGAATTTGGAGTTCAGACCCCCTCGAGTGATGAGAGTCCTGGGGCTGCTGAAGGTCCCTTCACGCGGTCCCTGCCACCTCCCCCTCTTTTCCCTCCCTATGCCCTGTTTGCCCTTGTGCAATAACATGCTGGAGCCCACATCTGTTTTCAATTCCATGTTCATTTGAACTGCTCTGGGAAAATGGAACCTCTCACTAAAGGCTGGGGTCTTAAAGCAACAGCATGACTACAAACAACTTCATCGGACCAACAGAGGAATGAAAGTATATGTGTGCACATGAGAGATCCTCCCATATCCAAGCTGCAGCCACTTCACTGAAGGTCTGTCTACTCTGGTTCCTGGGTGAGGCACTATAGAATCGTGGATCTGGGATTCCTTCATTCCTGGTTCTAATGGTCATCTTTTACCCCATTTCCCATCTGAGGATGTGCCTGAATGCCACAATCTGAATCAACACAGTGGATGTTCCCAGGCTCCTCTCTTAGCGTTTTTACCAAAACTAATTGTTTTCGCATTAAAACCAAATCACATGGGGGACTTCGCTGTCATTGTTCACCTCCCCTTTTGTTGCCAAAATACAAGGTGAGTCATGTAGGTGTCTTTTAGCAGAGAAGGCTGGTAACACCTCCAACTGTCAGGCAAAGCCGTCACGTGATTTCTAGAAGCTACGAGTGTGTCCTCAGCCAAAATTCTGCTGCTTCCGGAGAAGTGAATTGGCCAGAACTGTGCCATTGCCGACAGCTTACGAGTCAGTGGTAAGCCACTGAGTCCTTTCCATCACTTCCTAGAAACAATCTGAAGGTGTATTCCCCTGAGTCATTTCACTGACACCAGAGTCACCTTCTGCAGGTTCTGGAGAAAGAAAACTAAAGGAGGCACCGGGGATTATGTGTTCATTCATGAATGAATGAATGAAATATTAGTATTATTTTAATATTCATGCCTTATAAATCATATAACAAGAATGTAATATTCATTTATTATATGCATTATTTATAACAGTATATACTATATTACCTTGACTAATATTTATGGAATAATTATATAGCCAGATGCTATATATACAAGGGCTGTCTGAAAAAAATCCAGCCAATATAATTGTCAATATATCAAGGGTTTTACAACTGGATACTTTCTGGTCAACCTTCATATGTATATATTCAGTAAATATTGAGATAGTATATGATATGTTAGCAACCTTAATGTAAAATAAACCATTTGTGGTATATAGATATTGTACACATGATATAAATATATACAAATATGCTACATTATTGTACATAGAATATATCCATATGCAATATATTAATATAATCTACAGACAGTTATTCGGCAACTATTGATTGAGGCACCACAGCTTGATAGTTTAGAATTCGAATGCTGGCACCACAGTTTCCAAGTTCAAATTATATTCATGTAGTTGTACAACCTTGCAAGTTACTTCATCTATCTCTGTCTTGATTTCCTCCTGTGGAAAGCAGATATAATGGTATCAGCTACCTAGTAGGGGTCTTAAGAGATTTTAATATAATAATTCTTGAAAAAAAATGCTTAGAAGAATACTAACTAGCATGTGGTCAGAGTTGACAAATATTAGCTATTAGGCACCCCACTTGGGCAATGCTGGAATTATGATCTAGGGAGTTAAACAAGCAATAAAATGAGGGGTCGAGAATGTAAAATAAAGAGTGAAGAAGTAGGTTCCACTTGTGGAGCAAACATGAGAGATGTCTTCATTCCTTACCCTGGACTCTTACAAGAGAGGATCCCTATTTATTTTGATGGAGTGCCACTTATTTATTTTATATATTTTTGCATTTGTTTCCCTCACCCAAAGAGACATATCCAAAAGAAAAATACTATTAAGAGTGATGTCTAAGAGTTTACTGCCTAAATTTTGAGTTTTATGGTTTCAGGTCTTAACATTTAATTTTTTAATCCATTTTGGGTTTGTTTTTGTATGTAATGTAAGAAACTGATCGAGTTTCATTTTTTGCATGTATCTATTTAGTTTTCCCTACACCATTTATTGAAGAGACTATTTTTACCCCCTTGTATATGCAATCTTTACATGACAAAGGAAACCATCAACAAAACAAAAAGACAACCTACTGAATGGAAGGAGATATTTGCCAATGATACATCTGATATGAGGTTAATATTTAAAATATACAAATAATTCATACAGCTCAACATTAAAATAAACAAACAATTTAATGAAAAATGGACAAAGACATGAATAGACACTTCTCCAAAGAGGACATACATACGGCCAACAGATTCACAAAAAGATTCTCAACATCACTAATCATTAGGGAAATGCAAATTAAAACTGCAATGAGATATCACATCAGAATGTTGATTTATTATCAATAAACCAACAAACAAGTGTTGGCAAAGATGTGGAGAAAAAGGAACCCTTGTACACTGGTGGTGGGATCATAAATTGGTACAACCACTATGAAAACAGTATGAAGGGCCCTCAAAAATCAAAAAATAGAACTACTATATGACCCAGCAATTTCACTTCTGGGTATGTATCTGAATAAATCCAAAACACTAATTCAAAAAGATATATGCACCCCTATATGTGTTGCAGCATAGTTTACAATAATCACAATATGGAAGCAACTTAAGACTCCATCAATAGATGAATGGATAAAGAAGAAACGATACATATATACTGTGGAATATTACTCAGCCATAAAAAGAATAAAATCTTACTATTTGTGACAGCATGGATAAACCTAGAGTGTATCATGCTAAGTGAAATAAGTCAGACTGAGAAAGACAAATATAATTTAACTTATATGTGGAATCTAAAAATCAAAATAAATTGAGTAAAAGAGAAACATAGATACAGAGAATAAGTTGCTCATCACCAGACAGGAGGGGGTTTGGGAAAGTTGGGTGAAAATGGTGAAAGGAATTAAGAATACAAATTGGCAGTTATAAAAATAGTAATGGGTTTGTAAAGTACAACGTAGGGAATATAGTCAATTATATTGTAATAACTAGGTATGATGTTAAATGAGTACTAGACTTATTGGAGCAATCACTTTGTAAAGTATAGGAATGTATAATCACTATATTGTACACCTGAAATTAATATAATATTGTATGTCAACTCTAATTGGAAAATAAAATTTAAAAAATGATCTGTTAACTACAAAGAAGTAAAGGTATTATTGATTTGACAACAATAACCAGTGACATTATCAAATTCCTCTATTTTTCTTTCAACTTTTCATCAATGTTAGAATGTGACCAGTTTGTTTTTTACCCAAAGTTAGTAAATTTTGGAAAAGATGGATTTGGACAATTAAAATATTACCCAATAGATTCACTACTTCTGCAGCAAAACATGTATGCTATCAGGAGAAGTTTATGTAGCATCAACTCTGAAGCCATTAACCTAATTTTAGGTTGATACCAAATTTGAATCCTAAGTATTAGGGAGAACCTCTAAAATCATGATTCAGGCTTTGGTTGGAATGTGGATCGGATTAAAAGAATTCTTTTTCTAATAAGCAGCTTGTAAGAAGGGTTTCTATAAATAATGCTACTTCATCTTCACCCCCTCACTTTCTCAGCTAACTCTTATATAATTTCTGATATAATTAGATTTATTAACAGTCTCAATCCTCTTCCTAGATCTAGCTCATTTTAATCTACATTGCTCAGAAGTATAGAGTTCAAAGGTTTTCAGATGAAAAACAAAATGCATATTCGTTCAGTGATAGTTTTATTAGAACTTCAAGTATCTTATCCCAGAAATCATATATATCACAGACTTAATAAAAATTCAGTTAAATTTGGAATCCCAAAGGACTTTGGAAGAGTTTCTTAACTAAGGACACAATGGCCTTGAAGGAATAGTAGTTTTTAATGAGTCATTCGAAGGAAAAAAACCTTCATATAATCATTTCCTTTTTTTTAATAAAAAGAAAATGTAAAAAAAAAAAAAAAAAAAAAAAACAATTCCAAGATTAGTGAAAGAGAAAAATATTGGGGGGAAAAAGACTACTTTAACTCTGCCCAACTCTTGCCAATAAGTTATGAACATTAGTTTCTTAGGGGCAAATGTAATGTGCCCAGATGCACAGCTATAGACTGTGGGAAGATTGGAAAAGAGAAGATCAGATGTGATAAAAAGACTGTTGACTCCAGTAAATTAATAGCAACATAACATGAGAAGAGTGTGCTTTGGAAATGAACCCTGAGTTCAAATATCAGATCTGTCACTTTCTAATTATGTGACCATGAGTAATCAATCTGCTTAATAAAGTAAACTTCAGCTTTCCTATCTAATCCATGCCTACCTGCATGGCTCCTTATAATGACTGGCAATGGTGCTCATTAATCTCTGGGTACCATACCCAGTATATGAGAGTCATGAAATACATGATACCTGTCCTTAAAGGAAACAATATAGCATAGTAGAAAGAGTATGACATTGGAATAAGGTAAGTAACATTTCAGGGACATGCCATGCACTGATCTGCTTGTATAATCTTAGACCTAGTTGTCTCTTTTTTAAAAAATAATAATAGCCACCATGCAGTACAATAATATGAATTAAATAAAATTATACCTGTAGTATGTGTTCAGCAAAGGTGAACACATATATGTGTGTGTATGTGTATATGTATGTATGTGTGTATATGTATATGTATGTGTGTATGTGTGTATGTGTGTATATGTATGTGTGTATATGTATATGTATGTGTGTATGTGTATATATGTATATGTATGTGTGTATATATATTTATATGTATGTGTGTATATATGTATATGTGTATGTATATGTATATGTATGTGTGTATGTGTGTATATATGTATGTGTATGTGTATGTGTATGTATGTATATGTGTGTATATATATGTATATGTATGTGTGTGTATATATGTATATGTATGTGTGTATATATATGTATATGTATGTGTGTATCTATATCTATAGATATAGATAAAGATATAGATATAGATAGATATAGATATATTTCCAGGGATCTGACCAGAGGAGAAGTTTCAATATAGCTCTACTGCTACTTCATTAAACTCCAACCTCATCTATTTCCCTGGACAACCATCAGTCTTCAAATATTCCAGGAATAGAAAACCTCAGTCAGATGGAGAGGTAGAAGGTCTTTTTGGTCAAAGGCACTTAAGATGACAGAAAACCTGGCTAGAGAGTGGTAGTACACAGAAAACCCTATTCCGAGAGGCAGCTCTGGGCCACAAGGCCCTGCGGGAAGCAGCCTGCAACCCCACTCCTGCAGCTCATGGCACACAAATGGCTGCTGTGGACGGAAGAGTGAGGGAAATGTGTTTGTCTTCCAAGGAATACTTACAAAATAATTGGTGAGGGTATTCTAGGGTTACTTTGAATGTATAAACTGTTTATTTTTGCAGTACTAATTGGAAAGGCATGGAGAAGGGCTAACGCACTTGGGTTGTGTTTATTCCTTCTAAGAGGCTGAACCCAGGGTTCATGACTGTGCAATCATCCTCTTTCTGGAATAGATGTTATTCCCCAGCACATCCCTGATGACACGAGGCCATGCCACCTCACCCCATTTCCTCCCTTTTAAACCCACTGGGTACAAGCAGCAACAATCATTCCCGAAGCTCCTGCCTGGAAGAAATTTAGGGGAGTACTCACATATGGGTATCCCTAAAGATTCTCTCGTGCTCATTCCCACTAATTGGCAGGGGGAGGGACCGACTGTTTTCAATCAACTTTGCATTAAATTGAACTTGTCTCTGCATCTAGGCTTAATGAGAAAGATTTTTTTTTCTGAAAAATTCATCATAACTAATGGTCATGACCATAAATACCTGTTATTTTTGTGAAGTATAAAATTAATATGAAGTCTTTCAAATAATGTTAGTAACAATGGTTAATTCTTCATTAATGCTTATTAGGAGCCTGGTATTGTTGTTCTGAGTGCTTTAAAAGGATTAGCTTATTAATTCTCACAATAGTTATCTTATGTGACAAAATATTATTATTCTAATTTACAGATCAGGTAACAGAAGGTCAGAGAAGTTAGGTATTTAGGACAAGATACTTAAGTGGTGAGACTAGTACACAGTTGGAACTGTAATTAGAATTCAGGCAAATGGGGAGGGGGATGAAATAAGAATATAAAGGAGGTGAAATATATGGTGATGGAAGAAGAATTGGTTTGGATGGTGAACACACAATGCAATATACAGATGATGTAGTATAGAAATGTACCTTGAAACCTATATAATTTTACTAATCAATGTCACCCCAATAAATTTTTAAAAAAACAGTGCAGGCAAATCTGCATCAGATTCTCCCTTTTGTATGTGGGTAGTTCCCTGGCCGGGAGTCGAACCTAGGCCACAGCGCTGACAGTGCCAGCAACGAAGCCTTAAGTCACTGCACCACCAGGGAACTACTGAGATTCTCCCTTTTGGACTCTGCTGTAGGAGGCCATATTCTTATTTTGGCTACAGAAATTTATTACAGAAGAACATTCTAGAAACCCGAGAAATACTGCAAACCAACGAGGTCTAGATCTCGACGCTGGGAAGGCCTCTTTCAGATTTGTTTCTCTATCTCAGCACTAGTGGGAGCTGCTAGCGTCTCCCACTAGTGCTGAGATAAAGCATCCAAAGGACTACTATTTCTGTACTTATTAGCATTTTCTGTACCTTACTAGCGTCTTCTTATTGTTACTCTAATTAATATGAACTATATGAGACTTTCGCTGCTCAAATTGCTGGCGTTTTCTGTCTGGTGGTAGGACTAGACCGGATACACCCCCTGACCTCATGTCTTGCTTACTTGCACCTGTGTTTGTTCTCCTTCAGCCCTTCTTGACTCCTTGCTGTTATTCCAACACTCTACCTGCACTCCCACCTCAGTCAGAGCTCCTGCACTTGCTCTCCCCTCAACCTGGAAAACTCTTCCAACAAATATGCATGTAGCTTTCTCTGTTACATCCTGAGAGGCACGAAACATGTGCAACTTGCTCCTAAGCTCTCCCACGAATGTCACTATCTCAGTGAGGACGCCTTGGGTTCCCTAAATCACACTATCCTTTCCCTACCTTCTTTCCCTTTTTTTTGTTTTTTTTGTTTGTTTGTTTGTTTTCTCCAAAACACTTTCATCATCTGGAATATTGTATGTGTTACTGTTTTTGTTGTTTGTTATCTACTTCCCCCACTAGACTATAAGCTTCCTGAGGGATTTTGTACTGTTGTTCATAGCTGTCTCTTCAGAGCTTATCATGCCAGCTGACATACAGCAAGCCCTAAGGAGTTACTTTTTGTTGAATGACTATCTGTAAGGTAAAAATAAATCAGTTGTACAGATAAAGCACTGCTAATTTTGATAGTGCTAATAAAGAAAATTTTGGGGGGTTCCCTGGTGGTATAGTGGCTAGGCTTCAGTGCTCTCAATGCCGCAGCCTGGGTTCAATTCCCAAGCCAGGGAGCTACCCCCCTAAAAAAAATTCTCCTGAACCTATAGTTCTCACAATGAATATTATTACCTATTGAAAAATACCTTTAGCAATATTTCGATAAGCACAGCAAGTAATTTTATGATGTATTCTAATAACATCTCAAAAATAAATTATTGACATTATACAAGTAGTTACTGGGTAATTAGATTTCCCAGTAAACACTACTGAGAACGTCACACTAAATTGAAAAAGATAATGGCACTTATAATATATAGGTTATTAATGATATCCTTTGAAACCGTTAAAGTCCTTTCTATAAATATTCAATAAGACATTTATAAATTTACTTCACTTTGTTTCAGAAACATGCACAATAAAATGCTACTCTATTTCTTCTTTCAGCAAAACATATTATAATTTTCTGAATTTATTACGTAGAGTATTACCTCTTGCATCTTTGAAGTTTTTTCATAGTCCTAGACCACACAGATGCACTCAGAAATGTTTTTCAAATCCTCTGTCCAGAGCCTGAAGGACTGTAGCCTTAACTTCATCCCTTTATTAACATATTGGGGTAAAGGAGCTTTCTCTTTCATCTACCTTCGTCCTCCTCAACCAATGTTTTTAAATCATACTGAAATACACTTCTCATGATTCATTTTATTTTCTACAGCATCCCTTAGCTATCTCAAGGATACATTTTAAAATTCACCCCAGCAAAAATGATTCAGATTAGTATATACACAGACTAAACTATTTCACAGAAAAATATCGAAAAGTAAATGTCCATATCCTGAGACATTGTGTGAAGATAATTTGTACTATATGTAGTAAGAATGAGCATATTAACTATTGCTATAAAAAGATTTTAGATTGTGAAGAACTGATAGGACCTAGAAATATGAAAAAGCATCTTGGAGGAGATTGTAGAACAGTCAACATTTTTCAAACATCAAAACATCTCAAGTTGTACTTCTTATTCCTCTGACTCCCAAGATAAGAATGTCTCCAAAAAGCCCAGAGATCTCTTCTGGTTCATATAGATTCTAATATGAAAGAAGAAACCATATGCTCAATTGGAAAATAAATGGGCAATTTACAAATGGGCGAAGGTGTAATTAAAATAGCATTATCTTTTGATTAAAGCAGATGCTATTTGGTATGGGATTCATAGAAAGTCGAAGAGTGACTGACGAATTCTCTACAGAGTTTTCTTTCTGAAATTATTTGCTTTCTCTATCTAGAGACACTGCCTG
Source organism: Lyroderma lyra (assembly GCA_004026885.1). Lineage (NCBI taxonomy): Eukaryota > Metazoa > Chordata > Mammalia > Chiroptera > Megadermatidae > Lyroderma > Lyroderma lyra. Next base: position 349,229 of record PVJL010000238.1, on the reverse strand, counting down.
AACATAATAGAAATGTCAGCTCACTTTACATTCTCCTTCTCAAGAGATCCATTCCTTATGAGCTCAATGCTCCCTTCTATGAATTTCATTAATCACATAGTAGTCTATCAAGTTTGGTGTTTTTCCAACCACATGTGATTTCCACAGTAAACTTCACTAGAATCATGAGTCATTCCTACTGGCTTGTCAATGAAAATTTTGACAGGAAACAAGGTGCTGATACAGAGAAAGATGGCACAGGCAGAAAGATCTGAAGTGCAGTGTGAAGACCCACTCCAAGGTAATACATTTTCATAAAATTTCTGAATTGTACAGACACCATGTTATGTCACCACACGGGCACTGTGCCACTACTCTTTTGAATACTTTCTATACTTTCAATCCTTCCAGGCAGTTGATAGTATAGAAGAACTGTTGAGTTTACACAGTTAACATTTTTTTAAAAGAAAAATCAGATTGTACCTCTTCAAAAAATACTTTTAAAAAGCACACATTTGCTTAGGACACATCCCCCGCCCCATGGCATTATAACTCTTTTCTTTAGTTTTTATTAAATTTATTGGGGTGACATTGGTTAGTAAAATTACATATGTTTCAAATGTACCATTCTATAATACATCATTTATATATTGTATTGTGTTCACTACCAAGAGCCAGTTTTTCTTCTTTAAGGGATTGTCCAGTAGGTTTTATCTAATGGCAAGTGGGCCTACACCTATATGATGAATTGTTTGTGATACTCATGCAAAAATGTGGGACTAAATTTCTTTGGAAAATGGCCAACTTAGAAGAAAACTGAATTTGAAGTAAACTGGTAACTTGAGAAATAAATTTCCTGACAACATATTACATAGGAGATATGGATATAGAATTAATAGACACAGACAACAAGAATATATATAATAAGACTATACATAAGGAAGAGATTCTTACTCAAATTATATGGGGAGAGTAACTTGAAAGCTAGAAGAAAATGCCAAGTGTAGAAAAATAATCCCACCAACTTTATCATCGGTGTAAGGTCTGGCAAGATGTAGAAGGAAAAAGGTTATTCCTCTCAATATCATTTTCTTTGATTGATTGGATTACTGGCCATTGTACAATGGATTTTCATACATATTCTTTACAAAGTAACTTAGCAGTATCCTTCCTCTAATAGCAAAGCATGCTTTCTCTTACTGCTATGTGCAGTGGTCAGGTGATTTGCTATAATCAATGAGATGAGTGTATGTGACACTAGAAGATGCCTAAAGTATACTCATACTTAGACTGGGTTCTGAAGCTCCTAAAATACCAATAGAAAAGCATGTCCAAAGCAAACATTGCTCATCAGCCAGGGACCCAGAATAAGACACATGAAGTGGACTTGAACCTAACCCAAAGCCTGCGTTGTGAAACAGAATTAATTGCACTTGTTTATTAAAGACCCATAGGTAAGAAAACATATGCGTTTTGTGGCAGGCCACTGAGTTTTTCACTGAGTAAGTAAAGTCCCAAACCTGGTCATGATTTCTTGATCCCTAACAATTTTCAAGTCCCTAAACTCATATCAACAGGAAGTGGACTCTTAAAGCAATTAGGGTGTATCCTTCCTAATGTCCCTTACAGTTTTGGCCATGGTGGATATTTGACAAGAGAAATCCTTCCAGAGATCAAAACTGGGTCAACATGATTAGCTGACTAAGGAACTCCTTTCAGTGAAAGGGCATAGAACCCTTTCTATATCTACACAAGAAAAACAAAACAAAACAAAAAATGTCCTTATCATTTCACCAAAGATTTAAGTCATATTTTGTTACATACAACTGAAAGCATCTTGACATTATAAATTATTATATATATTAATATATATTTGTGAATGGTGGTAATTGTAATAAAGGAGAAATATAAGGTAATATGAAGACATATTTAAAGTATGTTTAAAGTTTCACTGTGTGACGCAGATGTAGGCAGATCAGCTCATGGACCAGAGAACCCAAATAAAAGACACTGTGGCTCGAAGACAGGGAACAATGTTTGTAGAGGGGGAATAAAATGAGACCAGAGATATAAGGAGGAGCAAAGAGTGTTCTTTATTCTGAAAGTAAAGGTGTGCAAGGTCTAAAATAGTGTATAAAGAATTCTTTAAGGACACCGAGCACCATTCGTAGGGTGCCCAAGAGATTCTGATCAAAACCTCTCCCTCTCCAAGAAAGAATTCTCTAAGAACAAATAGTTAAATGATAATGATTCAACCCACATAATAAATTTACCATGTCTAATTTTATAAATAGTTAATTCATGTAAAATAACATGAGAGAGGCAGCCATTTCTGATTGGATCCCTGCCATGTGATCCTAGCAGATTGATCTAACAGGTCAAGCAGAGCAACTGGAATACAGCAGGGACTGAGCACTGTTTCCCAGAGCCGATGAATGAATGAATACACCATATGACTCGGATAACAGCATTGAAATTTAGGAGGCAGGGCTAATGAAAATTTCCTTCTGCTAGTGGCTTCTGAATCCTCTGTTTTCTTTTATGTGGTCTAAGATAATTGTGCTTTGTACTAAAAATTTTAATACTAACTAAAGGTTTTTTTTTATGTTTTCACATGTGAGTACTCCAAGTTCAAGACTTTAAAAAAAAAACCAAAAAACATACTTCAATGAACACTTTAATGACTCTAGACCAGAAACCTCGAAAATTAATTAGATATAATTTAATTCTCTTTCAAAATATGCTCTGCAAGTGATGAATGTAGTTGCTGGCAACTTGCTTGTACTGTGTTGCCACTGTTTATATTTTTGAGTAGCAGGACATGGAGAGATTCTAGATTTTTAGTAGGAAAAAAACAAAGGACCAAATTTTAAAATAAAATTGAGACCTCTTCTTGATAACCAATGTCACCCCGATAAGTAACAATAAAAATGTTTAAAAAACAATTGAGACCTCCTAAAACTTTGGGGTGAGTAACAGCACCAGTTGAATACTATGAATCATCCTTTATTCCTATTTTCTCCACACGTTGACTCCAAATAGACGATGATGCCTCATCACATCTCTCCACTCTCATTTCTGCCTATAAGAACCAAATATAAAAATCATAATGGAGAAATACCTGAAAAGCTCAGGCCACCAAGGATTCTCAGTTTAAAAAAAGTGCAAGACAAATCTCATTTTGTATGAAATAATAACCAAAAAATATATTAATGCCATTAGGAAGTTCAGCAATAAAGAAATAAAATCTAAAAAGTATAAGAAAATACTAAGAAACTATTTTTAAAAAAGCTTGCAAGCTTGATTGCACATTCATGCTCATTGCAGCATTAGTCATAGTAGCTAAGACATGGAAACACCCTAAGTGTCTGTGGACAGATAAATGGATTTTTTTTTAAAAAAGTGACTATACATACATGTAACGGAATATTATTCGGCTTTAAAAATAAGAAAATCCTGTCATTTGTGAAAATGAACTTGGAAGACATTACATTAAGTGAAATATGCCAGGCACAGAAAGAGAAATATTTGTAGGATCTCACTTATATGTGCAATCTAGAAAACAAACAAACAAAAAATGTCACTCACAATGGCAGAATAGAATGGTGGAGGCTAACAAAGGATCACAATGTCTCAGAGGGATCTGGGAAATAAATGTGGTGAGGCCTCATATTTCCCCACCTGACTTTTTTGAGAGTGTCCAGGATGTAATTCAGGAATGTGTGAGCCAGGTGAAATCTGGAAAGCTCCCTGAGTAAAAGAAACAGAACTGAAAGTGCAGGGTGGTCAAGAGGGTTGGAGTTCCCAGGACAGGGTGTCAGGAGCAAGCCACTCAGAGAGAAAACTGCAGAGACAAGCAGAGGCTTCTCCTTGAATATTCAGCCTAGCACTTATCAGTGCATGTGTGTGAGAACACTACCTGAAGCAGGAGAAAGAAAAAGCCCAAGAGATTCGGGGAATAGTCGCAGACATATATATAGTGAAGGGATATGCCTGTTACAACCGAACAGATGGAAAAATCGCATAATTTATGAGTCATTGGGTACAAGACTCAGAAAAATCTTGCATTAGTAGTGGGAAATAATTAGCCTGAGACTAATTGCTCTGATTTCACTAATAAATCTTCAAAGCAGGAAGCAAGAGGATCAAACTGTTTGCAAGTTTCTTAACTAAGTCTGAGGACAAAAACTTCTAGAGTTAAAAACAGAAGTATTGCAGATAACATGGTGGGTCTGTTTGCCTCGTTGTGTTCTGATGAGCGTATAGAGGGAGTATAGGGCTGTAATTATGATGTTAGGCCCTATGAGAAGGATTGAGAATGTTGATATGACTATGAATAGTTCGCTGATCAGATTGATGGAGGCAGGGCTAGGTTGGTTAGGCTCGCTAACAGCCGCCATGCTGTGATTAGGGGTGAGATGGTCTGTAGGCCCCGGGCCAAGATTATAGTTCAGCTGTGGATTTGCTCATAGTTTGAGTTTGCTAAGCAGAATAGTATTGAGGATGTGTGGCCGTGTGCGATTATTAGGGCGGTTGCCCCCGTGTAACTTCATGGTGCTTGAATGAGCACAGCTATGATTACCAGAGCACAGCTATGTGGCTTATGGAGGAGTAAGCAATTAGTGACTTCAGATCTGTCTCATGTAGGCAGATTGAGCTGGTTATAATTATTCCTCATAGACTGAATGAGATTTACACTCATTAAACATTAATCTCGAAGATATAGAAACTGTCCAAATGAGTCACAGAAAGAAAAGAAAATTAATGAAAATTAAAGTAAGCATCAGTGAGCTCTGGAACAATTGCAAGTAGCCCAATACATGTATTTGAAATCCCTGAAAAAGAGATAGAAAAAAATACTTAAAGAAATAATAGTTAAAATTCACACCTGTCAGGATGGCCATCATCAATAAATTGACAAACAAGTGTTGATGAGAATGTGAAGAAAAAGGAGCCCTCATGCACTGTTGGTGACATTATAAATTGGTGTAGCCACTGTGGAAAACAGTTTGCAGGGTCCTCAAAATGTTAAAAATTGAACTACCTTATGACCCAGCAATTTCACTGTGCACCTTTATGTCACTGCAGCATTATTAACAACCAAGATATGGAAGCAACCCAAGTGCCCATCAGTTGAGTATTAGATAAAGAAGATGTGGTACATAAATACAAGGGAATATTACTCTGCCATAAAAAGAGTGAAATCTTACCATTTGCGACAACGTGGATGGACCTAGAGGGTGTTATGCTGAGTGAAATGTCAGAGTGACCTCCTGCCGGTAGTGGTGTGTACTCTGCAGGTTGTGGTATCTCATTCTTCGAGTCTCCCCCTCTCCCAGTTTCCTCTCCCTCTCTCTCCCCCTGACCCATCCTAACCGTTTCCTGACTTCACTGTCCTTAGATTGGCCTCCTTTTTCTGTTTCCTTACTCAACCCCACTGTCAGGGCAGAGGCCTTGAGGAGCCAGAGGAGCGAAAAGAAAGGGGTGATCCTCAGCCCCCTATTTGGGTCTGCTGAAACCATGGCAGTGAGGCTGGCTCCAGTCACACATGGCTGGTCTGTGGATGACTTGGCCTTCAGTGGTATCATGCCTTTTGGCCATTTCTTATAGCCATAGCTTAGGCTGTCAGAGAGATAGAGAAGACCAGATTGGAACATTTTGGGGTCATAAGTGTCCTTTGGGGGTACACATTTGAATAAAGGTGCCACCAAAGCTGCTCCAGCAGTGACAGATTTCAGTCAAAGTGTGGGATGCTCTCTCGGGAGATGAAATGATGACCCTGGCTCATAAACACATTGTCAAGAATGCGGATTTTATGCAGAATTGTAATTACTTGTTAACTGGGAGATAGGATACACTGCTACACATATATGACTTGAACAAACCTGAAGCTGAACCTAAGGAAATCAATGATCATACCTCTGGTATTAAAAAGGCTCCATGGTGCAATGAGAATAAACAGATTCTTTCAGCTGATGATAAAACTGTCCACCTTTGGGATCACACTATTATGACAGAAGTGAAGTCTCTAAATTTTACTATGTCTGTGAGCAGCATGGAATATACTCCTGAGGGAGAGATCTTGGTAGTAACTTATGAATGATCTATTGCTTTTTATAGTGCAGCAAGTTTGGACCCAGTTAAATTATTTGAATCTCCTGCAACCATCAATTCTGCATCTCTTTATGCTGAAAAAAAAACTTGTTGCAAGTGATGGAGATTTTAAACCTTATGGTTATAATAATGGAAAAGAATTAGAATCTTACAATGAACACTTAGGTCTTATTTACTGAGCAAGAGTGAGTCCTGATGGAGAATTCTATGCTGAATTCTGAAATTGGAATATTGAGACTATGGCAATTGTGGTAGGAAAAGCATATGGCCTCTAGAAATGTGTGCTTCCTAAAGAAGAGAGTGGTGACTGGCAAAGCCAAAGATCAGTGTTCCAGAGATAACCAAGGAAGAGTTAGAAGAAATTGTTTCAAAGAATTCAGATTCCATCTACAGTTCAACTCTTGAAATGAGGGCCTGAGTATCAGGCATATGGCCACAGACAGTACACAACCTACAGACTAAAACAAGCAAGCAAAGAAAAGCATCAGCCTTCCAAAGTTACTCTCTGCTTAAGACAAACATCAACAATAAATAAAGAGTAATACGAATGAGCTGCAGTTCTAAAACTAACTCACTTGGTGTTACCTGTAGGAGAAAGCACAAGAGTATCAGATGAAAGCAAGTGGAGTTAGGCTCTTGTGGTGCAATGGCATGTTGTCTTTTTACTGGATATATATGAACCCACATCCAATTTCTCCCTAATTGTATTTCTTGTAGGTGTTTATGTTATAATGGAGAAAAAACACATGCTGGCCTATTCTTCTGACTTGTCCCTTAAAACAGAAAGCTGGTTTTTTTTTGTTTGTTTGTTTTAGTTGTGAAGGAGAGAGAATATATGATAAAGTAACTGGTTTGATTTCTCTTTCATTGTACCCTGCTCCTGAACACCTAGTTGTTTTTGATGTCTAAGTAAAATGCCTCTAAAACAAGAAAAAGGGGAAATTTGAAAAAGGCAAATACCGTATGACCTCACTTACATGTGGAATCTAAAGAAGAGGATAAATGAACAAACAAAACAGAAATAGACTCAGAGATACAGAGAACAAACTTATGGTCAGAAGGGAGAGGGGCTGGGGGCTGGGTGAAGGGATTAAAAAGTACAAATTGGTCGTTACACAAAAGCCATGAAGATGAAAATACAGCAGAGAGAATGTAGTCACAACTGTTACAACAACTTTGTATAATGCCAGGTGTGTACTAGACTAACTGGGGAGATCACTGCATAAATTATATAAATGTCTAGCCACTGTGCTGTACACCTGAAACTAATATAAAATAACATTGAATATCAACTGTAGTTGAAAAAAATTTATTAAAAAAAGTTTCCAATGTTGGTGAAAATTATAAACCTACAAGTCTAAGAAGCACAGCCAACCTGAAGTACAAAACAAACAAAAAACATGTAAAATACAATATACCAACACTAATAATTAAATCTATTAAAATTGGTGATGACAAAAAGAAAATCTTCAAAGTCGCCTGAGGAAAAACAAACATTATAAAAAAAGATAAGGTTGATAGCAGATTTCTTGTCTGAAACAATGAAAGCAAAAAGAGAGTGTAGCAATATCTCTTTAGTACTGAAAGAAAAAAATTCGAAACCTAGGATACTACTCAGTGAAAATAGTTTTCAGAGTGGTATGCAACAGTTGAAATAATGCATCACCAGAAGACCAAACTATAAGAAATGTTACAGAAAAACCTTAAGGCAGATGAAAAATAAGACAATGTGGATATAATACATACAGATATAGATATATAGATCTACCCAAAACAATGAATGCCACTGATCCTTAGGTACATAGGTCTGTCTATATATATAAGATTTTGTTTATTATTCAAATATCTTCAACAGATACTTGGCTATTTAAAAAGAAGAATAAAATATAAGATAAAGTTTATAACATATATATGTAAAATATATAATAGCAAAAGAAAATCAGGGAGAAGTGGAAGTGGACTACCACAATGAGGTTCTTGTACAGCACATGTAGTACATACGAGTAATGATGCTTGAAGGTAGACTGTGATAAAGTAAATATATTTACCAAAAAAATTCTAATAAATACAGTTACTAAACCAACAAAAGAGATAAAATGGAATACTAAAAAATGAGGTGGAAAAAAGAGACAAGGGAACAAAGAATAGATAGAACAAATAGAAAACAAATAGTAAGACAGTAGACGGAAACATAACCTACCAATAATCACACCAAAAGCAAATGGTTTAAACATTCTAATTAAAAAGCCAAGTTTGTTAGACTGGATAAAAAGCAAGACTCAGCTCTACGCTGACCATAAGAAACACACTTTAGGTGTAAACTCGCAAATAGGGTAAAAGTAAAATGATGGAATAAATATACCATGCTAACCTTAATTAAAAGAAAACTGTAGTAGCTGCATTAATAACAGGCAAATACAAGGGCTGTCTGGAAAACATCCAGCCATTGTCAATATAATGGATGGATGGATATTTTCTGGACAGCCCTCGTATATTAGAGAGCAAATTATATTGCTAGGAGTAAAAAAGTTATCACTTTATAATAAAAAAGGAGTCAATTCTTCAAGAAGACGTAACAATCCTAAAAGTTTATTGACTAAAAACAAAACTTCAAAATACACAAAGCAAAAGTTGGTGAACTAAGGAGGAGAAATAAAAAATTAGCAATTATAGTAGATTTCAACACTGTCTCTCAATAATTAATAGAATAGACTTCATGTTAAAAAGAATATAGAAGACTTGAAAAATGCTATTATCCAAGTTGATATAGTTGACAATTATAGAACACTCCATCCAACAACAGTAAAATAAAGATTCTTTTTAAATGTATACAGCACATTTATCAAGACGGTCTTACATTGAGGACCAACAAAAAAAGTCTCAATAAATTTTTTGAAAAATTAAGTCTTAGAAATTCTGTTCTCAGATGACATTGGAATTAAAGTAGAAATCAGGAACAGAAAGGTCTCTAGAAAATCTCCAAATAATTATAAACAAAATAACACCTTTTTAATTAGCACATGCAACATAGATGAAGTTAAAAATTAAATTAGAAAATACTTCAAACTAAATGAACATAACATCATTTCAAACACTGTGGGAGGCTGTTACAGCCATACTTAAGAGGAAATCTAACACTAAGTACCTACGTTAAAAACTAAGGCCTCAAATCAATCACCTCAGCTTCCACCGTAAGAAACTAGAGAAGACCAAGTTAAATAACAGTAAGAGGAAGAAAGGAAATAATAAAGATCAGAACAGAAATTAATGGAACAGAAAAACAACACAGAAAATTAATAAAAGCTAAATTTGGTGCTATGAGAAAATCAATAAAATTGATATACCTCTGGCCAGTTGTATTAATCACATCTTTTAATTTGCTATATTCCTTATGTTTTGACGTGTGTAGCTTTGCCGACTCTGGAGAGACTGCCCTCCCAGGACTATCCAATTTCTCGAGACAGCAAACAACTGCCTGTGAGTACACCTTTCACATGCATGCCAACTTAGAGCCCATACCCCAACCACCTTTCTCCTAGGGCTCTCACAGGCTCTCACATTCTGCCCGTTATTTCCCTGCCAGGTACCAGACAAGTAGGAACAGCTCCTGTCCTCAGAACCTGCTGAAATTATCAAAACTATTCAATCCTAAAGCTGCTTACACTGCAGAGGAAGGGAAGAAGGAAGGAAGGAAGGAAGGAAGGAAGGATGGAAGGAAGGAATTCCAATTTATATCTCATACCAGATGTAAAATTAACTGAAATGAATGATAAATAAAACCTAAAACTATATAACTCTATAACAAAACAGAGAGAAAGCTTTTTTGACCATAACTTAGGCATACATTTTTTTATTGTTTATTTATTTTTAGTTGCAGGTGACATTCACTATTATTTTATATTAGGTTTAGGTATACAGTGTAGTGGTTAGACATTTATATAATTTATGTGGTGATTTCTCTGATTGGTCTAGTATCTACCTGGCAGTATACATAGTTGTTGCAATGTTGTTGACTACATTCTCTATGCTGTACTTTATATCCCCATGATTATTCTGTAACGTTTTACACCCAGCTCCTCCTCAAGCCCCTATTCTCTGGCAACCATCAGTTTGTTCTCTGTATCTATGAGTCTGTTTCTGTTTTGTGTGTTCACTTATTTTGTTTTTTAGATTACACATGTAAGTGAGATCATATGGTATTTGTCTTTCTCACTCTAACTTATTTCACTTAGCATAATATCCCCTAGGTCGATCCATGTAACAACAAATGATAAGATTTCATTCTTTCTTATCACTGAGTAATAGTCCATATATATGGAATATTTGTCCAATCATCTATTGATGGGCACTTGGGTTGCTTACATATGCTGGCTATTCCAAGCAATGCTGCAATGAACATAGGGGTGCATATATCTGTTCGAATTAGTGTTTTGGATGTCTTCAGATAAAAACCCAGAAGTGGAATTGCTGGTTGTAAGGTAGTTCTGTTTTTAATTTTTTGAAAAACCTCCAAATAGTTTTCCATAATGACTACATCATCTTGCAATCCCACCAACAGTGCACGAGGGTTTCCTTTTCTCTACATCCTCACCAACACTTGTTGTTTGACAGCCATTCTGACAGGTGTGAGGTGATATCTCATTGTGCTTTTAACTTGCATTTCCCTGAAGATTAGTGATAAGTACCTTTACATATTAGACATAGATTACTTATTTACAACATCAAAAACATGATTCACAAAATAACAAATTAATAAAATGGATTTCATTAAAATGAAAAACTTCTACCTTTTGAAAGACACTGTGAAAAGAATTAATGGACACAAGACCCAGATGGGTAAAAATGTTTGCAAATCATATATCTAATAAAGTACTGACACTCAGAATATATAAAGATAATACAGGTATTCTAAACTTAGTAATAAAAGAATCTATTAAAAATATAAAAAAATTAAACAGAAACTTCACCAAAAAAAGATAATATAGATGGAAATAAACACATACAAAGACATTCAACACCATTAGTCACTAGGGAGTTACAAACTAAAACCATATGAGCTATCGCTACATGCCTATTAGAATGGCTAAAATTCTAAAATCCCTACTGTACTATGTATTGGTAAGGATGTGGAGAAACTCAAATGCTTATTATAACTGTTGGTGGGAAAGTAATATGATACAACTACTTTGGAAAACATTTTGGCAATTTCCTAAAAGTTAAACATATATGCGACCATTCCACTGCAAGGTGTTTACTCAAAGGAATCGAAAGCATACGTTCATACAAAGATTTGTCCAGAAATGTTTATAGCAGCTTCATTTTTTAATAGTCAAAAATTGGAATCCCCCGAGTCTTCATTGGATAACAAATAAATGGGTGAATATACTATGGTTCATACAATAGGATACTGCTCAGCATTACAAAGACACTCACTACTGCTGCCCTTGACGACATGGATGAATCTTAAAATAATTATGCTCATTTAAGAACTCAGACAGTAAAGAGCAAAAGCTGTATTTTTCCACTTATAAAAACATCTAGGAAATGCAAGTTGTAATGACAGAAAATATATCAATGACTGTCTAGGGCCCGAGTGGGCTAAAGATTTGAAGGAAATGGAGGGAGGAATTATGTAGAAACAACAGCACATTTGGGGCAATTATGGATACGTTGGATCATGGTGATAGTTTCATGGTTGTACACCTATGTCAAAACTTATCAAATTATACATTTAAAGACAAAAATCTACAAGCAAAGTCACTGTTCTTAGGCTTTCTAGGGAGTTCAATTACACAATCGAATCATAAATAGTGTATTCTGTAAGTTGTTTCAGGAAGCAGAAGGAGCAATCCTCAAATCATTCAACAAGGGTAATATGACCTTGAATGTATACTAGAACAAGATAGCATGAGCAAGGAAAAGGTGTGTGCTGAGCTTGAGGGCCGATCAGTACCTTGGCTGTGGGTCCTCTGCTGAAGAGCAAAGGACTACAGGGCTTCCAGCAGCACCTCCTGTGTAGTTAGATTTACAAGGGTCACCGAACTGCACTCTGGCTCCAGGGGCAGGGGCTGAGCTCGGTTCCCCCAGCTCCCCATGCCCCAGCTGTTCCACTCCTGATGCTTACCCAGCAACAACTGTTTAGAGACAGTTTAATTATAACTAGCCCTCATAGCTAAGTGGTCTTTTATTAGCCCAAATGGAGTCCCAGGCATGAGGCGGGGCCACTTCCCCCAAGTCCCTTCAAGTCCTTCCCTATTAAAGTGAAATATGGCTTTAATATAGTCACACCTGGTGGAAGTGCTCTCTTCGTCAGCAGCCCTGGCTGCCCAGCCTCCCCCGCGTAGGGCTGCCTCTTACGTCTCTATTCCTCAGGACTGGGTTGTGCAACTTTCAGAATGATCAGATCAGTTTTGAAGTCAGTAAACACATTGCCTATGAGAAGCGAAGTCACTGGCACATTAGAGCTGACCTTAGTCATAAGTTAAAAAAGGAGATGGGTGGGAAGAGAAGAGACAACACATAGCTCATGAAAACAAGGTTTAGAATTTCTTTATTCAGAATGTGTTTGGGGAAACTGCAGAATAAATGACTTCATTTAATCCATGCTTTAATATACCTTGGGCTCCTGGAGCATAGCAAAGGCCACGGGCCAGAGCGTGCTGGTCTCAGTCTGTGGGAACTACACGTGTCGGGGGGTTAGGAGGACTGTGAAGAAGAAAAACTTCAGGTGTAAACTGAGTGAGGACCAGCTAACCTCATGGTTCTACATGGGCCCCTGAAGGTTATGATCCATAAAGATTCCTCTAACGCTCTTTCTGAGTGGCAGCAGCACCCTAAACACCAGAGTCCTAGGCAGTTGTCTTAGATCCGGAGAGGATGTGTACTCTGAAATTAATATGTAAATTTATTTAGCCTCTGCGCATTCAACTGGAAAGAGAAGTCTGACCTAGTAAAGAATAAAGCAATAGTTTAAAGGACCAACTTCTTAGTAGAAATAGTTCTTATTTGGAGAGTTAATAACAAAGGTCTAAAGCGCCACAAAGCTGGCCCTTTGAAAACAAAGCTGATACACAAACACCTTATTGGTCTTTGTCTTCATCAGAATAAAATTCCTTCCTAGACAGATGGCAGGTCGCTAAATGTCAGGTTAGCTCTGGGGCAGATTAATTCAGACGTTGTCAACATAAATAGCTGTTGACTTGTGGAAAGCCAAATCGCTCCAAAACAGAGCCCAAATATATTATCATGGGCAATTTTACTTTCAGATCATATTTTCTGTGTTATTCTTGCACTCAGTTTCATTTTTTGTTATTACTACCAATATTTGCATGTAAACAGGATCTTTGTTGCTTAGCAATGCATGTCTGTTGTTTCTTTTTTGCAGACATTGGTTTAGTTCTCTAGGAGAGAAGAAAGCTATCTGAATTCTCTCTCATCTACAAAATGTTCCTCATTTTCAAATCTAAATGTAAGTCTGTTTTTGGAACAATTCACTCAAATGTTCTTCCAACTTATATTTTATTCCAATTCTCACTGGAAAGAGTTAAGATCATTGCATTTGGTCATTGTTGCTTTCTGCCTCACTTAATTTGTAATTAGTCTAAACCTACTTTTAGTCAGTAGAAGTCTCTGAAATGATATTCACTAAAGTATTTTTGGTAATTGAGAGAAATTGGAAAATAACAAATTTCATCAATAGGGGATAGGCTAAATATATTGTTGAATTTATGATACAAGTATGCAATGAAAGTATCGTAGAGCTGTTAACATTGATGTAGACCTATGTGCACTGAAATTTAAAAAAAGGGTAGAAAGTATTAAAAAGCAATGGTGGGGGAAGCAAGTAATAGCATTGTGTAGTATAATCTCATTTATAGGTAAAAATTAGGTTGTTGGAGAATCTGGATAGACCTGCTATCTTTGCTATAAATACCCTCTGTCTTTTTCATACTACAGTGAACTTGTATTACTTTTATAATTAAAAAATTATTTCATACAATCCAGGACAGACTCTTATTAGTTGTTGTGACAGCAGTAGCACTATCCAACTGCAAAGTTATCAGAAGGCATTCTTAGCATCCTACAAGCTAAGAGGATCTGGTGTTGCTCAGCTCCCACAGACATACACGTACCTCATCTGTAAGATCCAACAGGACATGAGAACCCAAAGGTTTACATGATAACTTCTTACATTACAGAACACATTCTCAAAGGGTAATAAACACTGGCTTTGGTGACATCAAGGGAAATGCAAGAACAAGATTTCTGTACTTTAATGGTTCCCTTTCTTGTTCAAATGAAATAAGAGTTTTAGGCATTTTTAGATAAAGTACAAATCAATTTCTCAACCACCCCAAAAGTACCCCCCCTGCCAAAAAATCATGTCCAAGTATAAATTTTCCAGTTTATGCCAGTAAACTCAGCTCAAACTAAACCTAAATCTTTACAAAACACCAATGCAGGTTGACTTTGCACTGCTACTTGCCCCTACACTTCTGGGTTCTACGGTGATGTAAGTTCATTAGAGCTATGAAGACCACCATGACCATTGTACAACTCTCTGTTGGTCTTTGAATTTTGACAAAAGAGGTAGGTGAAGAGTGTGGTTATTGTTCACAGTTAACAGTTATTTTGGGATCCACGGAATAAGATTTAGCATTAGAAGTTTGGGCATCAATTCGGGGGAAGGAAGCAATGTGGCATTGTGCCAAGAAATCTGGGCTGAAAGTCAGGAGAATTGAATTCTAGTTCTGGCCTTATCCACCTGAGTGATTACAAGATAGACATGATTTCTCTGGGCCTGAATTATGTTTCATTTAACATTTGTGGAGCTAGCGCAGATAGTGTTTTACGTTTCTCCCAATTCTGTGGAAACTTGGTTCATGATTTCACATGCCCTTGCTGGCTGCCCCAAGTCCCCATGGGTAATATTGCACAAGTCTAGTCTCCTTGGGTAAGTTATCAAGTTCCAAAGTGACCCTCCACTTTGTTGCCACTGAGCTCTCATCCCCAGTTACGTTCACCCAATTATCTTGCAGGATAATTCTGCTACAGCAGGTCATGGTAGGTTGCTTGCCATGGGCTACCCTCTTCTCTAAAAAGACTGAAATGAAATAGACCAGTTCTTAAAGCCTCATTTTCCCATAAGATAGTCTGAATGTATGTATGAAAACTTTGTTTCAAACAACAAAAGGAGTAAAACTTAATAGTGTACTATTGACGAAGCAATACAAAATTGAGGCATCATCCACTCTGCACCACGTGACACTAAACCAAGTGGAGGTCAGCAGCATTAAAGAAAAAATATTTTTAAAGTTACAGGAAAAATTAACCACTTACTACACATTGGGGGTCACCCCATTGAGTCAGCCTCATGATTAATTCTGCGACCGGCTTTACCAAATCTGCAGCCCTAAATAGGCCGCTCACCACTGAACTAGAAAAGTTACTTGGTGTGTACAGAGATGAGCGAGTGGAGGAGTTCATGTGTGTGCTCTGATTTGCCTTTTTTTCTCTTTTTACTTCAGCAGCTTTCATAGCCTTTCTTCATTTAGGAAAAGCTCAGTTTTCTCCTCCCTCCTTCCTTGCTTCCTTTGATAAGCAGGAGGTTCCCTGCTCTGTTCTCTAACGGGAGAAAGGAGGTGGTTATCAAATGTTTTGCAGTGGTGTCTAAAATCTGAGTAACAATTTGGTGAAGAGTGAACAAGTTTTACTCCTCTCTCATCCTTGGATTACCATGAAAAGTGGCGCCTCTGTAGTGTTCTCAAGTGGCTCACACAATTTCAGTTACAGATTACTTTCCCTTAGTTGCTTTAGGGAGGATGAGAAGAGTCATCTAAGCACTGGACTATTAATATTTTTATAGTTATACTTATTGCCTATAGAAATACATGTATACATATATATATATGGATATATACATATATATGTATATATCCTTCTTTCAAGTATCAGTCTGTCTCTGTGTGTCTGTGTGTATCTATGTGTATGTCTGTTTGTGTCTTTATTTAACCCTTATAATGCCATCCTATGATCCATCATCTCCTTGTCTAAGGGGTTTCTTTGACTTGTTACTATTACATAAAACATCTAAATACTCTGCTCATTAGTAATAGTATAATCCAGATACGCACAAACTTAAAGGTGGTCGGGGTAAAAAATCTATCTAATCACCAGAAAAACTAAATTTAGGCTGAAATCTTGGCAGAGGGGTGGAAATTATCCTATGACGTTGTATACTTTCATCAGAAGACGTAACACTACACCTATGGTTTTACCTGGGATTTTATGTTGAACTCATGTTATATTTACAGCTTAGGTATTATGATAGATTTAATACTTCAAACTTATCATGAAATCCCTCCAATAAAAATGTTTTATATTCAGAAATACACATTATTACACAAGTGTTGAATTTCTGTGAGTTTATATTAGGAACAGAAAATGTTGGAAAAATATTCCTTAGGAGTAAACTCTCTAAACATCACAATTAGAAGGAATTTATTATACCCAGACAAGTCTATTTCTTTGAACTGAGCATTTATTGAAGGAAAACAGGATCTTGGAGGCAAATAGAAAGAAAAAACATTTACTTCGTTCATCTTTAAATGGAGAAAGACAAAATTGACATTCCCAGTAACCAAATTCTTTTTCCTTAGAATATGAAACATTTCTAAATAAAAGAATCGTCGCTGTCATTGTTTTGTTTTGTTTTATTTGATCAGCCTACCTTGTGGACACATACTGGGCAAGAAGTTGACAAACATCACCAGAATTAGCAGGTTTCACTGCATTAGAAAATCATTCAGGAGTTTAAATGTAATTAAACTGGGAAAAGGTCATGGGGCTCTGTAGTGTTATGACCCCAATGCATGGTTTCTATCACTTGTATGTTCATCTGTGCAATGGTGAGTCTGAATCATTAAAAAAAAAAATTAGTAAGAAACAACTTTGCTTTTAAAATTATTACTTTTATACAAATGAAGCTATGTTTTCACAGCTCACCCGCGTGTCTTTAAAGAAACTGTTTTGAATTAAGAATAAAAGTATTTTCCATTCTCTTCTTTCTCTACTTGATCCCCTTTGAAAAAATTTAGAAACCTTTCATATCAACACCTGAAATATTATTTAAAAAGAAAATAGGTCAAGCATGTTAGCAAGCTCACTTAAGTGAAACAACCTAAATATAATTAAAAATAGGAGAGCTATTGAACAAAGTCAACATATCTATGCAAGCCACTTTATAAGAAATTTTTATTTTAAATGTATATACACCGCCTGTGAAGGAATTGGTGCAAAAATCACAGATGGTAGCAAGCAATAATTTATTCCATCTTACTTGACAAAGGAAATTTACCCCTGACTTTTTAACTTACATGGTGTTGTATTTTTTTTCTAGTCAGTGGTTATGTGTAATACATCTATCCTATTGTGAATATAACAGATAAATTAACCTGCTTCATATTATTTTCTCTTCTATCACATCCTTGTTGTCCAGCCACTTGGGGTTCAAATCCGAGCAGCTCTTTGGCGTCCCTCTCACAAGGCAGCTGATATCAGGTCCTACGCTCCGTTCCTATGTGATGACATTTACCACCGAGTCAGTGGAGCCAGTGAGCCACTTAGCTCTGTTCTTGGTCCAAAGACAGTGACAGCCACAGCAATCCTTACGTTTAAATCAAAAGCAGCAGAGGAGCTCGTTTTATTCATTCTTTTTTCCCGAGTTTGTTCAGAACCCCAAGTCAAAGGAGAAGCAATTCTCCATCACCAACGAACGAGTTTTAAACACAATGAAAAAAAGGCTTTCTATCTACCCCACCTCGTGCTGTTATACCCAGCAGGCCCAAGATTTCAGGCCCACTCACTGCTCAATGGTCTAGGTTTCTTTTTCATTTCTAGGCCCTATTTAAAGATCTTTATTCCATTTTATTTCTTATTTTAGTTTTATCTGTTAATTAATATTATTGCTAAGTGTTAGCAACACAGGAGTCTCCTCAGATTATAAAATTATATACTACATCTTGACTGGAATGCCAATAGGTTTTTCTTTATTTTTCTCTACACTGATTTGGAAGATATACATTATATTTTTATTCTGTTGGAGGTTACATGTAAATATTTAACCATCAGATCTTGTACTATTTTCTAACACAAATAATTTGTTACCTTCCTCATGAAGAAGATAATGACCTTAAAGTACATTAATTGTTCTCCTAAATCCTCTTTTTGAATCTTATAAGCTATATCTGTCTATTATTTTATTTTTGTCCTGATTTTAAACACAAATCATTATTTTCAGTCTGTATCATTTTAGATTCATTCAGATGTTTTACTAGTATGTTTATTTACCATTGATCTATGTAATCCAGGTTTTTTTTTTCTTTTTGACTTCTTTCTTTCTTGCTTACTATAACATTTAGTAGTTCTTTTATTGAAGGATTGTGATTTTTTTAGACGTCTACAAATATCTTTATGTTTTACCTCATTCTTGAAGGGTAGGTAGCTAAATACCAGATTTTAGTTTTTTAACTATTTACATCTTAAAACCTTAAATATACTATTTCATTTTCTTCTATTACCTAGAGTTTTTTTATGAGAAGTTTTATGTTTTTCCTTTATAGGTATTATTTGTTTTTTATGGTAACTTTTAATACTTTCTTTATACTTAATATTCTTCCATTTTATTACAATATGTGTAGTGCGACTTTTTTAATTGGCTCTATATTTTGTGCACAGTTTAAATGTGAATAGTTTTGACTTTCTTCAATTCTGGAAAATCTCATTATTTTTTCAAATATTGCCTCTTCCCCAGTCTCTGTACTCTCAATTTCCAGAACTTCTATGAAATAATGCTGCATTTTCTATACCACGTATTTCTTAACTTCTATTTCATTTTGAAAATTTTTATGTACAATTTGGATTATTTACTAAAGTCTTTCTTTTTAACTCTCTTTTTTATAATTCATAATTTTTTACTATTTGCCTAATCCATTTATTAACTTTCTATTTTTCAATGACATTCTTCAATTACAATCTTTTTCATTTTTCACTCTATCAGTTTATTTCTCTTTTTATAATTGTATGCTTGTCCTATGAATTCTCTTTCTTCCTGTCATTTTAAACTTCTTGTAATATTTTCTATTTCTAGGTCTTTGAATACAAATGATTTCATTTATTGGATCAGTGGGCTGTATTTTTAAGTACAGTCAGTTCCTACTATTTGAAGATTCTGTATGTGTAAGTTCACCTATTTGATCAAATTTATTTGTAACCTCAAAACTAATACGGAGGCAGTTTTGCAGTCATGTGCATGCAAAGGTCAGCAGAAATTTTGAGTCACCCTACATGCAAGTTCCCAGATGAGGTCAAACAAAGTGACACTCTGCCTGCTTGTTTAGTCTCCCATATTGTAAACAAGAGTCTTGTTTGTAGTACATTTAGTGCCACATTTTTCACATTTGGGGGCTTTTGTTAGTAACTTCTGCATTTAAAATGATCCCTAGTGTGTACTGAAGGGTTGTCTAGTTTTCATAAGTGCAAGAAGGCCAAGATGTGCCTTAAGGAGAAATGCGTGTGTTAAATAAGCTCCATCAGGCAAGAGTTATATGAGCTGTTGGCTATGAGCTCAATGTTAAAAAATTAACGGTATACAGGCATAGCTCATTTTATTGCACTTTACTTTACTGTGCTTTGCAGATACTGCTTTTTTTATAAATTAGAGGTTTGTGGCAACCCTGCGTGAAGCAAGTAAACTGGCACCATTTTTCTGACCGTGTTTGCTCACTTCATGTCTAATGAAGTCACTTCATGTCACTTCATGGTAATTCTCACAATATTTTAAATGGTTTGATTATTGTTATATTTCTTATGGTGATCTATGATCAGTGATCTTGGATATTACTAATGTAGTTGTTTTGAGGAGTCACAAACTGCACCCATACAAGATGGCAAACTGAATCAGGAGAGATCGTGTGTGTTCTGATTACTCCACTCATCAGTTATTCCCCTGTCATCCATTTCTTTGGCTTCTTCATTCTTTGAAACCTAACAATGTTGAAATTGAGCCAGCTAATAACCATACAATGGCCTGTATGGGTTTAAGTGAAAGAAGAGTTGCAAGTCTCTCACTTTAAATCAATCTGGAAATGCTTAAGCTTAGTGAGGAATGCATGTCAAAAACCGAGACAGGCCAAACGCTAGGCCTCTAGCACCAGTTAGCCAACTTGTGAATGCCAAGGAAAAGTTATTGAAGGAAATCAAAAATGCTGCTCCAGTGGACACATGAATAAGAAAGCAAAATAGCTTTAATGCTGATATGGAGATAGTTTTAGTGGTTCAAATAAAAGATGAAACCGACCCCAACGTTCCCTTAAGCCAAAGCTGAACCCAAAACAAGGCCTTAACTCTCTTCGTTTCTGTGAAGGCTGAGAGAAGTGTGATGCTGCAGAAGACAAATTCGAAGATAGCAGAGGTTGGTTCATGAGGTTTAAGGAAAGAAGTCACCTCCATAACATAAAAGTGCAGGTGAAACAGCAAGTGCTGATGGAGAAAATGCAGCAAGTTAGCCAGAAGATCCGGCCAAGATGATTCATGAAGGTAGATACACCAACACAACATATTTTCAATGTAGATTAAACAGACTTATGTTGAAAGAAGATGCCATCTAGGATTTTCACAGGTAGAGAGGAGAGGTCAATACCTGGCTTCAAAGCTTCAAAGGACAGGCTGACTCTCTTGTTAGGGGCCAGTGCAGCTGGTAACTTTAAGTTGAAGCCAATGTTCATTTACCATCCCCAAAATCCTAGGACCCTTAAGAATGATGCTTTCAAATCTATTTTGCCTGTGCTCTGTAAGTGGAACAAGAAGACCTAGATCAGAGCACATCTGTTTACAACATAATTCACTGACTACTTTAAGCCCACTGTTGAGACCTACTGCTCAGAATAACACTTTTTTTCTTTCAAATATCACTGTTCATTGACAATGCACCTGGTCACCCAAGAGCTCTGATGGAGATGTAAAATGAGATTAATGTTGTTTTCATGTCTACTAACACAGCCTCCATTCTGCAGCCCATCGATCAAGGGTGGACTGGCACTGGCATTGGTGCATAGTTTCCCAAGGGGAGTACTTCAAAGGTGATCATAGTGATATTCAGCAATGAGGTATGTAGGGCTTTTTCTAGGATGAGCTCACAAAATTAATTTTCTGACCTTGTAATGCTGTTTATTGCACATTTAGACTACAAGGTTGTGTAAACATAACTTTTATATGTACTGGAAAACCAAAAAAAAAAAGTTGTGGCTCATGTTATGCGATATTCACTTTATTGCAATGGTCTAGAATTGAACTTGCAATATTTCCAAGGTATTTTTATGCATTAAAATAAATTGCCTTTAAACAGAAATATATATAAAACAAGGTTATGAATTGATCAGTTGGCACAAAGTTGTTACCAGAGACTTAGAGGAAACTTGAATTTCCCCTAGCAGCAATATTGCCAGTACTCAATATTTTAGTGTTTGTGGCAACTTTATAAAACATAACTCTGGTGAATAACAAAAAATAAACTGTGTTAGAGTTATTTATGTGTTTATGTTTTTATTAAGTGTTTATCTTCTATTGATATCATCTTACATAATAGTCAAGCAGAATCTGATATTGTGATAAATCCCTATGTGATAGCTTTTTTCTTTATATTAATTTAATATTTTTTAAAAATTACAGTTGATATACAATCTTATGTTAGTTTCAGGTGTACAGCATAGTAACTAGACATTTATATAACTTACAAAGTGATCACCTAAATAAATCTAGTACCCATCTGTTACCATACGTAGTTATTAAAATACTGTTAATTATATTTCTTATGCTATACTTTGCATCCCCATGACTATTTTGTAACTACTAACTTGTAGTTTTTCTTTTTTGTTTCCATTTTCATGAAATATTTTTTTCCACTTCTCTGCTTTCAGTATGTGTGCCTTTCTATCTAAAATGAGCCTCTTATAGGGAGCTTATGTAAGGATCTTGTTTACTTAATGATTCAGCCATCCTATGTCTTTTTATTAGAGCATTTAATCCATTTACATTCAAAGTAATTGTTGGTAGATATATAGTTATCACCATTTTATGATTCGTATTTTTAATTTTCTTTCATCTTAATGTTCCTTTAACATTTCTTGTAATACTGGTTGGGTGCTGATGAACTCTGTTAGCTTTTTCTTATCTGGGAAGCGCTTTAGCAGTCCTTTGATGCTAAATGATAGTGTTCCCAGGTAATTTTGATTGCATGTCCTTGTTTTTCATCACTTTAAATATTTCGCATCAGTTTCTTCTTGTCTGCAAAATTTCTGTTGGGAAATTAGCTGACAGTTTTATGGGAGATCTCCCATACATAATTGCCTTTCTGTTGCTTCTTTTAGGTTATTCCTTTGTCTTCAAACTTTGGCATTTTAATTATGTGTCTTAATGTGGGCCTCTTTAGATTCATCTTACTAAGCACTCTCTTTGCTTCCTGGGCTTGTGTGTCTATTTCCTTCACTAGGTTAAAGAAGTTTTCCATTATTATTTCTTCAAATAAGTTCTCAATTTCTTGCCCTTTCTCTGTTCCTTCTGGTATCCCTATCATGTAAATGGTGGTATGATTGATATTGTCCAAAAGGACCCTTAAAAATATATATCCTCTTTTTTTTTTCTGTTCTGATTGGGTATTTTCTGCTACCTTGTCTTCTAAATCACTGATTAGATCCTCTGTTACATCTAATCTACTGTTGATTCCCTCTAATGTATTCTTCAATTCAGTTATTGTATTCTTCATCTCTGACTGGTTCATCTTTATAATTTCTACCTCCATTTTTATGTTTTTTATCTCTTTGTTGAAATTCTCACTGAAATCATTGAGCATCCTTATAACCAGTATTTTGAACTCTAAGTCTGGTAAATTGCTTGTCTCCATTTTGTTTGGTTCTTTTTCTGGAGCTTTGTTCTGATCTTTCATTTGGGATGTTTCTTTCTATTTTTTGTAGGGGAGGGAGTAAAGATTCCACATATATTATATATAAAATCATATAGTAGTTTTCTTTTTCTGTCTGACTTATTTCGCTTGGCATAAGGCCAAATCCATCCAGGTTGTTGCAGAGAGCAGGATTTTCTTCTTTTTATGGTTGAATAATACTCTATTATTTCTAAAGCATAACTTTTTTAATCTACTCATCCATTGCTAGACACTTAGGTTATTTCCTTCTCTTAGCTATTGTTAATAATGCTGCAATGAACATGAGATTTTAGATTTTCTTTGAGATCCAAATTTATTTTTATTCTGATATATACAAATAGAACTCATCCTAGTTCTACTTTTAACTTTTTGAGCAACCTCCATACTATTAATCAATTTACATTTCCATCAATAGTGTTCAAGGGTTATCTTTTCTCCATATTGTACCAAACATTTGTTACCTATTGCCTTTTTGATAATAGCCATCCTATAAAGTGGGTGGTTTAGATATTTTGTTTCTCTGCTTATTAGTGATTCTGAGCATCTTTTCATCTACATATTGCCTATATAAATATCTTATTTGAACAAATGTCTGTTCAGGTAATTTGCCCATTTTTTTAATCAGATTTTTTTTGCTATTGAGTTATATAATTTTTTGTTAGACAACTTATATATTTTAAATATTAACCCTTTATCTGATACATGGTTTGCAAATATTTCCTCCTAGTCTGTATGCCGCCTCATCATTCTCTTTTTGCTTCTTTGGCTGTACAGAAGTGTTTTTGTTTGTTGTACTGTCACTCATTTATTTTTACACTCATTCTTGCTCCATTAATGAGAGGCATGAATTTAGACAACTTAAAATTCTCAAGGAATATTAGTTTCCTCATCTGTACATTGAGGCTGATACAACTCATTGTGTGTAATTGTAAGTCTGTAAGATAGTCACCAATGACCCCTTCTTGATATTCCCACCATTGTAAACTCTCTTTCTCTTCACTGTTGGGTAAAGTTATTGACTTGCTTTTAATTAATGGAATACTGTAGCAGTGGTGGGGTGTCTCTTGCAAGATAAAGTTGTAAGTAGACTGTGGCTTCCATCTTAGGTTCTCTCTCATCTCTCTTGGATCACTTCACCTTGGGAGAAGCTAGGTGCCATATTGTGGAAAGGCCCACATAGCAAGGAAACAATGGTTTCCAACAGTCATGTGTGCAATCTTGGAAGTGGGGTCTATCTGAGTGGAGCCTTGGGATGTCTGCAACCTCTGCCAACACTTTGGTTGAAGCTTCATGACAGCCTCTGTGTCATAACCATGTGAATAAGCAACTTTCAGATTCTTGACTCACAGAAACCTACAGAAAATAAGTGTTTGTTATTTTTAGCAGCTAGGTTTTGGGATGATTTGTCATAGAACAAGCAATAACTAATATACTTTGCCAGTGGTATTATTTAAAATCTATGTGCTAAATCTTTGAGAGATGTATTTTAAAAGGGCAGGCTTTGGGAAGCTTACAAAAGTAGGAAAGCATACAAATACAGACTTATGTCAATTGAAGCATACTTATAATTTGCTTATATTTCCCCAGTTAGTGAGGCACCACTCAAATCTATGTGTGGGATTTTAAACAATAAATGGCAGATGTTTCTGTTAGGAAGATTTCCAGGAGAAAGGGAGAGTGACCAGTCACATAGGGCTTTATTCATTGAAAGAACTGATTGCCACTAAGGGTTATCCAGTAGGTCATCTGAGGTCCTTGTTGAATCTCTCTTAGTATTATTTCCACATTTAAACTCATGAATAGTTCTGATGATAATTACCAAATGTTGATATGTATGGAAAATCAGCATTCCACAAATATCTAACTTGGCCAGATTTTATACACGTGTGGCTGTTTGAAATTCAGCAAATTTCATTAGAATCACATGTTCACTTAGAGAAATAATAACCAAAAACTGTGCTGAGAACACACACACACACACACACACACACACACACACGTGCGTACAAGTAGACACAGGAAAGGGGAAATCTTAGGTTGAATTTGCAAGAATTTTAAGCTCAAAGCTGGATCTCCTGAGATACTAGCAGTAGTAGTAGTAGTACCACCACCATTATATCCTAGATACGTTTCTTCATACTTTGTCTGCCTCAGTAGACTGCTATGTTTAAAGAGATAATAATACTGTCACATATGGGAGCATTGCTCACTGTCTACCTTTTAATTATTATTTTATGTATCCTATGCTAACTAGCGACTTTGCTCAGTTACTAAAATATTAATGTAATTATTATCAAGTAAATGTTAGTCTTTATCAAATTACTCAAGGTCTGACAATTAAGTTCATAAACTCATCCTGGAAGAAGTGCTACATACATCATTGCTGAATATCACTACGGTCACCTTTTAAATATGCCCCTTGCGAAGCTATGTACTGATGCCACCACCTAGTCTGCCCTCCAAAGCAATTTTGGAACTCTTTTTCTGGAATGGCCATCAGAGCTGTCACACATGACCCTTGATGTCCTGAATGTCATCAAAATGTCTTCCCTTCAATATTTCCTTTACCTTTGGGTAAAGAAAAAAGTCATCGGGGACCCAATTCATTGACTTCTACGGCTTTGCTCCTTACCAAATATCTTACATACAGACCACTGTCCAAGGAAACTTCTCGAACCTTGGCCTCAGTAGCATCACTCCCAACCCTCACACCACCACCATTATGGCAATTTCTCCTGGCTGCTGAGATTCAAGATGGAACTAAATGCACTTCTGGTATTTAGAGCTCTCTGTCGTCCCCACGTTTTCTGTAACATTTTTCTAGTGACTCTCTTGCTTGCTATCTTGTTGGAATTTCTTCATAATGTTTATCACTATCAGGAATCCTCTTACATGTTTGTTTTGTGTTTACTGTCTCTCTCCTTCCTACGAATATACTAGATTCTAAGTTCCTTGAGGACGGGAATTTGATTTTTGTTCATTATTGATCACTAAGGGCTACTCCATAGTTCAGGTCTTCTATAATTCATTGTTGAAAAATATTAGTGGGGAAAAGAATGAATGACAAGAAAGAAGAAGAAATGGAATCTTTCCCACTCCCAACACCTTTCTGCAGGTTAGTGATTCACAACTGGGTACCATTTTGCTTCCGGAGTCACATGGTGGGTTTTCCTTCCTTTCCATGGTAACAAAGGGAAACTCAGCAGTGTATGTAGGAAAATCAGCACCAACATGCTCTTTGTGACCCTTCCTGTCAGAGGGAAAATGCTGTCACTGGTACTCATGAGCCACAGGGAACGGGTTGGCTGGCCTTCCTACAGGCAGTTGCTAGAAGTTAGATAAGTTATGAGTAAAAATATGCAAATATGGTGAATGTGAACAGAGACAAAAGGGCAATGAAAGAAGAGGCTGTTAACTCTGGAAAACCAGTCCACCCTTCAGCAAAAAGAACTCATAATGAATCAATTGTCAGTTCAACTGAATGCTTGTGAATGGAATGTTTTTCATTGAATGAATGAATGCAGTTCCATAAATTATAAAGTCTGACTCAAAGTGGGCTGAGTGATCTGAGCATGATCTGACTGATCAATTATCGCACATGTGTTCCCTCCTGTCAGCCACAGTCATTTCTGTTTTATTCGGTCACCCAGACGTTAGTGAGCCACAACCAGGTTGCAGAAGCCCAGGCATTTACAGTGAGACTGGAGAGGTGTCTGACGGCTATTTTCTACACAGATAAGCACTTCTGATCTGAGGACAAAGGTCTCTGGGGCAGTGAAGTTCTCCTTTTCACTTGCAGCTTTCTGCCAGTTGGAAGAATCTTGAGGCACTGCATTGTGTATCCTAGAATGGAGAAGCTTCACTAAAAGCCTTTTCATTTTCTTCGGTCATATTTTTGCTGGCTGTATACCAAATTCACTACAAAATATGCTTAGAAGAAACATGATGAATACTTTTTAAAAGGGATACCCTAGGTGCCTTTAGGTAATATGTTTTCTGGTCTCTCAAGCATTACAGTCAGAAAGCTTTCTTGTTGGGATTTTGATATGTTTTCTCTCCAACATTAGACTGACAAATCTCCCCTCTAACTTGTTCTTTTTTATTCCATCCTCTATGAAACTGGCATAATGATTAAGAGTCACCTTACTTAGGAAAGACATGTATAGTGCAGAATTTACACTAATAGTTTCCTCTACTACATGTAGATTCTGTTTAGGAAATAAATATTATTTAATCGAAGGTAGCCGACCGTTTTACTAGAGCCTCATTTTCAAAGTAGTTTCATTTAGTGATCGATCCTTCCAGAAATCAGGAAAAGGTGCAGAAATATCCTCCTACTATTCTCAGCACATTTTGTATGCATAAAATTAGGATGCAATCTATCCTTAGTTTTCATTAAACTAGAAGCCTCAATGTAAATTAAAATTCAATTTGCATGCAAATTCTGTCCACAGTGAAGTCTTAAGAGTCCGGGTCAAGGTGGAATCGTGTCTTCTAAAATCATGCCGCTAGAGGGAGTAAAACCCAGCAGTGTGCACGCCATCGCATTGCCAGAAGAGCGAGGTTCACTGTGTTACCTTTCTCTTTAAACAAATGATCCTCAGCTCGGTTGCCCCAGAAAGACACCAGCATCTGGTGGGCTGAGCTTATTCTGAGGTTACTATTTCTAAAAATAGTTTTCTGAAAAATGGCCCTCCTGGGCTGGGAAGCACACAGGCGGAGTGGTGAGTGGGAGGTTCTCCGGCCTCAGAGGCACCCTGGAGGCTGGGAGTGTGGGACAAGAATGCACTAAAATAGCACAAAGCTGGTTGCTATGTGAGGGCTACAGGTGCCCATGAGGACCATGGCAGGCCACAGTCACAAAACCCCATAAAAGCAGAAGGTTGGCAGGGAACTATGACCATCCCAGCTGAGCCCCCCAAATGAGGAAACAATCTGAGGCTCTGGTGACCCCGCACCAGTGGCAGGGGACGAGAGCAGCTCTGGAGGCACACAGCTCAATGGTGGCAGATAAGTGCCTTGCCAACCTCTGTTGGTCTTTCAGAAAACACAGGCTGTGTGTACGTGTCACATGCATATGCTAGAAGTAAGTGGGGACAGCCACGATTTTAGGAGTTCTTTACATTTCTCTTCCCCAAGTTTTATCTCTATCCAATCTTCAGATTTCTAGTAAAGAGTTACCATTTTTAGAGTCATTTTTATTTTTCTATAAATTCCATTCTAAAATCCCCTAAGACTTAAGCAGGCTTGTCCAACCTGTGGCCTGTGGGCCCCATGTGGCCCAGGATGGCTTTGAATGCGGCCCAACACAAATTTATAAACTTTCTGAAAACATGATGAAAATTATCCACAGACCTTTTTATAGCTCATCAGCTATCATTAATGTTAGTGTAGTTTATGTGTGGCCCAAGACAATTCTTGTTTTGCCAATGTGGCCCAGGAAAGCCAAAAGG
Source organism: Lyroderma lyra (assembly GCA_004026885.1). NCBI lineage: Eukaryota > Metazoa > Chordata > Mammalia > Chiroptera > Megadermatidae > Lyroderma > Lyroderma lyra. The sequence continues at coordinate 320,687 of PVJL010000238.1, read as the reverse complement.
GTGGGCACCCCTGACCTAAAATAAAGAATATCAATGGCGGAATTTCTGTCCCTCTGACAGGTATGTGGAGCCATATTCCTGGATATCCTAGTAGGGAGCTGTGTATTCCTCCTCCTCAGAACCCCAGCCTCGTGTCTGGTGACTCCAGCTTGCCTTCCCTGGCTGTGACTGTCACGTTGCCTCACACGGAAGAGTTAAACCCGCCTGGCCTTCAGTGGGCTGCAGGACAGGCCATGGCAGTCAATCCTGGATAATGCCACTCAGTGCCCAAGGGGACAGGTGTACAGTCCACATTGTACAGAGGACCCAGCTGCCCGCCTCTGACATAAACCCCAAGTCATGCAGGATGCAGCTCTGCTCAGTCGCCCCCACCCCACCCCAAGGCAGGCTGCTAGGACACAAGCCTTCTCTGTCTTCCACCAACGACGTCATGGGAGCATGTAGTCTACTTGGATCCCGGAGAAGTCCACTATCTGAACTTCCAGTGCCATTGCTAAACTCTGTAGTTTCTGAGTCTTCGTGTTAAAGCAGAAAAGAATACCAGACTGAGTATGAGGAGAATTCTGGCTTCTAGTTGCCTGATCAGTTCATATCTAACTCTGATTTCAGACACATTATTGAACTCCACCCAGCCTCAGTTTCTCCTTCTATCAAACAAGAATGTGAGGTGAGAGTATCTGTTACCTTTCTTCTGACTCAAAAAGTCCGTGATTTCTGTCTGGTGCATATAGATTTGGGTACCATATCTAGCCCACTGCCTCCCACTAAAAGTCAGAGAGATCCGGGTTAAAGTGCACTGCCAGCCCCAGGGTGCAGAGCCACACTATGTGGGAGGAAGCAAATTTAGAAGGAAACAAGCTCCATTTACTCTGCCTGATACGGTTATCTCTCTGAGGTCTGTGCCCATGCAAGTGAGATGAGGGTGAGGAGGAAGCGGAGGGGGACACACTGTCAAATGTCAAATGTTTAGCAAAGACTTTGAAGTCTGACAATTGAGACTTCCGGTAACTTTTGTCTCTACTTTTGCAAAAAAAAAAAAAAAAAAAAAAAAAAGAACGATAGAGAGAAAAGGAGAGAGGGAGGAAAGGAGGGAGGGAGGGAGGGAGGGAAGGAGGGAGGGCAGAGAAAGTGGTAAGGGGAGATGAGAAAGAGACAGAGAGAACAAAAATGGATCCCGATATGAGACATAATCATGTAGGTTTTATGCAAAGATTAGGCAAATAGTGTCAGTTACTGGCAAGTAATCTGGGAGTCTCTTCTTTAAGACCATTCTTGCCTCTAGCTCTGAATTAACGTTGAACTTCAAGCCATCGTGACACCCACCCTGATAGGATCCGTGCCAGCGAGAGCCATCCCACAGCCTCTGCTCTCCAGGGCCACGCAGTTGTTCGAAGGAATGCGGAGTACACGTGGACTAATGAGCAACGATAATATGCACCAGTGCACATATGATAGAGGGCCACATGTCATGTAGGACAAATGCCCACAGAAAACACACGCCAGAGCTCTGGGGGTCCAGGAAATGCTCGTGAGTGAGGTGGGAATTCAACGCCGAGGCGGGTGTGAGTGTGTGTATATACAGAGAGATGTATTTTGAAAAAGGAATCATGAGAAAGAAACCACATGTAGTTGTCAGCTGCCTCCTCATCTACAAGTGTAGCTGACCAAGGACAGAAAATCGACCACTTTGTGGCCCAAATCTCCCCGGAGTCACCAGGAGAAGGCCCAGCAAAACCTTACCCAGTTTGAGTTCTGATGGCTGAGTATGGAAAACGTGTGAGGTGGCAAATGATTTATGTATGAAGGTCCCTCATTTTGCCTGTGAAGCATGGGCATGGCCAGCTGCTACTGACAACTGGTCAGGCAGCCATTACAAGCAGCTCCACGTGAAGAGGACGCTGTGAGCATAGGCTGTTTTAGGGTGACCTTCTCTGGGATTTCTGAAACACTTCAAAGACGGCCTTGAGCTAGTTGGCTTCTCCATCTAGAGGACAATAGCACATGGTAAAAAGTGTTGGCCCCCGGGGGACCATTGGGACAGCAAGCTTGGCTACGTGTTGACCATCAGATAACTTATTGTAAACCTGAGATACTAGAGGCATTCAGGGAGGGAGGGAGGGCCTCATCTGAGACCATCGAGGGACTGCCCTCGGTGTTCCTGTTCGTGACGCCTCAGTTCAAGGGCATGGACGCTCCCAGAGTGCATGGTGGGGAAAAGGTTCTTAACCATTTCCTCTGGAAATCACCACTGAGCAAATGCCAGGCTATTCTGGAATCTCCATACACTGGTGCTTCTCGCCTGTCGGATGATGGGGAAAGTAGCAGAGCCCACAGCTACTCTTCTAAACCCTCCACTCTCCGGCCAATTGGACAATTCTCCTGTGTCAGGTCCTATATGGTCACAAGGACTTCTCACTTCATGTAGAGCAGAAAAGAAGCCACTGATGAAACACTAGTGGTGGCAGTTTTCAATGTGGCGTGATTTCAGGAACCTTTTAGGCCTCATCCCTGCAAAAAAAAAAAAAAAAAAAAAAAAAATTCACTGTCCCCTAGTCTTCCCTTTAGGAGGCAAGGGCAGAAGTTGCAGAAAATGTCCCATTCCAGTTTTGTCTGGGCTGCCTGTGAACTGAAAAATCCATGAGAAAAGTCCAGAGACTTCTGGTTTCCATTCTTACTCTCCCTGCTCTGCCTCATGACGCCTCCAACCCCTGAGATAAAAGATAAATAAATAATTTGCAAACAAAGCGGGGAGTGGAGGTGTGGTGGACGGAGAGTGGGCTTGTTTGTCGACAGGAGGTGTCTGTGCACAAGGCTCACGTGGGAGGTTGGGAGCTGGGGGAGAGGGAGTGGGCCTCCGAGCCTCCAGCTCCATCCAGGGAGGGTGGGGGACACAGGGACCATGAAGGCTCAGGAGCTGGAATTGGACTCTGCAACTACAGGATCACAGAAGCCTCCCTGCCCCCCGGGCTCCTAGCCCTGAGACCGGCAGTCCCAGCATCGGTGGCCCTGCGCCTTTGTCTCCCTCCCAGCTCTGTCTCCGTCCTGCCGAGCCAGCTGCAGCGTGTAGGGGAATCGGGCCCTGTCACGGCTGTCTCTCGTGTGTTATTGTTAGTGTTACGTTACAAATCCCGTTTCCATGCCGGGGTCCCTCGGGGGTCATAACCAGGAGAGGCCATGACCCTGTCAATAAACAGAACCCCAATCCTTAATGTAACCACTTTGCATTTACTAGTCCCACTCCGTGGGTTGGGAGATCAGAGTTCTGTCCCAGGCAGAGAGTCATGTCAGAGAGGCTGCCTCGGAAATGCAGGAGATGGGGCAGCGGAAGTAGCTGAGATGCTGGGCCTGGTGGCAGGTGGAAGTCAAGGGTGGGCTTCTCCTGTGCTTCCCACAGCTCCCCACTTCTCTCAGCAGATGTACTACTTTTGCTGCTGACATCCCACCAAACGAGGCCAGGACATCAGTTCTATGTCCCTGAGAAGACCCTCTCCAGCAGAGCGGGCTTAGCTGACTCATCAGATGTTGAGCAGGGGTGAGGGAAAGGAAGCAGGGCATGGAGTGACTTGGCACCGAGACAAAGCTGACTGCAGCCTACTCTCCATCATCTTTGGAAGCTAATCTGCCCATTAGAGTGTGTTTTCCTTCCCAACACTGAGCGAGACGATGAAGGGTGGGTAGAACCAAGTTTTAAAGGGTACAGGACTATACTAGAGTCTTCCCACTCCTTCGACACATTGTCCTTGAGCATGTACCATGTGCCAGAAGACTGTTCCTGCCCATGTGTGAATGCCATAGGAGGGAAAGGAATGAAAGACCGTGTGATTGGGGACATAAATTAGACTCTGTGGGAGTGAGTGTGTGTGTGTGTGTGTGTGTGTGTATGTGTGCGCGCGCGCACTCGTGCGTGTGCACACGTGTGTGTGCATGTGTGTTTTGCATCTAACAACCGAGTGTCTGAGAAGCTCTTGATGCCCTTACTTTGAGCTCCAGCCACCCCTGACTAGGCCTAGAGAGGAAAATGTTCCTGAGTGTCAGCTGTAGTGATTACAGGTTGACATCTAGCAAGAGAAGGAGCAGTCAACTCCGCTAACACGCAAAGCTCCGAAGTTGTGCAAATGTAGTTTGGTCTGTTTCTAAGATGCCACAAAGTGTGCATTTGGATGTATGGGGGAGGAAGAGGAGACGGATAGTTGAGTGAAATGGGGTGGTATTATTTCTGCTGGGGTAATTACAGAGCTAGAAGGGGCCTTGGAGATCTGGAGTTCAACCCCTATTCTTATAAATGTGGAAGCTAACGTCTGGTGAAAGAAAAGGCGTTTGTCCACAGTCACAAACTCAGCATGCTGGTTTTGTACAACTGTGCAGGGCAAACAATGAAACAACAGAGAAAGGGTGAAGGGAGGCAAAGGGGAGGAAGGGCCCAAAGCAAGCCTCCCTTTGTTTGTCCTGAGTCTTCCCAGGAGTCCTGGCTTCAGGGAGCAGTGACCTACAAACTGAGCCATCAGAGGCATGTGTTCACTGAAAAAGTATGGAGCATCGTTCCCCACGTGCCCCGAGAACCTAGGACCGTGCCTACCTACAGTAGGCGCCCAGTAATTATTTAATATACAGAGCTGCCCAGTGCGTCTTCCCTGGCCAAAGATCAGGAGAAGCTCTTACAGAGCCCCCCGACACAGCCCATTTATGCAGAGCAGCTCTGAGGACACCCCTTTCACAATTTGGACTTCTAGGCGTATTTTCCTAAGAAGAGGGAGCCAGGAAAAAACGACCGTCCTGAGAGACTGGAACGCCTGGGGTCTGCAGTTATTATCAGACCCCCCCCAAACACTGTCTGTTGTCTGATAAATACTATCTCTGATGCAAAACAAACATGGCTGTTTCCCAATTAAATGGAAAATCAGGCTGAGATTAATCAATATAAATCCATGTTTAAAGTTACAGAGTCCGTAGGAACATTTTGTCGTTGTATATCGATGAACCCTGACAGTATACATTCAAGCAGGTATTTTGTTATTTTCTTCAAGGAATCCTTGGCTCATAGTGTTTAGACATCACTGGACTTAGCCCTTCATTTCACAGATAACATTTTAAAGATTCTTCCAGAGCTGAGGGACCAGCCCAAAATCACTCAGCCCATTGGTAGCAGAGCCACACATCACTGCAGGTCATCCTTTCCACTACACTGCATCTCCTCGGGTGGCATTTCCCCAAACACCTCAATCTGAAAAGACAACCCAATTCAACTTTATTTTTGAAACAGAAGTACAAATAGCACGACTGGGCTTTGTACTCTCCCCATGCGACAGACACTGCCCTCTTACCAACCCAACTCAGGTTATTATCCCCAACTTACAGGCTAAAAGAAAAAGAGGCCCGGAGGAGTTGCATCATTTGCCCAGGGCCACAAGACTAAGCAAGTTGCAGAGACAGATCCAAACGGTGGCTCTCAAGCCCAGAATCTCACGTACTTTGCTCCACGTAACTTAGGAACACACCTGGATGGAAATCACTGGCATCCACAGAGACAAAACCCCAGGGCATCGAAAGGTCGCCTCAGTCGGGCCAGCTCTCGCCCCTGTCAACTGCTGTGGGCAAAGAGAGGCAGGAGGCAGGGGGTCCCAGGAGAGTTCCATCCGAGGGCCATTTCTCAGGTGGACAATACGAACCCTCAACACCGGAACCTCTGAGTGTTTTCTATAAAACGCCATTTCCTAGACCCCACTCCTCAGCAACTCCAAGAAAATATCTCCCACGTGGAGCCGGGAAACCTGCCATTGTTATAAACGCCCCAGCTGCTTTTGAGCACACCCGAGTTTGAAACCCGGAGGCCTGCGAGACAGACCCCAGAGAGGGGAGGAAACAAAGAACCCCAGAAAGCAGGGGTCAGCAGCCAGGCCAGCTCCAGCCTCCAAGGAGCCTCGCGGAGCCCCAGAAAGTATGCCTGAGATGTCACACAGGGGCCACTCCCCATGGCCTGGCTTTCTGCAGCGCAGGAGGAGGGGCACCTTTCATGTTTCTGGGCGTGCAGGAGGTTTGCATGTGTTTGTTTAAAACAAAGCCTGTACTTCACTGGCACAAGTGAAGCAGATTTTATAAATAGATGTGGCCATGAATGGTTTTTATGATTAGCTTGTTTTCAATCATCATGCTTGACCGGTGTCTGTGTTCAACTAAGTAAATATTTCTATGGTGATAGTATACACAATACAATGGCCATTATTTAATGTTAATACAAGTACCATATGGGAGGGCTTATCATGCTGGAGCCCCAAAGCATAATAAAAGCAGATAGGAATAGATAGGCAAGGGTGTGCCCTGTTGTACAGTAGGCTTGATAAAACATCTGCTCTTGCTAATGTTGGCCATGCGAGTATTTATGCAGTGATGGTTCTCTCGGGGGATCTTAGGACCAGATCAGATTGCCATGCGTTCTGTTTTTTCCTCTAACTCACTCGGTGACCTTGGGTAAAGCTCCATGCTAATTGTTTAAACATGCATGCCTCAATTTCCCAATCCTTGGGCCTCGGCATGCCTCTCCAGAGAGTAATGAAGATTAACACCTGGTGGAATCTTGCATTCTTTATTTAGAACACAGCCACGAAGAAGAATGGCGCTGAAATAATGCCTCATTATTGTAATCAGTCCAAAATACAAGAGAGACGACCTAGCACATTCTTTCGCTTGCACCTGGAAATTTCAGTGAACTTGAAGTTTGCCGAGATCGGTACCGAGAGCCCATAAACAAAGTCTCCCGGGAAATGCACTGGGCTGCAGACATTTGCTCGTTTACTCTCCACTCAGGAGGGACAACTGTGATGACAAAGGCCACAAAACTGGAATCAGACTCCACGGACAAAGGGCGAGTGCGAACTCGAGAGTTTTGGTGCCATGGGACGGGGCCTTCTCCCTTTTCGCAAACGCATCCGTTCTCTGACGTGTCTTTCGTGTCTTAATTTGATGATAACACTACAAGGTCTAGTGCCATGGCCCATTCACAGTCTGCTTCCAGATGGTCTGCTCTCACCTGCAGGATCTGCCAGGAAGGGTCATCAATGCTCACTTCTAGGCCTCGGGGCTTTGCCTCAACAGGTCCTAGTGAAAAATAATCAGCACTAGAGACTCTCAATGTTTTACACTTTACATTCATAAAATGTGTGCACATCCATTACGTCATCTAGTCTTCCCGAAAATGGCAGATGGGCACTGTCAGTATCCTCACTTCAAAGATGGGCAGACAATCTCAAGGGGTGAGTGGACCCCTAAAAGTCAAACCCGAAGCTTCTGCTCGCGATGCCCAATGCTTATGGAGACCCTCCTCAGCTGTCATCGAGACATCAGAACCGGGCCCAGGGAGGAGGAGCTGTCCTGGGTGGCCACGCCGGCTCTAACAGACTCTAAGATGAAGTGTAAGAGCTACTGTTTCTTTTCCTTCTGGAAAAGCCAGCCCAGGTCAATGCCTGCCTTTCACAAGCCCTCTGCCTTCTCCGTGATTACTCTGGCCATCAGTTGGGCTGAAAATGGAGTGTTAATTTGTCTCGTTTGCTATCGAAAAGGAAGTTAGACATAGGTGAGAAGAGAGGCTGCCTGACAAATGTTTAAGGAAAGAGATTTGAATTCCCAACTGTGTTATCTAACGTAATAGGATTCTTTCCATTTGATTTACTGCAGTCACCATAAATCTAGGAACAATATGTGCTTAAACATACTTGGCATGGCCAGTAAGGAAATTGGTTAATACAACAGACGACATGTGGGCTAAGAAGGGAATTATACACATGCTGGGGGGTACACGAGTTAGACACTGTTCAGAGGCCCCGGCTCACATGTGCTGGTGAAAATCGACGGAGGGAAAGGCGAGTGTACATTTTGCAGGTGAGACCGTGGTTCAGTCCCTGCACTGAAGCCACCTGCCCCCACGCCTCCTTCCAGAGTCTGGAACCTGGAACGTCACCCTATCTGACCCAAGGAAACAGCCCACCCTGGTCGGGAACGGGGCCCCTTTAAGCGGTGTGGGAACTGTGTGTGCATATGTGTTCAGATGCTGGGCGCCTGCTCATTCAGTCACAGAAGGCAAGGGGAGGAGCCCAGAACCGGGGCTGTTCACCGTGCAGGCCGGTCTGGTGCTGATTTCTGCTCTGCTCTGCTTTTTTGACCCAACTGCCATGCATGTTTCTTATTATTCTGTGGATTTGTCTTGCACTGATGGGTGGGAAAAGGCTGGTGAAGCAATAACCGTTTAAGTGAAAGCAATGACTCTCTGGTGCCCTCTACAAATTTCCCACAGTCTTTGTTAATGCCTTGGGGCCCTTCGGGGTTTAGAATTACAACTTTCAGTAAATATTCTTAGACTCACACTCACATGCGCTGTAGTGAAACAGCACCAAGTCTGTCACAATAATTCTCCACAAAGTCCTGTGTCTAAACACCGATCAGAACTGAGGAGTAACGAAAAATGGCCTCTACCATTTAGCACGTGGTAGGCACTGTTCTAACTGTTCTACCTGTATTCACTGATTCAGTCTTCACAACAATAGGAGGAAGTAAGTGCTCTCATTATCCACATTTGATAAATGGGAAAGTTTAGGTACAGAGAGGTTAAGAGACTCATCAAGGTCACACAGCAAGTACATGGAAGAATGAAGACTCAAACCCAGACGGTCAGACCTCAGCATCTCTAAGTTCTACCCCTTTTCAGGAAGCCAAGAATGGAAAAGGGATGGAGCTAGGAAGTACTATGTCTCACTAATTTTAGCATTACTATTTAAACATTCATTAAAATAAGAACAAGCAGGCCGTCTTTTAAAAATGCAGACGTTTTAAAGTAGAATTATGCTGTATGTGTATCTCAGTAGGGTTGCCAGCCATAAGCTTACAGCACGATTATTTTATTCCAGAGGAATTTTGTGGAAAGACCTACGGGAACACTGTTGGGTAGAAAAAGCCATGGTGTTCTGCATATCAAGATGACCCTGCTGCCCCAGTGTAAGTTAGGCTTCCAGTTGTGACAGGTTGTCCTGAGCCAGCCCACCCCTAGCTTTCCCCCCTGCTGACTACTGGGGGTGAGAGATGCTTGGCCTGGGTCTATGGGGCTGTGGCTAATTTTCCTCTACTCAAAACCAGGGAACCCAAACGAGGCAGCTTTGCCTCCCTGGTTCTCTGTTCTCACCAGCTGAACGACGGTTTGGTTCGGCTTTGCATATGGGGAAAAGAGACATTTTAAGGCGGTCCCTAGCAGAGCGTCTCAGGTGTGGGATGTAAGCCAGCTGCTTAGGAAAAGCACCTGGAAAAGATGGCAGAGGTGAGACTGGATGGAGAGTGCAGCGGTCAGGTAGGAGTCCTCCCTGAGGACTGTCCTGTACGGCAGTATTTTCACCCAGATTCTCTCTGGTCACTTTTTAAAACTAAAATTACATAATTTTGAGAAATGTTTTTCTCATAGATGATCATATTCCTTTAACTCTGGATGATGTGAAAGTACTTTGGGATAATACTATTTTAACCTGATTCTAAATCTTACATAAAAAAAAAAAAGTCACAGTGTTATAACAACCACCTTTAGTAACCGAATCAATGTAGATAGATCTGATAAGTCACTTCTCCTAAAGCAGTGGTTCTCAGCCTTCCTAAGGCCACGACCCTGTAATACAGTTCCTTGTGTTGGGGTGACCCCCATAAAATTACTTTCGTTGCTACTTCATAACTGTCATGTTGCTACTGTTATGAATCGTCATGTAAATATCTGATATGTGTTTTCTGATGGTCTTAGGCAACCCCTGTGAAAGGGTCGTTTGACCCCCCCAAACGGGTTGCGACCCATAGGTTGAGAACCGCTGTCCTAAATCCTTAGTTTTTAATAGTAAGTGTTCTTAAATATTAGGAAGATGTGTATTATGTCATTTTAAGCTATATCCATGCTTCCTCTTAAATTAGAAGATAAAAGACACACCTGTGTACTGCTAGCAGGAAAATAAATTCCATGAACTTCCCAAAAGACAATATAAACAGAAGCCTTAACAACAAGCATAACCAAGAAACAATGGGCAAAAAGAAAAAAACCTCTTGAAGTCAGACTAAATGTTCATTAACACATGATACGTGTGATACACAAATATAATGAAATAATATATATCCATGAAAAACAGAGAATAGTTAATAGCATTAAAAACATGGCTTGCTATACCATGAAGTGAAATAGCAAGTTACAAAATGAAACATGTATAATGTTAGCCCATTTTTACAAAAACAGAAAGCACCTGTGGTTATGTATGTGTGCTATGTGTTGTGATATTTGCAAAGCAAGACAAACTGCATGTATGTATAATAGCTACTTTATCTCTTCCGGTGGCAGGACTTAGTGTGATTTTTGGTTTTTCTCTGGGCTTGTTCACACTTTATAAAATTTTTTAACAACAAAATATAAAATAAACACTGACAGGGTGATACTTAGAATTTTATTGTGATGTCTCTACTAGGCTCCCTGGTGTTGATATAAAGCTAGTTATATTTACCACCATAATTAATTTAACACGTTTTGCTCCTCACTCGTCTCTGTTGAACAATTCTTATGTTGACCAGGCCTTTTAACAGAGATGGTGTCTACCTGACCAGCTGAATCACTTAAGTTATTCCTTCTTTTATTGCTTTTTAGATTTAGGATTCAGAATTTAATACTTGTCATTGACATGTATGATTTTTTTTTTATTTTTTCAAGAATCATTAAATCATCCACTGCAGTGTGTTTTCCCATTTCCTGGGCCATGAGATTTCAGTTTTTCTGGAGTGTCTTGAAGCTATACTTCCTCAAAGCAACATAGCAATTCAATGCAATGGTTCATTTCTTGAGTACCAACAAGATGCAGAGCAGGACAGCGGGAAGAGTGAGGATGGCACCAAGGAACAGCACAGAGCAGCTCAAAGTCTGAGGAGCGAGACAACACAGGCTAAGTGACCCCAATGCAATGATTGCAAAAGCAGCAGCCCGATACCCATTCTAACTCCCGGATCTACCCTGCGGCTCTGCCAGCCTCTTACGAAATGTTCCCTGCTGCCTTCTTGTTACACTACCACAAGCTGGAAATATCACAAAAATGGGCTAGTATGACATTATACGTCTTTAACAGACATCCGTGCTCAGAAAGCCGAGATGTCGTTGTATTTTGATGGTGATTGCTTAACTAAAATATGACCAACTCCTGAAAGAGCCGAACTAGATAAACAATCTGTCTGTGTCATCCACATTCACTGGCTCATCGCCAAGTGTACACTGTCTTGAGCTCTAGCTGCATGAACATCTTGTTTTGTTTTGCAGGTGACAAAATGGGAACACAGAAGGGAGGTGCTTCTTGCCTTCTCTCCCCAGAAGCTCATTGTCAAGTCCACGTTAGTTCTCAAGATTGTTTGCTTAAAGGGTGGGGTCCAGATCCTTCAGATACCTTTCCAAGTGCAGGATCCCCTTTACTGCAGTGGGAGTTCCGGGTCTGAGACTGGATGTGGGGTGGGCTCGTGAGGCAGCGTTTACTCCAACTGCGGCTACACCGTTGACTTGATGAGAAAACGAGGCTTTGTGTTTGTCACCACTGTCTCTTTCTGCCTCTTATATGTGCAATGATGATTGGTATCTCGTTGCCTCAGAGACTGTCAGACCTGGCATCTCTGTTTATCTGCAGAACACTTGGTGGTTTCTGAAACAGGTGTGGCCTGGTTGAGCAGAGCGTAGCCACAATTTTTTTTAAAGACGTTGCTTTGACTCTGGCGGCTTTTACCAACTTTCCAAATGTCACTCAGTCTCCCTCAGGGGCTATTTGTCAAAGCTGATGGTAAACTAATCTCTTACCTGTTTTTCTTTTTTTTTTTTTTTTTTTTTTTTTTTTTTTTTTTTTTTTTTTTTTTTTTTTTTTTTTTTTTTTTTTTTTTTTTTTTTTTTCCTATCTCGATATTTTAAGAGATGCAATACTAGATAGACAAAAAGCTTATTGAAGCAAAACTGGTTCTAAGTAACAATGGTGTTAGTTGTGGTCGGTACACTGACAGCTGGTGGTGTGGCTCAGGAGGTGGATGACACGAGGAAAACCAATTCTCATTTGGTAAACTCCAGTGGGTTCCAGAGCTGGGGTAGCTGATCCGATCGCAGACCCCCACGAGTGTAGCCCCACTGGTATGGAGCTCATGACCAACAAAGGTATTGAACGCATGTTTACATTTGGTCACATTAAGCAGGAAAAGCAGAACCTATTCAGCTACTGAAATTTCACTAAAAAGAAAGAAAAAATTGTTCAAACATGAAACTGTCTGGAGAGAGACCTGAAAAATCACTAAATAGGAGAAGAGTGAAAGAAGCTGAGTATATTTTGCTTGAGAAGAAATGTTTTAAGAAAGTCGAGAGGGCTGACTTCCAATACTGGGACCATAATCTGTGGATGCACAAGTAACCACACTCATTAAGACACCAGAAAAATACTAGGTCAGAAAGGTAGACCCATAGTTTAAAAGGAGATAAAATTCAATTTCATGGAGGCAAGACATTCTAACAACCAAAGAGCCCATCTAACAATAGTGGAATGGCTACCTCAAGACGGGTAAAACGTTCCATTCCAGGAGCCAATGCCTGAGGACTGTCACACTTGCTGTGGGAGAATTCCTGTCCTGGGAGAGAGATTGCATTAGACCTCTAGCATCCTTTCCAACTGGGTGATGCTATCTGTGTAATTAATTGCCAGTCATCGTCTTAGGTGTTGTCCTGGGCTACCATCTCTGTATCTTTGAAATTTGGATTCACTTCTCCTTAACTGGTAGATAATCAAGTGGATTCACATCTTTAAATCAGTAGTCAGCAGGAATAGTGATGGAGGATGGATAAATTCCGGGACTTTCAGTATGATTAATTAGTGCCCCAGAGACTTGGTTTATGAAGACCCAGGAGACCATAGCCAGTCAGAGATGAATGTTAATACCACGTGAAATCAGCCAGGGGCTTATCTCTTTTGGCCTCTTCTAAGAAAAAAGTAATTTCCATTTTTCTCTGAGTGTTTGCGCTTAGGGAAGTTTTGGTCCTTTGTGGGGTTTTGTGTGTGTGTGTGTGTATGTGTGTTTGTTTGTCTAGAATTCCAAAATGCATCACAGCCAACATGCGGGTGGCCAACTGCCTTCTGTTTCTCTTGCTGGTGAGAGTTAGAAGTGTACAGCCTGCAATCAAGTTGGCTCTCGGCTCAGTCCCCTGTGAAGTGCGTGGCCTCCTGCATGCTGCTTCATCTTTATGAGCCAACCTTCTCTCATTTCTGAAATGGAGTAGGCACTGTTTTATAAGTTTAGAGGAACCAAATGAGAAAATACATGTGAAAGTGCATTATAGGCCTTAAAGCACCTTTCTAAATTTAGCTAGAGTTGTTGAAATGTTCTCAACTGTGTGCTGTGTTCAGTGTAAAACATAAAAAGCTTGTCTTTTAACCCTTTGCATTAGACTTTTGTTCTTGCCACAGCAGTGACATCTCTTGGTCTTCCAGTAAGTTCTGTGGGAAAACAAAGGATTGATGAGAATCATTGTTTTGAGTCTACCCTTGTAAGTGAGACAGAAGATGACATGAGCATCTGGGAAATTATGTTTTCCCTAGGGTGGCAGAGATGGGCAAATAGACAAGTAGCAGGACCTACTGGGTTTTATTAAGCAAGGCTAACAACTTCATAAAGTAAGAAACATGGAAATTCACAAGGAATGGAGATTCTCCCTAACAGTAAGCGCCATGCTTCAAGTATTTGTGGATATTAATTGGGAGGACTTATCCCATCAGTATTTCTGCTCTGTGTGGAAAATATACGTAGAGAGTCTCAATGCCAAGGAGCAAAAAATGTATTTCCCCAACAGAGTAGTTAAAACATTTCACAGAGCAGGATTTAGCAGAACTTCCCACTTTCTTGTGGAAATAAAACTGTGTGACCATGCTATAGCAAGAGTCTCTGCCCATAACTATTTTGTTGCTTGATTCAGGCTTTTTTGTCACATAACACTGTCTATATTTTTTGTTTTCTTCAAGCACCATCATGGAAGTTATGCAGCCACCGAGCTACGCTATGTTTTCAAAGGGGCAGGCAAAATGTTACACTTCTAAATTGTGGCAATGAGACACACCCTGAAGGGAGAGAGGGTTACACCTTCACTAGAAAACAGAAACCAAGATATCTTGTGACATCTTGTACACACCAAGAAAAATAGGTCTTCATCTTGAAAGCCATCTTAGAGGGGAGCAGGACCATGTGTGACAAAACCAGGAAGTTGATTCCTCCTCATCCACGTCCCCCCTTTTCTCCAAATGGACACCTGGGACTCTGAGCTGCCTCACACAACTTAGTGTCACAATGGGGTCTCCCACCTCTACCTGCTTTCGCTATTTCAGGTCCAAATACTTCCTGATCTCAGATTCATCACCAAGAACCTTTCTGTGGTCCACTCTCTCAGGACACACACTACAGTGGTTAAGAACTAATCTTGTCAAAACATTCTTGCTTATTGACCTTGATTATGATATCCATTGTAGAGGCCCACTTTGTGTGTCTAACGGGAACTTCTGGAAATATAATCTTACATGAGAGGTGTGATTTTAGTTGCAAAGGTTTCACACATAATTGCAAGCTGGCAGAAAAGATTACATGCTGATCAAACTGTGAGGACCTTTAAAATGATACCATTCTAGAGAAAGCTGCCCACCTTGCCCAGACAGGGCTGCAGTGTTATGGGAGAGAATACCCTCTGCAACAAGCTCCTGAGATGGTAGTTCATCACTCATGGGGAAGGGGGCAATGCTTGTGTGTTGACACTTGCATCCTGGGTTTTCAGCCTATGGAGAATAGGTGACCAGGCCTTAAGGAACAAGAGTAAAAAACAATATCTTGGCATACAGATGCTCTCAATTTCATCTCTCTCTCTCTCTCTCTCTCTCTCTCTCTCCCTCCCTCCCTCCCCCTTCCCCCTTGTGATGTTACTGGTGTGTGACCATGGCAACTGAAAACTAGCCTTAAATTGAGCACTAAATGGATGTGCTTGGTCATTCAATCATTTGTTAATTAAACTTCTGTTACTTAAACACATATTCAACAAATGTTTATCGATCATTACTATATGCTAGGCAGTGTGCTGGTCACTGAGGATAGAGAGAGAATAAGACAAGGTCCCTGCCCTCCATAAGCTTACAGTCTACTAAACAGACACAAATGGACAGTAAATTAAGATACAGTTGTAATAAACGCAGAGTACCATGGGAACTTAGAGCAGGGACACCTAGAACAGTCTTACGGGTTCAGGAAAAGCTTCACAGTATGTAAGTTGACTTCCGAAAGTAGCAGAGAGGGGCAGCCTGTGAAGACAGACTGCAGGTGGGCATTCTTGGCCATGGGTTCAGCCTAAGAGACCAGATAGAATATATAACAGGAACGGTGAGTTGTTTTCGGTATGACCAGACACAGAGGAGAAGGAGAACTGAAAGAAATGAATTTGGAGAGAAAATCATGAGGAAGATCATAATGGGTCTTGCATGCTTCTGGTATCTTTTATAACCAAAGGCCAGTCCAGATAGCACTTCTCTGAGGGTACACTCCAAGGATGAAGGTCATGAAATTGCAATGTGGGGAGGAGTTTAGAGGTAACTTAACATAGCACCCACCCCCATGCCCACTTGGAAGCACTCTGAAGAACGTCTGGATCCCCAAGCAGCCCCCCTAGTAATGATCTCCAATGAGGAAGAAGCCACTTCTTGACCTAACAGCCCACTTCCTCCAAGACCAGGAGCCTGTGATGTTCTTCCATCTTTTTTTAAGGAAAGATAATTGATGGTACCTGACCTCAAGAGGTCTACATTTTAATCATTCATGCAGTGATTCATTAAGTGCCCAATAAAATAATGTGGAAATAATCACACAGATAATAACATAGCAGCCTAGGGTGTAGCATTATCAGAAGTTCAGACTGCTAGATTAATGTTTTCCTTATCTCTGTGACTTAGGATACAACACCTATTAGAATGCCCCAAATCCAGAACACTAACAATACCAAATACCGACAAGGATGTGAACAACAGGAACTCACTCATTCGTGGCTGGTAGGAACATAAAATAGCACAGCCATTTCGGAAGACAGTTTGGCAGCACCTTACAAAACTAAGAACACCTCTCCCACGTGATCCAGCAATCCTGCTTCTTGGTAATTTACCCAAAGGAGTTGACAATTTATGTCCACACAGGACCTGAACAGAGATGTTTATAGCAACTTTCTTCATAATGGTCAGCATCGGAGAGTAACCACGATGTCCTTTAGTAAGAAATGAATCATGACTTGTGATCTATCAGACAATGAAATGTTATTCCGTGCTAAAAATAAATGAGTGCTCAATACATGAGAAGACATGGAGGTCACTTAAATTCATATTACCAAACGAAAGAAGTTAACCAAAAAGGCTACATAGCTTCTGATTCCAACTACAGTCCCCGTTATCTCAGGTTTCGCTTTCTGCAGATCCAGTCAACCACTGTTAGAAAATGTTAAATGAAAAATTGCAGACATAAATAATTCCTAAGCAAGCCGTTCTGAGTAACATGATGAAGTCTCACACTGTCCTGCTCCTCTCACCCTGGACATGAATCATTGTCCCTTTGTCCAGCATCTCCACGCTGTAGACGCACCTCACCCATGAATCCCTTAGCAGCCTGCTGGTCTATCAGATCCACGGTCACAGTAGCACAGTACTTGTGTTCACGGAACCCAAAGTGCAGGAGAAGTGAATGCTGGCAATTTGGGGGTGGAAAAGGGAAAATGAATTCATGCTAGTTTTGCTATCACACCTCAAACTGCAAAAGTTACAGCCACAGTGTGTGATATGTACTTAGTTAAGATGGAAATGACACTAAATTTGTGGGTGGAAGACAGGAACAGACATATGTTCTGACTGAGGTCATCGTGGTGCACCAAATAGCACTGAGCCCCATACGAAGGCTTCTGCAAGGGAACCCCTGACACGAGTGACCCCATTCACAGAACTTTTATTACAGTATGTTGTTATCATTGTTCTATTTTATCAGTTATTGTTGCTAATCTCTTACTGTGTCTCATTTCTAGATTGACCTTTATCATAGGTATGTACAAATAGCACTTGTCTCTGTCTGCCTAGGGAGTCAAAGAAACGGAGGCCAGAGATGGGCCTTAAGTCACGGGCAGCTTGTGCTGTAGATCTGAGCAGGAATGGAAGCTAAGGCTCATTCTATTATAAACATCCTATAGGGCCTGGTTGAAGGGTCCACCAAAATAAGAACGAGTAAAGAAATGGGATGGGATTATTTCTGGGAACTCTGTTGTGTTTGCAACACCCCATCCTATCTCTTTCAAGTGACCTCTCCTTTACACTGTCCTTTGAAGTGTAAGCCCCCCTGCCTCAGGATGGAGAGCCACTGGGTAGGCTAAGCTATTAGCTGATGGAAGAGAAGCCCACAGACGGGAACTGCCAGGGCCAAGTGCGTTAGACTAAATATTGGCTTCAACGGAAGTCCCAAAGCAACTC
This sequence comes from Lyroderma lyra, assembly GCA_004026885.1. Lineage (NCBI taxonomy): Eukaryota > Metazoa > Chordata > Mammalia > Chiroptera > Megadermatidae > Lyroderma > Lyroderma lyra. The sequence goes on along the minus strand of PVJL010000238.1, from coordinate 303,150 downwards.
ATTGTCACACTCCTTTAAAAAAGCAGTTTTTTTCTTTCCTTCACTTTGCCTCAGCAGGTCTTCCAATAATATCTTAGTCTGGCCAGATCCCCTCTGAAAATTGGTCTCAGCTTTTCTCAGTTTGGTCCCTTAGAACTGGGAATTCCTTTTACCTATTGTCACAGTCAACTGGGGCTCCTGAGGTGGATTTTTGTGAATAAAGTAAGTCAGAAGGCACAGTCCTTTCAAAGAATAACTTTCTATCTATCAGGCATGGAATTTAAAGTGGGAGAAAGGGGCAGTGCAGCACTAAAGGAGTCTTGTTCCACTGTTCTAGCTGACCTGTGGACGCCTGTACCTGAGCACGTCCACCTGTTGCCAACTCTACACTCTCATTAGAAAAAAACAAAATGGCCCTTGACTACTCAGAGCAATACTCCACCAAGGAACAAAGAAAACAGAAATGGAGTAAAGACTGGGACAAGAGGGACAGAAGAGTAGCAATAATGATGTGACTATAAAAAGAACTGAGACTTCTCAGGTCCCCTGTCCTCAGGGCTTTCCTCTCCTGCCTTGCCCGGCCATCCAGGCACAGTACATGCTCCTTTGATAGTGAGCCCTGGGATGTGCCTCGGTGCATGGAGCCTTAGGCTGCAGGACCCTTTTTCTGAAAGGAATGAATGCTGAGGAAACGTGCTCATCATGGTCAGTGGCAGAGAATCAAATATAAAAAACTAATTGGGTGGGGGGATGTGGGACAAGGAGGGATGGTGAGAGGGGGAAGAGGAGAGCATACATGGGCACTCCTCTGAGAAAGACCAGCTTCCTGAGAAATGTTTGCTTCATCTCCTTATCTCTACAGTGATGGATGAAAGGTTAACAGGATGACTCTGCTTAATGAATGTTTAGAAAAGGAGGTAGCAGCACCACCTAAAATGGCTCTATCACTCTTTGGACTCAAAGTTAGCACTTGGCTGTGGCCTTGGAATGGCTGCTATGATTTACATCTCTTGGGTGGACTGAGGTTGGGAGTTCAACCGTGCTATCTGGTGAAGTCAGCAATACCTCCCCTTGCTTTGACTTCATTGGTCTCGAGCTTCCTTTACAACAGGGCCATTAAAGGGGCTATAACTGCCGATCTTGGTTTGCCTACTCTTTGGGGATTTCCCTGTAACTTTTAAGCACTTTAAATCAAAAGTCAGTTATGTGGAGTTATTTCATTGAAGTCCCTCCCAAGGAAATAAGAGGGGTAAAATGAGGTCCTAGACAGTCTATGAATTTCAAATTTTTGTGGGTCTCTTTCTGCCGAAGGCCCTTTGTCAGATGATTGTCCTGGTTGACTAAACCCAGTATTTTCCTTTTGATCACCACATGCCCCTTCAGGACTTTCAGAACAATTTTTTCCTCTTTGTATACAATAATGGCCATCATCTAAGCCTAGGTTTTCAAACAATATACATAGCATGGGAATTATTTCAATCAAAAGAATAGATGGTGATGGAAAGAGAACTGACTCTGGGTGGTGAACACACAATGTAGTATAGACTTGTACACTTGAAACTTATATAATTTTACTAACCAGTGTCACCCCAACACATTTAATAATAAATGAATAAATAAGTAAGTAAATAAATAAATAAATTAGTAGATAACCTGAAGGTATGCTGTATACATTCAGCTTTTGAAAGCCAATAGGCAAATGACACAAAAAAGAGTGTAGGGTTCTCAGTAAGGGGTGCTCTATGTGGGGTTATGTGTCTTTGCACATTGGGGGAAGCCTGAGAGAGCTCAGGGAGACACCCTGGCACATTTGCTCTCAGGATGGACTCTGTCTAGCTCGTGAGGGTCAGGACTGGGCATGTATCACTAACAGGGGCCAAACAACTAGAGAAGGCAGTGAAGTTTATTGGTTAAGTGAAAGCCTAGAAAGTAGAACTTTAAGGCCACTGTACAGCTATCTGAGGAGCCACATGGACACAGCACATCTACTCAACACCATTTCAGTTCAAAAGACACCCTCACTTGTGAGTCTCAGTGGGGTAACTCACCTTGTGCTTAGCAGGGTAAAGTGGGGAAACATTAAGGGGGTTTAGTACATGAGCTCCTGCATCCCACTGCCAAGGTCCTGATCTCAGCTTTATATAATGCCCAACTCATATCATGCACATGACTTGAGGCAAGTTACCTGGCATTTCTACGTCTTAGTTTGTTTTTGTTTTTGTTTTTTTTTGTAAAACAGTAAAGATAATAGTGCCTGTGCTATAAGTTTTTTTTGTGAAAGTCAGAATATCTGAAGACATAATTAAAATAGAGTTTAGTCATGAAACAAAGGAATTTTTGTAGAACATAGAGTGGGCTGGGGACCCTAAGCTCCAGTGATGGTGAAAGGATTATTTATTGATCCATTAACTGGCATATAATTATTATTCTGATTTTCTCAAATTTGGCTGAAATCACAATAGAGGCTCACCTGATTTGTCTTAAGTTTGTATTATTCTTGTTAAGTTTCAAAGTTACATTCCTCTTGAAGAGATACATGTGAGTTCTTTAGAAGTGTTACCTCCATTTAATAGTCTGTACTAAAAAGCTTATTTTCTCAATGGTCACTCTTCTAAAAAGAGTAGATTAAACCAGGCAGAAACACCTGGTCAAGTTTATCAGAAAGCACGGCATAAATAGGTGTCCATGGAAGGTAACAGAGGTAATATACTCAGTGCATTTGTGAAATGCTTTCTGCACTGGTCAGTAGGGGTTTAAGATGACAATATAAACCTACGTTTGAGAAGTTCTTAGTTTAGTGAAGAATATGACATATAAATAGTTAATTGCAACATCATGTAATTCATTTCCTGATAAAAAGAAACACTGACTGCAATAGGTACAACCAAATGAACTGTACCAGCCCCAGGTTGGTTAATGCCTCTGTGTGTTGAGGGTTGGAGGAGCCGGGGTTGGGGGGAATTGGAGTAGTGAGAGAGGTAGTCAATTGATAGATCTCCAAATATAGGTCAGTATTATTGATTACTTGATAGTTAGACCTTCTTTGTTTATCACCATCTCATGACAGATATACTATATTAGTTTGAAAGTGATCACTTCCTCCTTATCGGGACTTTCACTATCACTGTCCCAAATGGTTTGTGATAATAAGAAATAATTAGATCAAGGGCCAACACAGCTGTGATAAAGATTGTCTGCATTCCTTTACTTTCTAAGAAACTGTCTGTCACCCAAAAAGGGAAAACTTCCATCTCCCTTAACTCTGATGCGATGGTGTGCTACGGTCACTCAGCCAACCCTTCCTGCCAGGCCATGAGATCCACTCAAGCACCTCTCTGAGCATTTGAGCAAATTCAAGATGACTGCTTGGGAGAGTCTTGGATCTGCCTGTAGGAATTCCCTAGGGCTCATCTGAGAGGGACTGGAAGGCCTTTTATTTAGGTGAAAAAAGTGGCTGGGCTCCCCAAGTGCCTACTAGAATGTCCAGACTGCGTTATCTGCATATAAAGTATCCAAAGATGGTGGAAATTCATTCCATCAGAATGCAGCTCAGGATCTGGCCACTGACTTGAAATGTAAATTAGTGAACTTCAACTCCTACCCAAATCATAGATAAGTGAACTAATGTTTTTGAAAAAGGAGTTCACGGAGTTCCCTGGTGGTGTAGTGGCTAGGCTTCAGTGCTCTCAACGCCACAGCCTGGGTTTGATTCCCAGCCAGGGAACTACCAAAATAAATACATAAATCAATAAAAGAATAAAAAAGGAGTTCACATACAAACAGAGAGTAAACTGGTGATTACCAGGGACTGCGGGGTGGGGAAATGGGAGAGATTTTGTTTAAGCATACAAACTTGCAGCTCATAGACAAATACGTGCTGGAGATATAGTGTACAATACAGTAAATACAGAACAATATTGTATTACAATCATCAAACACGACAGCGGTGTAACTATAGCTACAACAGCAATCATATTATAATACATAAATGTATCAAATCAACTTGTTGTACACATTAAATTTACACAGTTATATGTCAAATAGATTTTAATTTTTTAAAAAAGGAGTTCAAAGTACTTGAAAGTTAAGGATTTTTATTACATAGGATTATCAGAAAGCCACAGGCCTACGCCCCTTACCCCAAAGAAAAATGTTTTCACCTAACTTAAATTTTCAGACTGTATCCTTAGCTTATCACCAACATTTTACATCATTAATAATAACACTAATTATTATTATACATTTTCATTGAGCCATTGTTAAAGAGATAATTCATTCTGTAGTTCAATGAACATCTTGCATCCAAAATTTCATTTTAACTTAGAATCTGAAAACAGAAATGATAGATTTATCTGATGAGAAAACTAGAATGCATCATGTTTCTTAAATTGTCCTGCCTACCAGAAACTCCAGGCACAGCTAATAATTCAAAGAAAGCGATGGCATCGCCTAGGTCAGTGTTCCCCAGGGGGCGCTCCGCAGGTCGCCACTGCAAGAGATGCTTTTGAAAAAATGTGTTCAATGGCCGTGAATATAAGAAAAGAGGTTTACAATCCCATTAGCATATTAAAATGAGATAAAATAATAATATTTGAATTTATTTTATCCAACGTTTCCTAAATATATTCGATTACACAATTGTGTCCTTGCATAATATCTATTATCCCACACACAGTACCCGAATTGGGGAACGGTTGACCTAGGTCAGTGACTGGTGGTTTTTTCTTGCCCCTTTTCAGAGGTATTTATTTCTACTTCTGTATCTACCTTTTACATATGTATTACAAGTCACAGAGAATGAATAAACTGCTAGTGTGAGTGCATCTGTGTGCGTCTGTGTGTATGTATATACGTACATGCACACAGACATGCACACAGACACACACACGTGTACAGCAAGGTCCAACTTCTGCTGTTATTTTTTCCCTGTCTCTGTAGCTCCCCCTTATTTGAGCATCACGGTGGGTGTGTTTATAATACAGAAGGTCTCAGTTTCACATTGGCCTGCCCAGCTGCTGATCCCCTGTCTGTCCCTGGCAGGATCTGTACATGAGCAAGAGCCTTCTAGAGAAAACCCAAAGCCCTTCAGGAAGTGGTCTGTGATGATGTGATGTAGTAGCTGGTGAGTTTCCTTCTGAGTCAGGGCTGCCACAAGGGGGTCCCCAGGAATTGATGTAAAGATGTGAGTGCTGAGGTCATGACTGGTTCTCCTTTTGTGAAGGGCCCTCTAGGGCTTTTCCCAAGTTAGAGATTAACAGAATTCAAACCAGATTTCAGTCCAGGCCCGCTCCTCTCTCAGAATTTCCTTTACTTCCCTGTCTTAATGCATCCTTGGAACATCTTGGGTTGCCTAGTTTTGATTTCACATGTTTCTGTCATAGAAGGCACATCTCCATGCTACATCCAAAGCATCATTATAAAGCTGTCTCCCTGAGTTCACTTAACATTTTCTCTCAAGACTTTCTCATGAAAAGACAGAGTTGAAAGGGTACTAAAGAATCCCATATGCCAGGCACAGCAGTCATAATGCTGCTTCACATGTTTATAGACCTTTAAGTTTTGCTCCACTTTACCTAGTCTCATCACTTGTCCAGAGGTTTAATTCTGCAGGGCTATGTCGGGCTGCTTCATAAACAGAAAAACAAGAAAACAAAACAAAAAAAAAAACACTCCCATTCTGCATTCTGAGGACCAACTGCTGCTGTTAAAGGATCCTAAAACTCTTGACATTTAGTCAAAAACCACACTTAATTCATGCAAAGATAATTTGCAATTTTAAATAACCATTGCCCTCAAGTGCATTTATGTGTGTATTGGTTTCTTTCACCAACCTGCATGTGAGTTAAGGGTAGAGGTTCTATTGACCAGTCTCTGCATCCCCATTGCCTAGTAGAGTTCAGATACATTCTTAGTTCTTAATAAATATGTGTTGACTAAATGAAGAAATAAAACTACCCCTAATTAGTTGGGAAAGCACAACCAGGTCACTCACTGCCATATTGGGAAGTATATCCCGCAATGCAGCCCAAGTATATTTCTTCTGATCCGATACTCAGTGACTGCAGATGGCAGGTGTGTGTGCATGAGGGTTGTCCAGAAAAAAATCTAGCCGTAAATGCATTTCCATGGCTGGATACTTTCCAGACAGCGTCCCTGCCTATGTGTGTGTGTGTGTGTGTGTATGTGTTTATATATGTATATACTGGGGTGCCAAAAAATGTATATACATTTTAAGAGATGTTATCTATGTATTACATAGATGCCTATGATAACCACTTTGAGCACCTCTTATAATTGCAGAAATCAAATGTGACTTGTATTCATCCTTTGTTATCAGTATATATTATTACAATTTTAATACAGAGCTTTTCCTTTCTTAAAATTGTATACATTTTGGCACCCTCTGTATACACACACACACACACACACACACACACACATACAAAATGGATTATTCGTCCTTAAAATGGAAAAACATTCTGACCCCTGTTACACCATGTGTGTACCTTGAGAACATTGTTTTAAGTAAAATAAGCCAGTCACAAAATGACACATACCGTATGGTGCCACTTGTATAAGGTACTGAAAGTAGAGTGGTGGAATCCAGGGGCTAGTGGGGAGGGGAGAATGGGGAGCTTCTGTTTAATGGGGACAGTTTCAGTGTGGGGAGATGAAAATTCTCTGGAAATGGTTGGTGGTGATGACTGGACATACAACTACATGAATTTATTTAATGCCACTGACCTGTACACTTTAAAACAGTTAAATGGTAAATTTTAAGTTATGTGTATTTTACCACAATCTAAAAAAGAAAAAAAGAGACACAAATTAACATCAGGGGAAATGAAATGAAGTACACTGAATTCTCGATACTCTTTCGTAAATCTGAAAGTATTTCCCCCCAAAAGTGTAATAAACACACACACACACACGCACACACACAGTTGGACAATTTGATTAGAACCACCACCACCAACACAAAAGATGTTTCTGGCCTCCATAACGAACTGCATCATAATCTCTGAAGTTGGGGGAGGGGGTGCAAATAGCCTCCCTTTTAATAAGTTCTAAAATTGAAGAACATCTATTTTTAAGGCTTTCCCTAATAAATGGTTTTCAAATGACCGCCTTTCTTCCTGCCTCTCTCAGTCAGTGAGGGAAAACGGGCTATGCTGGGATTGCTGGGTCACCATGCCTTGTGTGAGCACTGCTCTGACACTCTTCTTGGACGAGGCTGTGAGCCCAAGAGGGGCCGCTGGGATCGCACATGACCCCGGAACTAATGGTGCTGCCAGGGCCCCCCCTCCCCGAGATCCTGTCTCCGTAGCTCCTGCTTCCCCTCCATTTCTGCTTCTCAACTTTGTGTCAAGGGCTCCATTCCCGAGAAACTTAGTAACCATGGTCTGATTGGGTCATGACCAAGCTTATTTCTCTCTCCCCCCTCACCCCTTTTCAATGACCCTTTTCAGCAGGGGTCAGAGCGGGATTTGTAACCGAATACAACAACAAGTCGTGCCAGGCCGCCTCCGAGCCTTCTGGTTCTGATGCCACACTCAGCGGAGAGAGAGGCTGCAGTAACGGTCCTGGGAGTGTGCAGTTCGGCGCTCGGAGGCCCGGGTCCTCCCTGGGAGCCACGTCACCTCACTCCTCAGCGCCTCAGTTTACCACTTGTAAATTGACAGCATGAGGAGAGAGCTTCTAAGCAGCCGTGTCCCGCCGTTTGGCTTCCCTGGGCCACATCGGACTACTCATACGAACAAATAGCTGATGAGCTAAAAACAAAAAAGTCACAAAAAATCTCATTGTGTTTTAAGAACTTGTGTTGGGCCACATTCAAAGCCGTCCTGCTCTAAGGGCTCCTTCAGCTCTGAAATTCTGCAACCGAAGGACACGAGACCATCCCAGCATAAACGGTGTGTGTGGCCACTGTCCTTGGAGGTAGATTGCCACGTGTTGCCACTCCATGTTGGCATGACGATGACTCAGACTAAGCTCCGAAAGCAAGGAGATTGGAAAACTTAGTCAACCGTTCCAACTCCTTCGAAAGGGAGGAATACTGAGAGGAAAGAAGGGATTGGCACCTGCCAGCCAGAAGTGACTCGTCTTTCACACGTGTCCGAATGGCCCCTATCCTGTCACGTAGGACGTACTGAAGTAAAGGAACCTGTTGCAAGAACAAGTCAGGAGTTCAGTGGAGATGGGGAGGGACTTTGCTCCATGCTCTCGCCTCCCTGTTCTCCTGACCCATCATGTATGACCTTTTATTTTTTCCAAGCAGAAATGCCTCTGAAGAATCTCATGACCCTGATTCAGCTGGTCCAGGCTTTGGCACATTGGAGTCTGGGGTTCTGTGTGATTTGGAGGCACCACACTTGCTACTGGGGGTTGGAAGTGGGAGTACTCAATAAAGCCCAGAAACCATTGAGGCAGCAGTAATAAGCAGCGCCTCAAAGGCCCTCTGAGAGGCATGGATCAGCACCTTTAGCTCAGCCTAGAAAGAGGAGATGACCCACGGAGGCCAAAGGAGAGCGGGACAAGAGTGCAATGCAAGAATCTCAGGATGACGGGCTTCCTTTGCTAGGGTGGCCCCTTCCAGAACAAGTTCAATGACATCTGGACTTGTATAAGTATCCCTGGGCTCTGGGGTATAGAGATCTTGTGAGCACTACCTTAGGTTGCCAGAAAGTTGCCTACCACTCCTCCTATTGCCTTGGTTCTCTTTTGGAATTGGGAGATCATTCTTCCCGGTTTATGAACCATCGACGTTATCACTTGTTGCTACTGAGGTTGCTATGATGGTTGGTGGATTTCTCTGGGCCTTGGAAGATGGACAGTAATGCTTTCACAGTTTCTATCAGGGTGCTCCCAGGAGTACTCTATTTCGCTGGGGATCAATGAGGAAAATGTATATTGAGCCCTCTGTGGCTAAAGAGCATGGCTAAGCCTGGGGAGAAGCAAGTGACCGTGGTCAGTCCATGAAAATTTCAGAATACCCCTTGCAGGAATCACTCCAGTTTCCCAGCCCAAGCAGACACGGAGGAAAGAGGACTCACCTCACAGGCCGGGAGCAGGGGGAGCCAGGGACCTTAAGAAGGGTCATGAGCACTCCGTGGGTCAAGTTAGAGCCGTGTCTGCCTGTTCACACTTCAGACATGGGGAGGCAGCATGGGTGACAGTGTCCTACACAGCAGTTTCTTCATCACAGTGCCACTCCTTATTTGCCTAGTGACATCTGGTGAGTCATCTGATTTTTCAAAGCTTTAAATTCTCCATCCATGAAACAAAGTTTCAAATGCCCCAAAGTTAAGGAACTTGGAACTTCGTGTGTGTTTCATAAAGGCATTTCTCTCTTTTTCTGGGTGACCCTTGATCATTTTTGTCTTTCAGTGTCTTTCTGGAAAAAAAAATTAAATAAACAGCTTCTTCTCATGAATAGCCATCATTTACAGAGTTAGGATGGGGAAAGTTTCTGGCCAGGGCTTATTTGTTATTGGCGTACGTCATGAATTCACTTTGTGATCCAGTCACTTTTCTGGATCTTGCTTCAATTTATTCATCTGTGGAAAAAAAAATCCCACCTCTCTCCCACTCAGTTCAACCACTGAACCACTCACCCTGAGTCTCACATCTTCTCCTAAAGACAAATGATCTCCCCATACTCTTTGCATTAGGGCAGGTCTGATTCCTAATACTGAGTGTCATACTATCAGGCAGTGTCAGTTAGAGTTTACCAAGTATGACTTTTGTAATAAAGATTAGACCCAGATAATCCCTGCCCACAACATGATTACTATCTAACCTTGTCCCAGTCAAGGGTCATTTTTCTCTTTTGAGTCACAAGGAATCCTTATCACATGAACAAATAGAAACTCAAAAAGCCTGTCATGAATACCACCGTATGCACCCCCAGGTAGGGCTGCAAGGGCCGCAAGGTCTCCTCACTTGGGTTAAGATGCTGACGTCTGTGGGACTCCACCGATGAGCTCAGAGGCACAGACATTTTAAAAGCAGAGAGATCGCTTAGGGAGAACATTTTATATATTTACATGATAGGTGCTTTAGCACAGAATCTGGCTCAGTATAAATGTTCATGGCATGTGGAAATCTCTCTTGATAATTGTTATCAGCAAGAGAGAAATAGCCACAGATGGAAATAAACAACCCAAGTGACAAGATTGAGAAAGAAATGTATCAGAAGCTTTTCTAGGCCCATTTCCAGATCTGAAGTATATTCTTGGACCCTTCTGGAAACTCAGGCATACCTCCTACCACCTCCTGGAAACGGTTGCCGGGTGCAGACTGGCCAACTGGGCAAGCCCCCCAAGCAGGGGTGCAGAGGGCTCACCCCCGCCTCTGTGCAGAGCACGCCGAGCACGCCAGACCGCTTGCAGCCCTGACAGCTGATCTTATCGGGCCCGTCAGGGAGGTGAAGTGCATGTGTCAGGGGGTTCGTGCCTGTTCGTCCTTGTGGTTGCCCTGAAGTGGAGCAGGCAAGGTAACACTTGAAGCCATTTTTGCAGAGAATTGCACAAACAGCAGCGGCTGTTTGAGAGTTGGTGGTTCCATTTCAGAACGAGAGAACACCCACAGAATGGTAAAGGCTGCTAAAGAAACACCACAAAACACACAGCAACATACATTCATATATACACACACCCCAAAACAAAGTCTAAACTAAAAGTCCTTAGGGGCTACAGGAAGTGCCGTTGTGCCAACAAAGAAGCCAAAGCACGGAGATGAGGGGGTGCTGGATGGCACGAGCATTGGACTGAGGTTACGCTGCAGAGGTATGGATGCTTTCTTTGAGGAAGGCAGTTCTGAGAGGGGGAAATTCTAACAGTTCTCAGGATGTGAAACTGAGAATTTCTACTTCAGAGAATTGCAAACAATTTCTTTCTGAAGGTAAAGGTAGATGGAACAAGGAAAGTCCAAATTTGGGCCTTCAAGGAAGCAAGGGACATTTTAATCTGCTCAACAGTCAAGCAATTGTTGACGATTCTTACCCTTATTCTTGTATAAATAAGGTTTTCGTGTAAAGAAGACTTTTTCACAAAGTAGAAAGACAAGTCATGACGTGATTAAGTAAGACTTTGAGTCATTTAAATTTATGCCATAGTTACCATTATGTAGTCATCTATTTGGCAAACACAATATAAGAGAAACCTTGTCTTGTTCTCATACAGTTTTTTATCTAGTAGGGGAAACAGACATTAAAGAAATAGACAATGAAATACACAACTACTAAGTGTGAATAGTGTTTCAAAGAGAGAGTTCTATGAGAAAAAATATCTGTTATTACCTAGAAGTTTCAGTCCACCCAATAAGCATTTTAAAAGCACTTGTGATGTATAAAATTCTATAGAGATGTATTAAAATGGTGACTGAAATATAAGCCTTACTTACAGGAGCCCAAACCTTTTAAGGGACTCAGGCATGTTAATACATAAATAGTATTTGAAAATAGAAATGAGAGATGTGTTAAGTTATTTTAGATGTTACATTTTTTCCCCTAGAAAACAACGATGGTAGGCTTTGTGCTATATAATTGCATTTTGCAGTTATGCATATCTGTGAGATTCTTATAAAAGCTTAGAAGACATAACAAACATTGCCATCTACCTGGAGAAAACCATCCAATTCATGGGCACAGTGTCTTAGAGCAGAGCCTCTCAAACTTGAATGCACAACTGTATTTTGCTAAAATAAAGATTCTGACTCAGTTCGTCTGGAGTGAACCCCAAGACTTGGCACTTCTATAACAATGTCACAGGCAGTAGGGATGCTGGTGATCATCTGTGGGCCACGTTTTGAGTACTAAGGTCTTAAAGTAAGGAATCAAATTGCACCTTATGTTCAATTAACTTTCTCTTATTCAACGTAAATTTACCGAGTACTAACTATAAAGTTGGCTTGTACGAAGCATTAACCAGTCCTTTCCTATTAAAAAAGAAAAATGTGTTCACAATCTAGAGATTTAATAGTATACAGTGGTTTGGAATCTGGGTAACCACATTATCTCTAGTATAAATACTCAAGTAATCTGTGGGAGGAGTCGCCTGAGATGCCCATGTCAGCATCAAGTTTTCTGAATCCCATGTTGGCTTTGTCAGTGGTTTCACTGTGGTGGATGATAGAAATTGATGTGAACATAAGTTTCCATAGCAGAGGTCATTCTGGAACTCAAGGTGGCTAGGCCGTGAGCTCATATATCTCTCAGTTACTCTCAGTGATCAGAGGCCCTTCTCAATAGACAGCAACGTGCCATTGTCTCCAACTCACAGCCTGTACCCCGCAATGTCCTCTCATTTGGCCATCTTGCAGGCAGGCTGCCTGAGAGAGGCTGTGGGCATGCTGCTGTCCCTTCACACAGTGACATTTATCACCCAAATGAAACCTGACACTGGAATTGTCATTTTCGTGAGCAGATGATAAAACTCATTTAACCTTTCCAGTTGCTAGGCTGATAATTCCCTCTGCCTGATGAACCTCAGCAAGGTTTGCCAAAAGGACTCCAGTTACACGGGGCATGCTCTTCACAGGAGCAGGTTATTTCTACCCAATCATTTTTAAACTTCACATGAATGAAATTTCCAAACTCAGGTCTGAAGAAAGCACCTTGATGTCCTCCCACTGCATCATGAAGAGCATTAAAGGCCATGATAAATGATGGAAGGAGGTAACATTCTGGGCGCAGATGAAGCCCTTTCTCTACTGCCTTTCAGACTATCAGAGCAGTAATTGGTGTGTCTCTCACAGGAGCAACAGCTTCACACCCCCCACACCCTGACCTGTTGGAAATTAACCCTGTCTCTTTATCTCATTCGCCGTTAGTAAGAAGGATTCACCGCCAGAGGCTCATCACTGGGGATATGATTACTTGAACTTGATGGCAATTGTACTATTTAACATTCCTCACATGAGGGGTACTCCTGAGAATATAGAAAAGGATGGCACATTTAAAAAAAAAAAAAGAAGAGAAGGAAGAATTGCTCTTATTTTCTCTAACTCCAAGCGAATGGCTGTCTTTACTATCTGAACTATTTATTCTTTGTAACAGGAAGAGCCAGTCAGAGACTTGAGAAACCATGTGAGGGAGATGCTTCCAGTTATGCTGTTGTTCCTTTATGTCAAAAATATTTTATGAATATTTCCCATGGGAAGGCACTATTATAAACCCTATCCATTGTTTTAGGGAAAAGTTACGGGGAAGGGGAAGAAGAGCAATGAAGGGAATAGGTACAAGATACAAGATGCAAAAACAAATTTTAAAAAGTATGATAAAGTGAGATAAGCTTTGAATTGGGAAGCTTGAGCTCTAATTTTAGTTCTCCTCTTATTTGGCTGTGAGAATTCGAGCTGGATTGAACTGATTCCCAATATCCCCATTTGTAATCATGAGAACTGGCTCCTTGGTAAAGTTAATGTTTTATGGCTTCACGGGTGCAAAACCTTCCCATCGTCGATGGATATTGTGTGACTCCCAATCCTTCACCTTGCAGGATTGCTGGCTTGATACTAAGCTACTCAACATGAGAGACCTGGTGGGGTATGGTGTGAGCTTCATCACCAGTTTTCTCAAAATGTGTTCTGTCTGTCGCTGCATCTGTCTGCACAAACTGAGCAATAATCTTACACAATCAAAAACGGCGTGTCTAGATATCTCTGTAGGTATCCACAGAGGGCACACTTCTTCTGCTTTAAGAAAAGAAAAGCTAACGAGATGATCAAGGTCAAAATAAAATTGCATTCTCCCATTAATTTTATTCTGAAATGAATTTGAATAGCAGGGCAAAGCTTGAAGACAACATCTTAATTTTACTCTGGGTCATTTTTGGTTTCTGAATTTATCAGGGTAGTCATGGAAAGGACATAGACATAATACAAAACTAGATTCTAACTGTGTCTGCTCTATCTCACTTACCTTTCACAATAATCTTATCATATACGTTATGTCCTCCAATTTATAGAAAAAGAGACTGAGCTTGGGGAGGTTAAATTACTCCCCAAATACCACACTGCTTATATGAATATACAGCAGAGACAGAATTTGAACTCAGACTTAACTATTCCTTTTCAAGCTTAGGTGCTTCCTTACCTGTAAAAATGCATCAGTAATACCTAAATCACCATTTCGCAGAAAGGGTTAAGTGTCAGAATGTGTATACAATTTTTAACTCAGAGTCTGTGAGGGAAGAGGCCCTCAAACTTTGTTGCCTTTGCAAATATACGGAGACACGGGTCTTTAGCATGGGATTTAGAAACAAACATTCTCAGTGCAGGATGGAAAGGAAGAAAAAGAGCCTCGGCGAAGCAGTTGGATGAACTCTTCCAAGACCTTTCTCCAAGTCAGTTATCTTTCCAAGGTTCCTGTTATTACTTTCTGAAAGGCTTTGTGCTTATGAAGCAGATATGGGCTGAGGAGGGCGGGCCAGGCCCAGTGGTCACTCTGCAGCCTTGCTTACGTGGGGTCAGCATGCCAGCACTCATGCCTGCGCAGGCGGTGAGCACCCTTTCTGCAATCTGACCAGGAAATGCACCCCCCCACACACAACCCCGCCACTCTCTCCAGGAGTCATGGGTGATGAAGATGTTTCCTGCCATTATGTACGGGACAGAGAGTCACTTAACCTTGGTTTCATTATCAGTGGAGTAGCCAGCAAATGGGACCTCCGCCCCTAAGAGTGAGCACACAGCCAGGACCCGCCGGTCCTTTGGCATACTGCCGTGGTTGCAAGGCAGCAAGCAAACCTGTCACCTTCCTGTTTTATCTACACATGGTGTTTGCTTCCTTTGACGTGGATTCTTACACTCAGGGTGGGAGGGATTTCTCGAAAAACAACATTTGTTGTATGCCGCTGGTTCCCTGTCTCCCCACCCCTTTCTCTTTCCTTTTCAGGGCTCCAGGAATTGCTAAATGGCACGTCCTGAACACCCAACACTCTCGGCTAAAAATACCAGGGCATGTGCTTATCTTCATCAGTACTTCCTCTCCAGGGGCTTTACAGACGCTATCTCATTTATCCTTAAAAACACCCTGCGGGGTCGGATGTGGCCCAATAACGCTATTCCAGAAAGGTAAGGAAGGCTTTAAGAGGAAAGGTCAGCTTTTGAGGTTCTATTCTGAGGCCCAGCAGACAAGCTCAGGTCTTTAATCTCTCAGCTGAAAATACCCGTCCCTCGGCATTTCCCCCTTGGAACTGTGGGAGTCCCTGTAAAGCAAATACAAGCCCAAGACTCCCTGCACGTAGGAAGAGGCCAGGTCTGATGGATTTGAATCCCCTGGGCTGCCTCTGCTGAGTGCCTTTGCTTTCATCTCATCTTTAAAAATTGGAGATCCCCAGCCCTTAATCATCTCTTCAAATCACTTTGCATATCCTCCCCAACGTGCCTCATCTGCCTCCACAGTTTGAACTCTCACCTACATGAACTGATGGTAACTTCCAACTGGAAGCAATTGCTCTCACCAACTCCTCACGGCAGAATATACAACAACGCCTACGAGAAGTTGTACTTGAATTTGTCATAGGCACCTCAGAAATGGTGTTCTAAAGAGGACACCTCATGTTCTTCCTCACTTCTTTGTACATCTTCTGTTTCCTTGAGTGCACCGAGACATGACGACCCCTACCAAAAACGCGGGACTCGTGGCTGATTTCACTCTCTTCCTGACTACTCTTTCTCTTACTACCACTTGTGAGCTGAACCTTCCAGATGCCCCTCTAGACCCACTCTGCCCTCCCAAACACATAAACCGTGGAGCTCCCTGGCCCTCCGGCTGCCATTTGGGTTTCACCTTTGGTGAGCACTGACAGAAGACTGGAAGGAGGCAGGACAATGAGGGCACTGTATTTATTCCCCCACTGTCCCCTATGGGGTCTCCATAGACTAGCTGCATCCTGGACATAGGCCAGATCCCATCATGCATCCCTTTTCACACAGCTTCTTCTGAATTCTAATAACCATCCCTTCCTGCTGCCATCAGGCTTGGGGGTGGTAAAGGCTGCTACCTCCCAATGTCACCAACCCCAGGGCACTTCTCAATCCTAGCTGCATTTCCTAAGCCTCAACCACACATCTGCAAATAGTCCCTCTGTTCAGCTTATTACAGCACCTGGCTAGACTGTACCATCTCTTTCCTAATGAAACCCCAACTAATAGGGTCACTAGTTTTTAATCTTTCCATCCAATTCAGATAACTGTATTTTAAGCCCCCAATATATCTGACCTGATTACCATGTCATTTCCAAATCTGTCACCCTATATTCTCCTAACCATTGTTCAGACTGTCAACCTGTCTGTCTTACCTAAAATGCCCTTGTAATGACCTCACTCTTGCAATGGTCCGTGAAAGGCTCTCGGTGCCCTTCAGCACGCTATTTGCTTACTTGTTACCCATCTGTCTTTCTAGGGTAAGTCCTTTATCTCTATTCCCAGGGTATCCGGCCATCAATAAATATTTATTAAATGAATGAGTATTGAATAGGACTGTAGGTCTTAAGGGAAATATAGCTATTTCCTTTTATAATATTATTTTCTGGTATAGTGCAATTTCTTATCCAACAGCATGAGTCTCGAGGCTGTGGAAACACGAACACCTGGGCATAACGTAATGCCTTTCTACCAGAACTCTGCTCATTGAGAGGTTGTATTGTGGCGTGATGAAAAACAAAGGCTTTAAGCTAGATTTCGGGTTTCTCCACTAGACCTGTGACCTCCAGCAAGCTATTTAACATTTTATGCCTCAGTTTATTCATCTATAAAATGAGGATGGTAATACCATCTCACTTATGGGTTTGCCACAAGGATGAAAAGAATTGACACATACCAAACACTAAGAACAGTGGCATGTGGTGAGAATACAATCAACATTAGTTCTGATTTCTTAACCTGTCCTTTGTTCACCACCATCGTCCTATGGTATCTGTCTGTAGTTTGCTTCGCTAGCCCTTTCATGAAAACAGTCTTCTACCTGGAAACCTTTTAATACTAAAAACCATTTCAACACCCAGCAGTTAGGACCATGAGGCCCTCATCTCAAGTTGTCATTCACATGGCTGCCACTTTCCATGGCATCTTTCATAAATGATCTTTTCTGGTCAATGGCTTATCAGATATAAGGGGGGGCGGGGGGAAGTAGAATACAGGTCCTTAGAATGTCTGTGTATAGTATGTTTGTGACGCCCTCAGGATCTTTTCCAAAACCAAAAGAATGTTTTCTTCAACAGCACTAAGCCAACTCTCTTTCTTTTGAAAAGACTCCCTCTATGTCTACTTTCCTTCCAGAGATTGACAGAGAAATACAAATTTGGAATTTTAAAAGCAAACTTACCAAAGCAAAGAGTTCTTAACTGATTATAAAAAAAACAGAAAAGATATCAAAATATAGAAAACTACCATTCTAACATCTTAAAACAATCACTGCTACTATTTAATAACATTGTTTACAGTATTTTTAGATTTATATGTATTTGTTCATAGTTGAGAATATATATATTATATCCTGCATTTTTCCATTTTTACTCATTCATTATTTCAAAATCATAGTCACTGATTCAAACTATACATAAAAGTAATTTTAATGATACTATTAATTTAATTAATTTAATGGCATCACAAGAGTTTATTGTTTTATATCAGTAATTTAATTAAATGTCTCTTGTTATTAGAAAAGTCATCTCCTTTTTAAATTATTACTATAAATCTATGGTAAACCTCTTTGGTTATAAATTTTTATCCACATTTTTATGAAAGGTTCTCAGAATGAAAGTCCTGGGTTGGAGAATATGAATATTTTAAGGCTTTTGATATACCTTAATAATACAAAGTTGCTTACTAGAAAGTATATACCTATTAAGACTTTCATCAGAAATATATGGAAGTTAAGGTTAGAGTTAGGGTACTATTAGCAAGCTCTAAATTTACTTTTTGTTTAACATTCTCTCATTGAAAGGCAAAGCCTGATTTTAAGTGTTATATTTTAAATGAAAAGTGTATTAAAATAGATATAAAGTGGCTTAAACTCCATATGAATTTCACACATCTTTTATTTCGTTTCAATGTAGACAACAGTTGACTACACACAAAAGGGCTGTCCAGAAAAGAACTCCGGCTCTAACTGACTTTATTTTTCATATTACATGGCTGGATACTTTCTGGACAGCCCTCGTATACATGCTGTAAGATATTTAAGAAATAGCTTCTCTGTCCTCAGGGACATGCCTGGAACATCCTGCAGTGATGGACAGTACCTTGAAGACACACCCCTGGCCGAGTCATTCCCAGACCTCGAAGACCATGCTAATGCCCCAGCAATAAACACAGCCCATGTCACAGCCTGCAGCTGGCTGCTTGTAAAGACCATACAAGGGAAGGAATCCATCAGCAAGAGAGTGTTCTCTCCCCTAGTCACGCCATAAATATTAACTGAGGGCCAATGACGTGGGAGGAACTACACTGACCTCTGGGGAAACCATCGTAGCAGGAGAGGCACAGCACCTGCCTTCGCAGAGCCTACATTTTGGAAAAAGGGATAAATATTCAATAATTGATTACCCAATTAAACGTTTAGTCGTATGTACAACAAAGTGCTAGAAAATGGAATAATAACTGGGATCCAGACTATTCAATCAGGTGAGTGTACAATTTCTACTTGAGGGACAGTCACATGTCACAATATGGAAATTACCCTATTACTTAGAAACACCTGGTAAGATTTAAAATGCTATTTGATGACAACTTCTCTTCTTTATCCTTCTTTGTGTTTCATGCAATCGCAGGTGTCCTAAGAACAAATGGAGTAAGTGCTCACTGCACTAACTCAGTCTATATGTCAGGATAAAAAATGAACTTCCAGTACTCAACAGATAATGACTGTGCAAAGATGATGCAAAAGGGTTTATCTAAACTATTTTTTTCATAAATTTAGCATCTCATGGACTCTCGACAACAAACCCATGCAGTGAGGGAAATTAAAGCCCAAAGAGTTTAAAGGGTCTATCCCATTCACAGTTTATCATGGAAAGAAACTAGGAATGGTCCCATGAAAAAATAATCTAGGTCCTTTAGGCAGCTTTACAAAATAGCTACTCACCCATCTGCCTGACTGGCAAGTAACAATTCAGGCTGCACAAGTGACAAAAATCCCTACTTTGATCGATGGCCTTTCCCCATAGACGTTCACATGTTTGGCTTCATTTGCAAGATTGTATTCTGTAGATGCATCTCTCTCCATGGCAAATGAGGGGTGAAATCCTAACCTGCCCATCGCCCTGCACCACACCAAATGAATCCAGAGAGATTAAATCAAAGTACAAATCTAAGCGTACCACCTGTTGCCCTCTGTCCCTTCCAAACCAGGCTTCTCAAGCTTCCTTGGGTGCTGACTTGGTTAAAGAGGATGACTGTAAGGCAGAAAATGTGGCCAAAGAGCCACTCTCACCACTGGGGAGGAATGGCTTCCTCTGAATGCCAGAGTAGCCTCGGGTAAACGGAGCAAAACGGAGATCTTTGGCGCGTAGGGGCCAAGGAGACGTTCTTGAAGGAACAATGGGACATGCTGTGGACTATTTACAGAATCTCCTGCCCTGTGTTGTGGCTACAGAGTCCCCTGGCAATTTGTATTGTTTGGTTCATAATCCCCAGGCCTCCCTCTGCGCCCCGCCACCCCCACCAACTGCCTGCTCAGCTATTGTCATTGATGGAATCATCCAGGCTTTCCCTACCCCCCACACCCACTGCCCTCCATCATCATTTCAACCCTATTGTTTGTTGGGCCTGGCCCTGACCCCTGGGTATTTATAAAGGCCACTTCCCGCTGCATCATTGTGTGCTCAGTGGCCCTCAGCTCCCCACGTTTCCTGACAATGAGGTGGGGGGCTTGTTAATTGCCTGAGTCCAGCTCCTGACTTCCTCCATGTCCTGTTTACTGCATTCTGCAAGCATCTTTCTGGCCACTCCTCAAGCAAAGTCCACCAGCGCGGACGTAGCCCAGCATGGGCTGCCACCACAATACAGTCTAGCAGTCTATCTGTAAGAAAACAGCCCAAAGAGTGAAGGCCTTTGTGGAACGCACTAGAACCTTGAAAGGTGTTCCTGTCTCTGGATTAAGCTACTGGTGTCCTGAGTCAAAATTGAAGATTTTGGACTTGGAGAGGGATATACATAGCCTATTGCCCTGTGTTTCCTCCTGTGTGGGACAACTGATAACCACTGCAATCCCATCTTACCTTTGGGGTCCCTGGAGTTCAGAGCCTGAGGTTATCAACCACCAGGACTGCCACAAACTCAAAGAACCCTGCCCTTGTAGACAAATGTCAGGAGAGACAAGTATGTCCTTCACAAAAATACGGCATTTTTGTGTCATCTAGGATTTCTTTCCTTTATTTCCCTCAACCCTGCCTTTTTCTCCCCAGAAGAACTGTCTCAATGGCAAGATGACTGCACGAAACCCTATCCATTGTGGAAAGCAAAGAGTAGTACAATACTTCTATGCATCTGTGACTACAATATTTCAAACTTCTCATTTCATTGTCTGTTTTCAAACTCACTTGATGGGGAGCTCCCTTCATCCTCCACCCACTAGATGAAAGAACCAAAGCCCAGTCAGTGCGATTAAGGAAATTCCTCAAGGTCCTGAGCCAGTTGCAATTCCCTTGGGGCTTCAGTTTCCACCATCTCCCCATGTCTTCCTTTCACCACGATCACCCTGAGATAATGTCTACCAGAATGCATGAACTTTTTCTAGAAGACTCCCTCATTGAGCCCTCCAGACCCACGGCTGTTGGAGAAGAACTCTCGAGGCTCCATCAGTGGGGATGAGCTCCTCAGGAAATCAGCGACTAGCCCAGACTGGCTTTATATGATGTTTGATCTCTCCCACTACGGAGCCTGTCAGGAACTAAGGTTTTGGCTGCTCCTTGTTGTTTATTATTGCAGTCACAGCTCTGCATTGAATGGGAAACTCAGGCAAAGGTGACCAGAGCCACCAGTGTATCAGCCAAGGCTGCCCCTCAGGCCTCAATTGTTTGGTTTGGCAAAGCCATGATCTTTTCCTAGCATCCAAGTCCCAGCAACCAGACGTGTTTCTCCCACGGGCCCCTGTGGCCACTCGCTTTGTTCCTGGTCACGCTGCATCCACCCTTCCTCGGCCGCTCAGGCTGAGCCTGCCTGCGTGTTCGGTCTGGGCTGCATCATCCTCCCAGTTCGCAGGCCCCCGCCTGCCTCCTCGCCCAGCAGGCATCCCCGTTTCATTCCCAGCTCGGTTGCTGCTCCAGATTGTGGTGCTTCTGGCAGGAAGGGGGCCAGTCCCAGGACTGGTGACAGGGTGAGTGATGCATAGGGCGGCCAGCAGGTCAGAGGGCAGCTGTTCCTGGTATTGATCTTCTTAAATGAGAAGGCCGCTAACTGTGATCACCTGATGCAATTAGTTCCCAGGGCTGATGAGCAAGATAAAGCACATTAGCAAAAACGTGCCCTCTTTGATTCTATGCCACAGGGGGCAAGAGCTTACCTGGAGGACTTGATCTCACCGCTGACCCGCTGCTAAAGCCATTGCCACTCCGGGGTCATCCTGACCAGCACCATAGTCATCACACAAGTATAACACAGCGTGTCAAAGCTGGAGGAAATAGACAAGCCCTCCTTTAGTGAGTGAGGAAGAGGAGGTCCAGACGGCTCCAGGGGCCGGCTGGAATCTGCACCCAACTCCCTTGTTCATCCCAGTGGCCGCTTCACTGCTTTATGCTGCTATGCCTGCAAAGGCCTCCCTGGGGCAGGAGGTGGTGGTGGGATGTAGGAGATATGGATATGGGGATATCTCTCTCTCTCAGATTAGCTCCCAAAGAACAAAGAGAATGAAATGCCAGGAATGAGCTCCCCACCCCATCTGACACACTTCTACTTGCAGGAAGAGAGAGACAAGGTAGACCCCAGTCGCCAGCCATGGGACCAGTTTCCTTTCTACTCCTCATTCTAACCTACTCCATATAAAGCTAAAGTCATAGAGCCATAGCAATGAATACTAGCAGGGGACACATACACACACACACACACACACACACACACACACACACACACACACAAAGACCAGATTATCACCAAATAACCCTTGGTAAATTCATAAGTGTGTACAGACTTATGTAATCACACCAACATCACTCAACTCAAAATAGATAGGCACAGTTCCTGACATATAAGATTATTCATTCGGTCAATCAGTGAGTCAGTCAGTCATTCTTCATTTCTTCACTCAATACAGAGATATATCAATATTCAGACTGCGTTTATTCATAACATACTTTATGCCAGACATTGTATTTGGCTGTAGGGTAATTCTTTTGAGGAATAATACATTGGAGCAGGTAACATATGCATTAAAAACAGTACAGCTCACTGTGAGAATAGATATATATACAGTCTATGTCTAAATATATATCTACATATCTATTAATATACCTACATCTATAGCAATATCAATATCAATATACATAAGCTGTCTGTAAAGTATCCAGCCATGTAACTGAAAAATAGAGGCATTCATGGCTGGATTTTATCCTGACAGCATATGACGATGACAAACCCTGGAGTTTAGGCTGAGAATTGGGAGGGCATAGGAGATAAGCAAAAACTTGTCAAAGGAACACAGAAAAGTGCCATCAGTGACTGCTCAGAAAGCCATACGGAAAGCAGTGTAAGTGGAGCAGGACAGGAGCATGGCTCTTCGGGCAGAGCCCCGATCCTAGGAGGCCTTGAATGCCACACCCAAGAGCACGAACTTTATCCTGAAGGTACCGAAGAGGCATTAAATCATTGAGAAAAGGGAACAGTAAGATTGTGTTTGCAATAAATAAATACCCTGGCTGTCAAGTGAACAATGAATTGAAAAGAGATGAGTCAAGCAACAAAAGGAGGAACAGTCTAGATGCGTGCTTCTATTTGTTGACTGGTATTAGAAACCGAATACATCACCTTATACAGTAGTCTTCTCGGCATTTCTGTCAACAACATTAATGGGAAGCTACTATGTTCCAGGCACTGTTCCAGGCACCGTGGACGCAGAGTCTTCTGACAGAGTGATTTCCCAAAAACCTGCCACACTTCCGGTGAGCACATTACATGTAACATGGCACTCAACTTTAAAAGAAGGCTCTGTTTGTCACTATTATTATTTGTAATTTTCCTGATGGAAAAATGAGGGCTTAGAGAAGTTCAATGACTTGCCGAATTCACGCAATTGGTATCCAGTAGAGAACTGATTTAACCCCAGGCAGTTAAAAATCCATAGGTTCACAGAAATATTCACTGTCCTATACCATTCTCCACTAAGAACTCTCAAATGCTTCATCATTGAACAGCTTTGTCTTTTAAGACCCTCACAAGCCTTTGGCACTTTTATTTTTTAGGTCTTACTTTCCATTTTATCGTAAAATACCCCTAAGTCATGCATTGAATGTGATACATATGTAAGAACTGTCCAGAAAAAATCAAGCCTTAAATGTCTCTATTTTTCATATTCCATGGCTAGATATTTTCCAGCCAGCCCTTGTATAGTTATAGGAATTAAGTTGCAGTAGACTAGGTTTAAATAATACAACATTTTGTAGATATTTAAATATTTATTCATTTTCATTTGGCAGTAGTCTCAGATGAAGTATGATATAATAGAAATTACATGTTAAATCAATGCACCTAATGCAAATTGGTAGCATTAAGATAGGCTTTTCTGGAGAAACATCTGAACAGGGTTTAGAAGTATGAGGAGGAGTATGTCAGACAAAAAAAGAGAGCAATCATTCCAAGAAGAGGCCAGGAGGGCTGTGATGTGCATTTAAAGACATAGGTCTGAGAAAGCATGGTGGGTCTGCGAAACTTCAGGAAGACATTTACACTATGGAGACAGCCATCATTCCCAATGATATTATCACGTCAAGGGAAATGTAGCTAATTTCTTACATGGAGTTTTGTTCTTTACACCAAAAGTGCCAGAATAAACCAGCCAAGTAACTGTGTTGCACTCAAAGAAGTATTCTATATGTCTTTCAGTGCTGTTCACATCACAATTTATAGTTGAGCACCTCATCATTTAGAACTGCCCTCAAAGCCAGAAGCACATTATTTCAAAATACCCTTACTGGTGGTTCACTTTTATTCTCTTTGGTATGAATTTGATATCTGGAGACAGCCCAAATCTCAGTCAGAGCCCAGCATGAACATATTAATAGCGATTACATAGGGCGAAAAAAACTGGGGTCAACAGAGGAACAATTGCAATCAAAAGTTTGCTGAGTCCTTTCTTTATTCCAGGTAAAAAGACTTTTCTCCCTTAAAAAAAATCTTATAAAGTAAATACCATTACTTTTATTTCTCTTTAATAATGAGAAAAAAAGGAGATCTGAGAGGTTAAAAAAAAAAACTTACCCCAGGTCATATAACAACCCCGAATTGAAAGTAGGTTTGAATCCAGAACCTGAGTTCTTAACCGTTACACTCTTAATTGCTCTGCAGTGCAAGACTCTCAAATTATGCCTCATACCATAGACCTACCTGCAGCAGGGCTAGCATATAACCTTCCTACAACTTCAGCCTTCTCACTACTGGAGGCCCTACATCATGATACAGAAAATACATGATACCCTACTAATAGTTTACATAAACATGACTTACAGATCATCTGTGCATGACACTGCTATAGACTACTTGGTACAATAATTAATAACTTTACTCATTTTTATTTTTGAATTTGCAGGCCAGTAATTTTTTTTCTAGTCTCAAATATTATCTAAGGGCCTTGAAAAATTTGCGGACAGCAAGGGCACTATGGGTGCAATGCCCGGTCCGGGGATTTTTCCAAGAGAGGCCGAGAAAGATTTAGAAGCTCCCAGTTGGCATAAGTACATAGTCTCCAAAAATGAATACTGTGCTTTGAAAAACAACCTCTAGCTTCATTATTTGAAAGCCTCAAAATTCAGGTGCATGATTTCTCATATTCTGAGGAAATGCAGCCACAGATCACTGGTGATTGTCTTCATTGCCTCGGCCCTGGCCCTGTTGCCTGAAACCCCGTCCAATGTCTTCTTTCAGTCCATCTGAGAGCCACTCAGAAGGCGGACAGAATCTCTCTATCACTCTGAATTATTAATGCACGGGGCATAGAGTGCCCACCTCCCAAAATGCACTAGAGTTTTAAGGTTTATACATTTTACTTCCTTGTGTAGTTAAGCAGCAAAGCAAGAGGTGGCTTCATTTATTTTGCTTTTGGAAATGGAAAGAGATTTCCCTAAGCACCGGCAAGAATGTGAGATAGGAAAGAGAACACCAAAAGAGAAACAAAACTTCAGACAGAAGTGTGGAGGAAGGAAGTAGAAACAGAGACCAGATGGGTTCTGCCCTCCCACTTTCAACCTGAGTGGGCCTCCCAGGGCTGTGGGTCCCCTGGGCTGGCAGGTCCTCCACCATAGGGATCAATGTGCACATTTCCATATCAAAGGGAAGCACACTGGCTGCAGAGATCCTCGGTGAGAGAGCTAAATGGAGAAGAAAGTAAACTTGGGCTCCTGGGCACACATTTAGAAGTAACTTCAAGCTCAAGCAGTTCAGACTTCATTTTTTTCATCTTCAATTACAAATCATCTATTGACCAACCCATCGAGCTCTCCTCTCCTTGGACTTTCACTTATTCCCTTTAAGAAATACACTCAGGACCTCTTGGCATAGTCCATGGGCAGAGCTAAAGTCAAACATCTAAGAGACAGGAATTAAAAAAAAAAAAAGTTGTTTCTTAAGGCCACCAGGAGGAGAGAAGCTTTCCTCTGCTGTTCAGACCCACGGGAAGGTGGCAACAGAAAGCAGGTACGTTTTCTGAATGCAAGAACCTTCTGAAATCATTCCTCACCTCCAACGTGAGCTGAACCCACTCAGAGTAGGAATGACAAAAGTCAGAAGAAAAGCAGGAAACAGAAGAGGTGCAGGAAACCAAGCCATGGAGATCAGCATTCAGATATCTTGTGGACATGGCCCCTTTGTGAGGACACGGTGATGGGTGGGGAAAGCACTGGCACTGTGACTGTGTGTTGTTACAGCACAAGGTCAGTGAGCAATGCTTGTCCTGCAAGGAAAATCTGCACCCACCGAGTAGCCTTCCCCATTTGAAAGTCACAAAAATGAACTTCCACGTAGGCTGCTGCTTGGGTGGAGTAATGCCCCGCCAACCCCAGGAAGTTCCCTGTCCAAACCTATTCATTAGGCTGGAGCTGTGCAAATAATTAGTCTCCCCCTTGCTCCATCAGCCTCCCAGGCTGAACGCCCAGGCTGTGAGTCCAAGGGGGACCATCAGGTTGCCTTTGAGCAGGCGGCTCAGGCATTACCATAGAAACAGAGGTTTTATTTATTTTAGTAAAAACAACAAAACAACAGACAGCTGTCCTTACACAATAGGATCACGTCATCGGAGGCCTCCTGCCCAGGTGACAAGCCGAGCCTCAAGTTCTCATTCCTGGAGCAGCCCACTCCCGTTCTGTGAGAGGTGAGCCCAGCAGTGGGCCAGGTGGTCTGATGCTGAGGGTGTGTCGCTGTGAAGCTGCCCTTGCAGATGTTTCCTGGGCTGAGCCTGAGGGAGGCTGGGAGCAGAGATTGGGACAGC
Organism: Lyroderma lyra; assembly: GCA_004026885.1. Lineage (NCBI taxonomy): Eukaryota > Metazoa > Chordata > Mammalia > Chiroptera > Megadermatidae > Lyroderma > Lyroderma lyra. The sequence goes on along the minus strand of PVJL010000238.1, from coordinate 276,536 downwards.
AGGATGCAATGGGAGGCAGCCCTGACCTCTGAATCCTGGCGGTCCTCACTAAAAATGTGGGCCAGGCACAGGGGAGATAAAAGTGCCCTGTAGCAAAAGAGCCTAAACAGTCCTTGCTGTTTGAATTAATAAAAGATCTTAGTGACAAGAAGTATGTACCGTCTTCATGGCTGACGATAAATAGCACCATCTGGATGAAGACCCCAAGGATGTCTTGAGGAAAACAAAACACAGCATGTCCTCTCCTCTTGTGCACCACCAAGCTCCTGCCCGGGCTTCTTCAGCAAGCTGCTTTCAGTCACTCCATTCTACACAGAACTTTCTTTTCTCGGAATTTCAACATCTGTCCGAGCAATAGGACTAGTGATTACTCCTGCTTACTGAGTGTCCATTCTGTGCCAGGCATTATGCTAAGCATTTTACATGTAGTAACATAATTATTGCTCACAGAGACCTCAGGAGATAGGTATTAATGCTAGCTTCATTTTACTGGTAATATCGTGAAGTATAGAAAGACTAAGTAACATGCCTAATGTCACACAGCTAGTATAGGTAGGTTGACCAGACGTCCTGTTTCAAATGGGACAGAAAACAACAGTATTGCCCCATTTCAAATGGGATGTCTGGTCAGCCTATTATAAACCCAAGCCTGAATTTGAACCCAGACATGTGATATCAGAACCCCAGTATCCCCATTTCACTTAACTATCTTCTATTTATTTTTTTAATTCATTAAAATATTCTGGAATATGTAATATGACAAGATACCTGGCTACACACCGTGTGAGAAATGAAAATGGACAGAAAACCTGAAACGTGCAGAGCCCTTATGACCTATGAGCACATAGAATACATTTCCAAAGGAGAAAATTGTGAGGACAGGTGAGATTCACATCATCAGTAATGGTTGCCATAGAGGATTGTAGGTTTGATGGAAAACTCAACACTGAAACTGAAACTTGAGAGAAATAAAACTACAGTAGAGAAAGCATTTACAACAGGCACAGAAAGTGTATTGGGAACACCCATTTAGATCTAGAACCTCCCCTCACGCTGATAGCTGAAAAATTTAGTTATGGGAGCTTCTAGGCCACAGGACCACAGACCTGAACAGTATGTTTTTCTCTTCTAAGCCCTTGGCATTTTTCAGGTCTCAAATGCCAGGCCTTTCAATAAGTGGATATGTGCTCCCCATCTCCATACCCTACCTTATAAAGTGGGGATAGAATTCTCAGCTTCAACCTTGTAAAGAAACATCCCTCAGATGCCTTGCAGAAGAACTGCAGATGTCCTAACCTTCAGAGTAATTATTAGAGGATGCATTTGATATATTTTTTTAAATCTATTTTTTCAAAAATTGTTTCTAAGACTTGCTTGGCCTAGTTTACAAATGGAAGAGAGTGGATGCTGACAGCTTTCCCCAAATCAAATATAACTACGTAGGAAGATGGTGTGTACAGGAGAGTGGTCACTATCCAACTGAGCAATGCAAGCTCTGGTCACGGAATTTCCATCTTAATTTTCAGGTCAGCCCTCTAAGATATATTTAGGGCAGCATGATGACTATGCAGTGGTTTTTCTTTAGTGGTTCTATGTAGATTGAGGGATGGTGGAGGAGATAAACAGGGAGACAAACAGTGTTACCACAGATACCTGAATTTTTTTTCCTCTCATCAAAAGATCTTCACCACACACTGGTGCTTTTTATGTTTTGCCAGTCCCTATCAAAGGCATGGACTTGTACCCTCACCTAATTCTCAAATCAAACTTCTGAAAGTTTAAAATTAAAAAAGGATTTAATGTACTGTTTTGAAATTTTTATCTGTTTACCTCTTTTTATTCTGGTCTTTATGTTTCCCTGCAAAGTATATGATGAAATGGCCTTACCCCAACCCTATCTGCCAGGGGAAATGTTGAAACTTGCTATTTCTTGGGACCTAACATCCAGATATAAATTAGTTTCATAAGTCTTATTTTTCAGGCCCAAAGTGAGATCAAAAGCCTTAATTAAGGTCACCCAGCAATTGAGGAGCTTTGGCAGGAAGTGAAATTCACAGCTACCATATCCTAGGAGCACACAATATGAGAAAACAAAAGACCATCCACTCACTATCCTCAGCTTCAATAAGTCACTACAGCTTAGAAATAATAAAGTGAAGAATTTTTTTAAACTAAGTTAAAAGGTGAAAGTAGAATTGGGATTATTGTAGTTTCATAAAATTCAGAGAGGGAAATAGAAGGGGTAGTCCAATAACTCTATGTCCAGTCCACAAAGCTATTTAGCTATTAGCTAAAACACTAACCATGTTCATACTTCCACAACCCTCTTTTCTACTAGGTATAAGGAACACCACAAACTAGAAGCATGGAGTCAGCCTGAATATACCCTGCCTGCATTCCCTGTCCTTATAGCTAATTAGTTTTGTCAATTAGTGGACCTATATTCAGTTTTAAATTTGCTCAAGACACACACACACACACACACACACACACACACATTCATGTCAAAACTATTAACACCAAAGGAAAATTTTGACCCTGAGAAGGAGTATTATATCTATTTAGGGTACTATTATAACTATAAAATAAAAAATAGCTGTTTCTATATTTCTAACTTAAAGATACTTTCATTAACAAATACCCATGCCTATGAGTACTAGTGAAAATGAATTTCTTTTTCCATGAGGATGTTGGAATTTTTTCAACTTGCATTTTGCATTGAAGAGCCAAGTTCAAGTCACACCTTGGTGTGAAGATCCCCATAATCAAATCAGGAAATCTTGTTTGAGCTAAGAACCAATAATCCTACCCAGCAAAGTGAAACTTGAATTTTCTCATTGTTCTTTAGGGCTGAAGTATGTAAAGAACAAACACAGCATAACTTACTTTTTCTACATAGTAAATACATCAGAGCTATGCTGAGCTTCAGTGTTGGATTGCTTCCAATTTGTGGTAAGGAACCATCAATGGCAAGAAAAAATATTAATCAATTCATATTCCACTTCTAGTCATTGTGCAAACGATTACATGTCCACACCCACATGAACAAGATTTGACAATTAAGTTCATGAACTCATCCTAGAAAAAGTGCTACGTACCTCATGACTGAATAGCACTATGGTCAGCTCCGAAGTGCTCCCCTTGGGAAGCTATGCTCTGATGCCAGTGCCTAGTCCACCCTTCAAAGCAATTTTGGAACTCTTTCTGGAATGGCCATTAGAGCTGTTATATGATCCTTGATGTCCTGAAAGTCATCAGAATGTCTTCTTTTCATATCTCCTCTATCTTCAAGTAAAGAAAAAAGTCACTGGGCATCAGATCAAGTGAGTCGGGAGGGTGGGTGTTCCAATACACTTACTTATTTAGTGGCTAAAAACTCCCTCACAGACAGTGCCGTGTGAGCTGGTGCATTGTCATAATGCAAGAGCCGTGAGTTGTTGGTGAAAAGGTCAGGTTGTTTTCATCTAACTTTTTCACACAGCCCTTTCAGCACTTCCAAATAGAAAACTTGATTAACCATTTGTCTAGTTGGTATAAACTCATAATGAACAATCCTTCTGATATCAAAAAAGCTTAGCAACACCATTTGGACTCTTGATTTGGACTGACGGAACTTTTCTGGTTGTGGAGAATTGGCTGACTTCCATTGTGCACTTTGACACTTTGTTTCAGGGTCATATTAGTGCACCCATGTTTCATCACCAGGGATAATGGCCCAACACGTCATCTTGCATTTCCAAAAGGTCTCAGCAAACTTGGACTCCGCTTTTTTTCACAGGTGAGCTCCTTCAGGACCATGGTTGGACCCACCTTTCTCATGGCAAGATTTTCCATTAAGATTTTTCCTAACCATTTATCTATCAATGTTTACTTGATCTGTTATGCTTCCTGCACTCAAGTTATGATTATGATGTACAATTGGACAAATTTTTGCAATGTTTTCATCAGTTCTGCTCATTCCTGGCCACCCTGACCTCTCTTAATCAGTGACACTTTCTCTCCCCTCAGAGAAATATTTAATCCATTTGTACACTGCCATTTTTTTTCATGGCATTATCCCCATAAACTTGGACTAACATGTCCCTGATTTCACTTCCACTCTTGCCAAGTTTAACAAGAAATTTAGTGTTTGTTCATTGGTCTAATTCAAGCTCCAACACTCTCAGGACAGCACACAAAAACAATAATGAATGCCACTCAGCAAGACACCGCCACACATTGACACGAACACAGCTGTGAGACACAGATATAGCAAGGTTCTGAAACCTTACCTAATTCTTTGTACAGTTTTGCCAACATAAGTGCACAGTGGTAAATTTGTGAACTTAATTGTCAGATCTGGTGTTCTCATACAGTCTCAATGGAGAGTGGTGAATTAGGAGCTACAGCTTTGCAGTCAACTTGTCAACTATAATGATGCTCTTAGAAATTCAGCAACTTTCATTCGCACAGAAATTGCAGCGTTACAGGCCAAGGGTTGGTCTATGGCAGACACAAATTCTGTTGGTATCTCAGGATCCTTAACGCAAGAGTAATTCACCATGGGAAGTGAATTTATGACAGAGCTGTGACAGACTGCTATTTCACCTCTGGGCCCAATCTTCTACCTATGCCTTGAAACACCAGACTACACAAACCAGGCTTACCTCAACACGTGCAGATCTCTATTCAATTGAAGAGGTGCTCCAGGACTTTCAAAGTGTGGGCAGAGCCTGAAAGAGTGAAAAAAAAAAATATCACTCTTGAATTCTCAGAAAACAACTATAAATTCTCTCAAGGGTTATTTGAAAGAATAATTTGTACAATTGAGTTAGTATATCGTTTGTGGGTCTAAAGCAAAGCACATGAATCAGATCTCAATTACATGGGTACTAACAAGGCCAGACAAAGTTCCCTAGAATCTGCACAATTTCAGGGCTGAAGGAGACATCATCAAGCCAGAAACGATGCTGCCTATTCGAGTCCAAACAGCACTCATCTTAGACTTAGAAGATAAAGGTTGGTACTCCAACTTTGCTGCTATCCATGAGCCATTACCACCATCTGTACTCACTATCCTTATGAATAGAGAGAATGGTTGACTTGGAAAATTCTTTCTAGTGTGGACATTCTGTAGCTCTAAGTTACTAAGTGTAGCCTAGTTAATAAGACTACAATATCCTAGGTTAATGGACTTCAATGTTCTCTTCTCTAGCCTCAGGGGAAATTGACTGTAACTCAAGTCCCTTTTTCATTTCCTTTGATTTGGTTTTTATTTATTCACCCATCTCAATTCAGCAACACTTGGTCAAATGCAAGGCACTGTGAGACATATGGAAATAACTGTAATAATCGTACCCAACTAATAATTCTCCACAGCCTTTAATATGCATTATTTTCATTGAGCCTCATAATACCCCTGTGAGTATAGGCAAGTCAACCATGCCTATTGCCACTTTAATAATAAGGATACTAGGAATTGGTGAGAGTAAGTTATTTAATAATCATTGCATATCTAAAAATGATGACAGATGGAGCCAATAACTCCATTTTTGGACTCTGATAAATTTTTGACCCACTATTCCAAACAACCTCACCAAAGCAATATTCTGCATTTTCATTTGGACATTATTCTTTACAGAATATTCTCCAACAAAAATGTCTGCTTTAAAAGAGATCCAATATGGCAAAGCAGATAAATACTGTGCCTGTTTCCTTCTGGGAACACATCAAAAGTACAACTAAATTATACAACAACCAACCTGGAGAACCGTGTGAAGTCTAGCTGAACAGAAGTTTTATAACTAAGGATATGAAAAAGAAGCTACATTGAGACTAGTAGGTGGGGCAGAGACATAAAATGGGCTGGCTCCAAATCTCATTGTGGTGGTTGAGAATAGGGTGGATATCACACCACAGAGGTTCCCCCTTGAGGAGTGAGAGATCCCAGCTCCACATCAGGCTCCCCATCCCAGATTACTAGTACTGGAAAGAGAAGCCCCACAACATCTGGCTGTGAAAAAACAGTGGGGATTCTGACCATCTGGGTGGGATGGAAGGCTGTCAGAAACCCAGATGTCCTTTTTAAAGGGCCCACACAAACTCACTCGCAGGCACTCACCCTGGTCTCCTAGGGAAAGACAGTGACTCAAGGGGGTGTTGGAGGCATACAAGGGGCATATTGAAGTGTGTAGCTTCAAGGTAAGGGCTGGAGGACAGTCACCCATTTTCCTGTGTGGGGTCCTCCTCCTGTGCAGCTTGCAGAGAGGCGCCATTTTTCCCTTGTTGAGTCTTCCCCGCCAAGTGGCCAAATTTGAATCTGATTGGTCTGGTGAGCTTTAGCACTCCTCCTGCTGACTCACTGAGACCCCACCCTATACAACTTCCAACTTCCCCTTTGCTGGAAGCGCTTTCTCACAGCACCCAGACCTGCCCACGTTGTACACTTACTGGAGTCTCCAGGCTCCAGATGGATGGATACTGGCCACAGTGTGCTCTGAGAATTTTGCTGATTAGCTCCAGGCTCAGCACTGGCACCAAATCAGAATCTACACTAACCTGGTGAGCATAGATCTTCCCATTCTTGTGACCCCCTGAGAGCCTGCCTTTCCTAACTCGTGTACCACCTGAGGCTTTATCAGTGGCTAAACCTTAAAAGAGCCAGCAAACAGCAGCAGGCCTCAGGGTGTTCTGGCTTTTGGGGAGCTACCCCAGGCCCAGTACTTGTGGCAGCCATCCTCGGTTCATAGTGTGGCCTCTCCCAAATACCTCCAGGTTCAGTACAGGCAGCAACCAAACACGAATCACACTGTGTAGCTCCTACCAGATAGTCTCCAGCCAGTCAGATGTAGAGGGTAAAATGGACCTACACCAGAGCCCCTCCCAAGAGGTCTCAGAATCAACGTATTTGGAAGTTGGCTTCAGACCACAGCAAAGCACCACCCAATTAGCCCCACAAGCAGCACACACAAAGGACAATCACAACAGGCACCAGAGCCCATTGGGGCAAATACCATTCAGTGGGTAAGCCCCCACACACAGTGACGTTCATAAGTTGTGGACATGGCCAAATCTAACAGCCAGTCAGCCTCGGGGTCAATGTCACCCAATGATGTGTCAGTAGCAATCAAGGCTCAACTATAACAGGAGGGCACACACAAGCCACTCAAAGGACCATCCTAGAGCACTCAGAGCATGTGATGGGGGAGTCTATGCTACCGAGCACAGAGAGGCAGCCAAAATAGACGAAGAAATCTGTCCCAAATAAAAAAACAGAATAAAGCTCCAGAAAAAGAACTAAACGAAATGGAGACAAGCAATCTACCAGATGCAGACTTCAAAACACTGGTTATAAAAATGCTCAATTAAACTCAGGGAGAACTTCAACAAAGAAATAGAAAACATAAAAATGAAGATAGAAAACATAAAAACAAATCAGGAATAAAGACTACAATAACTGAAATGAAAAATATATTAGAGGAAATAAGCCATAAATTATATGAAGCAGACCACTGAATCATCGAGTTGAAAGATAAGGTAGCAGAAACACTCAATTAGAACAACAACAACAACAACTAAAAAATCCAAAAATATTAGGATAGTTTAAGAGGTCTCTCAGACAACATCAAGTATACCAACATTTACATCATAGGGGTATCAGAAGAGAAAGAGGGAGAGCAAGGAATTGGAAACCTATTTGAACAAGTAATGACTGAAAACTTTTCTAACTTGGTGAAGGAAATAGATGTACAAGCTCAGGAAGCGCAGAGAGTACCCAACAAGATGAACCCAAAGAGGCCCACCCCAACACACATCATAATTAAAATGCCAAGGGTTAAAGAAAAAGAAAGAATCTTCAAAGCAGTTAATTATCTACAAGAAAGTTTCCATAAGACTGTCAGCTGATTCTCAAGAGAAACTTTGCAGGCCAAAAAAGATGGGTACAAAATCTTCAGCAATGAAAAGCAGGGACCTACAACCAAGATTACTCTATCCAGCAAAGCTATCACTTAAAACCAAAGGACAGATAAAGAGCTTCCCAGACAGTAAAAACTAAATGAGTTTATTACCACCAAACCAGTATTATAAGGGATCTTAAAGAGACTTCTTTAAGATGGAAAAAGAAAAAGATAAAAAATAGGAATAATTAAATGGCAGTAAATACATACCTATTAACAATTACTTTAAATGTAAATAGATTAAATGCTTCAATCAAAAAACAGAGAGTGGCTGAATAGGTAAGAAGAATAAGACCCTTACATGTGCTGCCTACAAGAGACTCTAGATCAAAAGACACAAACAGACTGAAAGTAAAGAAAAAGAAAAACACATTTCATGAAAATGGAAACAAAAAGAACAAAACACTGGGGTAGCAGTACTTACACAAGACAAAATAGACTTTAAATCAAAGGCTATGATAAGAGTCAAAGAAGAACTCAGTAATCCCACTTCTGAGTATTTATCCAAAGAAACCCAAAATACTATTCCAAAAGAACATGTGCATCCATACGTTCATTGCGGCACTATTTACAACAGCCAAGATGTGGAGGCAACCTGGGTGTCCATGGATGGATGAATGGATAAAGAGCAGGTGGTTCATGTATACAGTAAAATATTACTCCTGCCATAAAAGGAATAAAATCTTGCCATCTGCAACAACATGGATGGACCTAGAGAGTATTATGCTAAGTGAAGTAAGTCAGAGAAAGACAAATACCATATGATTTCTTTTATACACAGAATCTAAAAAACAAATGAAAAAACAAAACAGAAACAAACTCATAGATACCAAGAAAATTTTGATGGTTGCCAGATGGGAGGGAGGTTGGGGGATGATTAAAAAGGAGAAGAAATTAAGAAGTACAAATTAGGAGTTAGAAAGTAGTCATGGGTGTGTAAAGTGTAGCTCAGAGAATATAGTCTATTATATTGTAATAAATGTGTAAGATGTCAGATGAGTACTTTATGGGGTGATCATTTTGTAAGTTATATAAATGTCTATAATCACTTATGTTGTATACCTGAAACTAATATAATATTGTATGTCAACAGTAATTAAAAAATAAGAGATTATTAAAAAATGTAATTCTTGCCAGTGATAAAATAATTGAAAGTCAAAGCTTTCAAACACTTAAGCTAAAATTTTGAGAGGCGGGGGGGTGGAGGGGGAAGCAGAAAAAAATGCATTATGATCTAAAAATAAATTTTTTTTCCACCCAAAGAAGACAAAATTCCAACCACAGGTAAGAAGAAGAGCATCAGAAAAACGTGTTCAGAATTTCAGTACTTGCAGTTCTCTGAAAAGGATCCCACCTTTTGCAACAACACACAGGCAGAGATGAAGTGACTAGAATCCCCAGGAGAAACTTCCAATCCTTCTACTAGAGGTAGTAGAGGGGTGATCCTAGAGCAGAAGGAACGATTGCCAAGCTGTGCAATGGTAGAGCCCTGGGGAGCCACGAAACTTAAAAAGAAGCCCAGTTTTGACACCTGAGCTGTAAGGTAGCCATCCCTGAATGCATTAATCAATGACAGCCCCGCACATGACCCAACGCTAAGCCTAACCGCAAAGAACGGAAATGGTGGTTATCCAGAGAGCTCCTGAAGTCCCCACCTCATTCTGAAGATTCCACCCATTATTCCCATTGCCCAACAAGTAGAGTTCCCTGGGAATTACCTAATTCCAAACCCTTTCTTCTCACGTTCACATTTTAGCAGCAACCCCCTGAAGAAGAAGCTATCTTCAGCAACAGGAACCCGAGAGCATCTGGGTTACATCTCGTGCTGTCAGTCTTGCGAACTTATTAATAACAGAGTGGTTGACTAAAAAACTGGATAAAAAGGTTATCAGCTCCTCTTCTTTCCTCCCTCGCATCTTTCCGATGGCCTTGATTGATGCCAGATTGCTGGCAAGGAACACAAGTGTTATTTTTAGTTGGCTTTAAATCTGAGGGACTTTTATTTCTGCCTGTGAACCCTTTATAAATATTTAAGAGAAAGAAAAAGCATGAATGGAGGAACATGTGGTCTCACAGATATCCATCAAAGCTGTCTGTAGAAATTATAGATATGTATGTGTGTATAGCTAGAGAGCTGTCTGGAGGTGCAGAGCCGCGTGTCTATGAATAAAAGGAAACTCTCAAAGCCTTGGAGAGAACTTCAAAGTTAAGAGGAAATCAAGGCTAATAAGGTGCATACTCGGGGCTCTTTATTCAGCTGCCTTCACCACCCTCCACCTCTGTTGGCCAGCCACAGACCAGGCACGACTTACCTTCCTCCTCCTGAAAGGGGAGAAAGGCCGCGTGGGAGGAGGGGTCAGAGAATTGGGGTCAAGTTTGGATTCACAAATGATTCATTCCATAAACCCATGTTACTGTGTTTCATGGACACGCAAACATTATGTATTTATACGGATGAGCGAAGCATTGCACCCACTAGGTCTCAGGGTCCCCGTATGCAAAATAACGAGAGGGGCTAACTTCCAAATCTGAATTGGTACTAGGAATAAAGCTCTCTTCTTTCTCATACCTTCATCCAAATTGTTTTCTTCATCTCAGAAAACTCTCAAATGTCTTGCCTTTTGTTTTCTTGTATGGCACATTAAAAAGTCAATTCACCAGGCATTTCCTGAGTGTTTGCTACACTAAAAACCCCATCCCGGCCTGCGGGAGCAAGAAAGCTCAGGGGAGGATCATGTTTCCCGGAAGAAGATGGGTAAGATTCTTGTCAGGTCCCTCAGGTACAACTTCAAAAAGCAGCAGCTCCCTTCAAGAGAACTGCAATGGATCTCAGTTTTATTCAAGATCTCACCCACCCTTTCCATGTCAACAAAACAACTAATTACATACCCTGCAGGGCCAGAAATGAGAGCAAAGCCAACCCCACATCCCCCCAACGATCCCTTCAGTAATATTTATGGAGAACCTACTAAGTTAAGCACTGAGAATGCAGAATCAAAAGGGCAGCAGCCACTATTTCTGCTGTCATGGAATTTACAATCCACAGGGGAACTGAGGCATTAAAAATAATTACAACCTTGAAAGGCATGCACAGGAGGCCGTGGCATGAAAGCCCAGAGAAGAGGTTCTGACCATCCAGACCACAATGAACCCCTTTACTGATCTCAGCCCACCCCCACAGGATGCCAGTGGTCATTCTTCAAAAGCATCACAAATATGTGAAAACAGCCCAGGAAACTTCTCCAGATTCGCTGTTCTCCTGCTACATCGAATTCCAACCTCCTCTCGGCCTGATAACTTCGCTCTTGTGTCTCAGATCCCTGTTATCATGCATTCCACGTTCAGCTATCCGGGCTGCAGACTATTCACAATGGTTCTCACCTGGCATTCCTTTAGGATGCCAGTTCAAGCAGCCACCTTTCCACAGTTCAGGTGAGTTCTGGGAGGAGCCTAGACTCTGCCAGTCAACCAGTCTCAGCCACTTGGCCTCCCAGCCCTCAGTTAGCCTTGGAAGAAAGAAAGCAGCATGGTAATGAGGGACCTGTCAGTAGTGAAGGGTGTGAGCTCGACCCTTGGGCTGCAGTGGGATTGGCTTTAATGTCCAACTCTCATACTCAATACAAAACTCTCTGCTCACATGCACAGAATGTTAATACTTTTGTATGACTAAGAATTTCTGAGAGAACAAAGAACAAAAGAAAGACATTCATTACATGAAACTTCCTGGGACTCATAAGTACAGAGTAAATTTGGACGACCTACTTTTATTTAGAACGTGAAAGCCGTGACCATGTCTCCTGCTGTATATCTTGCTCGCTATCTTTTCTTTCCTCTCTCACATAGGAAACCTCAACAAAGCTGTGCTTCTTGAGGAAAACTTAGCCCTTCCAACATTTTCCCATCTTTGTGTTGTTCCACATTACTCCTATTCGCTTCCCATCAAGCAAGTTGCTACATTTTCACCAAAATCAGGCAAAGGTCACTTCCTTTGTGTAATCTTTCTAGACCACCAACTCCCTACCCTAAGAACAGCTCCTTTTCTACTAGCACTTCTCCTACAGCCCTTTACAATTTTATTCACATGAATTCACTCTTTCAACAGATATGTATTGGGCACTCAACACACCGCAGGTCCTGGGGTGGGGTTTTGGAGAAACTGTCTCTTTCACTAGGCTGAACAACGTAGGAATAGAAATGATGTCTTTTGTCTCGAACTAATATACACATCTAGTACCCATTTAGACTCAATATAGCCTGGTCAATTTATGGCATACCATGAATTATTTTTTAAAGTAATTGATGGACATGAATTGGCACAAAGAAGACCTCAATAGATATCTAGGGAATTAGACTCTGTGAACAAGATGGAACTACATTTGATTAAATAGGTCTCTTGCAACATCTTAATTTCATTCTGGAATGGAAGTCTCCACTTTAGGACAGCTAAGCTCTAGTTTCTAAGTTTCCCTAAGGGATCCCAGAAAGGGATATAATCTATTCCACAGGCCATGTCCTCTTTCCCCTTTTGGCCTCTGATTCTTTGCATTGCAGAAATATTACTCCCAGAAATAAAATGACCTTTTGCAAAACAACTGAAATCATGCATTCCAGCTGAGGACAATGAACTTGATGTTAAAAAAAAAAATAGAAGTTTCTGTGCCAATATAATGAACTTTTGGCTACTACTATGTTCTCTTGGTTTTTGTATAAACACAAATATGATTTGCAAACATTTGTTTTAATAAATAAAATTTTGTGATTTGTTTTCCTTCCTACTTTAGGCAAATGTTATTGAAGGGCCAGTGGAGTGGTTACACTGTACCTTCCATCCTAGTTTGAGAATCATCAAGATTGTGAAATTCTTGTTTCAGAACTAAGACCATCCCCCAATGAGTTGAGCACTTAAGGTAGATTCAAAGGTGAGTGCACATAAAAATTCAATTCCTTGACAATAAAAGTGGAAGTGAAGATGCAAGGCCCTTTGCTTGGAGTCAGACTGCTTCATTCATCACTAGTAACATTAACAGCAATAAACATTGGAATAGCACGTGACAGGTTACCACCTGCACTTGTGTTGTCTTACATAATCCTTCTGACCCAGTAAGGAGGTGTTTTCTTATTACTATGTCCTCTACATCTTATAGATGCAGACAGTCTATTTGGGAAGCATTGCATGATTTTCCAAAGGGCAAATGTAAAAAAAGCTTGGGAACTTTTATGGTATGGCAGAAAATTGTTCTGATCCAGTCAGACAAAATTTGGTTTAATTCGCATTTCCACCACTTACATCTTTGTGATCTTTAACCATAAATGCCATTACAGCAAATATTTATTTACTATTCATCATGTGTCAGTCAATGTTCTAAGCACTTGGTATGTCTTGTATTATTTAATCTTCACAAGAGCTCATAAAGTAACTTAATTTCATTATTACTCCCTCTGATGGAGGAGGAAACTGAGACACAAAGGGATGAGAAACTTGCCCAGAGTTTTCTAACTGACAAGTGGTAAAAAAATAAAATAAAATTTGAACCCAACTAATCTGACACCAGAGTCTAGGAAGTACAGTTTCCTTGTCAAGTTATTTTATCTGTGAGCTTTACTTTTCTCATCTGTCAAAGGGAGGTAATGGTAGCTACTTTGCAGATTATTTTGAAAATTAGAAAAAAAAATGTCCTTCAGGTGCCTAATAAAGTTGCTGATACATAGGGGACCCTCACTAAATTTTCAACTTTTATTAACCCATATGATATTTTCCATGATATGCTGTGCAAGAACTTTTTATCCTGAATCCATATATAAGTCCACAAATGATCTTCAAAGAGCAGTCCTATGGAAACAGCAGCCAAAGTGCTTGCGCGCTCCCTCCCCCTCTCTCTCCCTCTCTCTCTCCCTCTCGGTGTGAGTATGCATGAGTATGCGTGCATTTTTTCTGGGGAAACTGTCCATAGTTTTCAACAGACTTTCAAAAATATCCAGGCCCCCAACAAACATGAGCACCACTGTCCCACAATCTTGAACAAGTCATACACTCTGCCTCTCCTTTCCCACGTGGAAAATTATTTAACGATTCCCTCCAGACAACGTCCTCAGAAAACAGTGCATTTGACAGTGCAACCTACTGTCACCCAACTTGGAAGCGTGGGTTATAAGAAGATTTACTTATTTAGGTGGGCACAATAGAGTTTGAGATCTTAAGAAGAGGAATTTATGCTATGTTGTGCCTTCCGTATTCCCCACAGGCTCCATCTGGGGATGGAGGGAGGGTTTCCCAAGCACATGTGAGTGTATGTGTTCACACAGGCCCTTGGGGTAAGTGACCGCTGGGAGGCAGGCTGAAAGCCTGACCCCCACTAACCAGAAAGCAGGGTGCATGTCTATCTCGTCCCCTAATTAAGTGCATCCTAGCACACAGCGGACGACCACAAGCAACTGCATGCTTCACGACGTTTGGCAACCATGCGAAATGCTTTCGAGTCCTTGTGACAGTTACCTTGTTTGTCACCAGAGCCGATGCCACCCCAGTCCACCAGAAACTGTGCCCCATTGAGCACTGCCAGCTGATGATGAGAAGTGGGTGTCACTGAGTGAGTGCATTGGCCCTGCAACCACAAATCTTAAAAGGGAATGGACAGAACCAGGGAGTCCCAAACTCCACCCACTGTCAAAGGACAGCAGAGGACTCTGATGCTAATTTTCATGAGATTCACAGGAAGTTCAAACCAGTGAGGAGTCGGTGGTGTGATTACCAAGGGCCTTATTGAATAAATCACCAGGGTAAACAAATGATAGAAACAGTGTGAAACTGTGATCACCCCTCCTGCCCCACACTTGCTCTCTCATCTTCTATTTCTGCCTCTTTGTCACCACTTCTGCCACTTCCTTCAGCTTGTTCTTTGAGAAAAAAGAAAACAGCTAAGATTAAGGAGTTCAGTGAACAGAACTAAATATTCCTGGATAAAATTAAGTTATGACATCTCCTTGAGTAAATATTCAATGGTCTTAAAATGACTCTAAGGAAGTATATATAGGTTCTCCAAACTCTCTTGTTCATAAATATTTAGTTAGGGGTTTTTCCATTTCAATATTTTATGTACCTAAACTTTAAAATTATAATGTTTCAAATTTATATAGCTTTATTTAGCAGTCTCTGACTCTATTATAATCATCTGTAAGTTATGCAAAGGAGGATAGAAAGTAATGATAATATTCTTAATTGGTATAGAACTTCACCACTGTCCCTATTTACTAATCCATGACCTAATGTGTCATTTTGTTTTTACATATAACCCCCAACTTTCATATGTGTTCAATGTCCAACCCTAATCAGAGGCGTCAGTTAATAAACAAAGTTTGGTTTATTCTGCAACTCTCGATAACACTTAGAGGAGGTGTGAATACAGCTTGAAATTCATGATCTCCTTTATCTTAAAGAAACTCTCTTCAAATTTGCTTCCCACTCAAACCACCACTTTACCTCTCACCTTCCCCTCACACATTTCTTGTTCTCCTCCCACATATTCTCCTAACACTGATCACTCAGGTTCTTCTCTCAACATCAATAGAAACTGGTTTCTTAAAAATGGCCTAACAATCTCCAAATACCACCCTCCTCCATCTCAGACTTCATCCTACTCACCATCTATGCATCTTCCGTGGAAATGACTGCTCCGCCCATCCTCCAAACTTGTGCTTACTTTCTGTCATAGAGCCCAGCCCACTACTGGGTTCCCTGCCACTTGTTTTTACTTTTCTCTTCAGATTATTTTATTAAAGGCTTTACCTTAATTTTCCCATCAAATGTACTCATTACATGCAATTTGGGCTCATTCATTTAGTTAATAATATTTATTAAGTGTCCGGTAATGACAAGGGCTTCCAACAATATGGCAAACTGAGAATCTGAAAATTCCCTACTACAAAGTCCCTGGAAGCACTGGGTCAATATATGAGAAATTATTTAAATAAGAGAAAATATCCAAGAGACAGCCTAGTAGGAAAAAGACAAAATCAGTACCCAAGATGTTAAGGAATCCTGAGTCTGTCTTCTCAAGCAAAATTCCGACTCACATCCTTGACCACCTACTACACAGCTTCCTCTGGCTATGTTACAAAAACCTCATACTCACTGCTGGTGGGAATGCAAATTGGTACAACCACTATGAAAGACAGTATGGATGTCCCTCAGAAAATTGAGAATGGAGTTCCTATATGACCCCTTCTAGGTATCTACCCCAAAATTTTGAAAACCTTAATCCACAAAGACTTATGTATCCCAATGTTCATCGCAGCGCTGTTCATGGTGGCCAGGATATGGAAACAACCAAAGTGCCCTGCAACAGATGACTGGATAAAGAAGCTGTGATACACATACACAATGGAATATGACTCAGCTATAAGGAAATATGAAATACTGCCATTTGCAACAAAATCAATGGACCCTGAGATCATTATGCTAAGCAAATAAGCCAAGAACCATATGACCTCACTCATAGGTGGAGTATAAAACTGAAAACTACAGAGAAACAAAAACTCACCGACACAATCAATAGTTTAGTGGTTACCTGAGGGCAAAGGGAAAGCAGGTGGGAGAGGAGGGAGGAGAAGTCAAGTACATGGTGATGGAAAAAGAACTGACTCTGGGTGGTGAACACATAATGCAACACATAGACGATGTGCTATAGAAATGTATACCTGAAACCTGTGTAATTTTTGCTAATCAATATCGCCTCAATAAGTGTACCATAAAAAACCCCTTATATTCAATATGATAAAAAAAGCTAACCATCTATGTTCCAAAATGTTTCCTCTCATTTGTTCTCTGCCAAAGCAGATACAATCACAGATCTTTCAGTCACCCATTCCAGGAAATTCTGAACCATCCTTTATCTTCGCCCTCCCCAATTTCTATTATAACCTGGTGTCCAGTGTACCTGAGTAGTCCTGGCACCCATGTGTCTACAGGCTTGACTCTTATTAATTCTGTCTATGTGATAAGTTCGTGTGTCTGGGCTTTGGTCTTGGTTGTCTTATGCATTCTACAAGTCCTCTGCTGAGACCAAAGTCCTTCTGCGCAAAGCAGGGGACCTGACCAAACCCTTTGTTGAGGTCTTCTTTTCTACAGCAGCATGACTTCAATGATACCACCATGTTATTTTGATCACACTTACCTAAAGATCTTGACTGTCCCCATGAGCCTACAATTTCAGGTTCCCCAGCCCATACCCTTTAGCAAAGGAAAAGAGGGTAGGAGATGAGGGATGCCAGAAAATTTAGCAACTTGAAATACTGATGCCTACACCCATTCTCCTGTATCTTAGAAGGGAAAATGTCCTACATATAGGAAAACATCTTGAACCCAAACTTAAATTCTACCAACTTCTGGGATTCAAATATGTCTGGGCATATATCTGGAAAACTGGTATGCATCAAGTGTGATTGTGCCTACACAAAACTCATCTGCATGAGCATCTTGGAAGAAAACACACCTCAGGAAAGACGGGCTAGACAGAGAACAAGGGTCAATAAATAGAGCCTTGTTTGCTGAAAAGAATTGTATATTTCTCCAAGCTCAGAACTCCATAAAATCCTGTGTTAGAGCTCCATGGAAAATGTGTCTCAATTACATGGATGAAATGAGGAAGTGAGTCAAAGGCTTCTGGTGCTGTGATCATTACCACACTGAATCCCTGGCTGCCATCTTGTACACTCAAAAGTGAAATACATCAAGCCTGGAGTCACTGGGAAGGTTGATTGGGAAAGAAGCCATTCACTGTCAAAATGTTCATTTTAACATTTATAAACTCTGGCTCCAAGTTCAGCATCAAACAAGGAAGTCAGAAAAGGTCAAGATGGCATGAGGTGAAAGAGGATCCAAGCAGAAGCAGTAGGCACAAGAACAAAGTTTCAGTAGTACCAGTAGCTCAGCTTCAAGAAGTTTCCACCTGCCCACTTTCTACCCAGCAGGCTTATCTCTCATTAAAATTCACCAACATCCCATTGTCACTGTACCCGACCACCACCAAAGTTGATTATACACAAGGGGGTATGACAACTAGTGCTAGATAGAGTACAAGGTCATCATGTGTCAAACTAATATAACCCACACATACACACCAACAATCCCATTCAGTGGAACCTGGTCAAGCAACTGAGGATTGCTTAATTACAATTGGCTTTCCTTATCTGTATTACATCTTTCTCTTCCTCTTTTCCTTATCTTTATTTTTGTATTATGGCCCAATGTGTATTTTTCAAAGTCTCTCCTTCCTAACTTGTTAACAATGTACATATGCTAATATATCTCCTGAAATGACGCTTAGAAAAGCAATCTTGCAAGTATGTCATAAAAACTATTGTGATATCCTGCTCTAAATAATGAATGAATAAAAATGACTGATCTAAAAGACCAGCAACTAGTTGGAGACAAAAGAGAGATGATTCTAAATATTGCTTTAAGCAAAAAGAATTTGATCTCATATTGAATTATATCCACTTGATACTGACAGAAAGCTTACTATGTACTTAACATCAAAGAAATGCTGGATGAATTACAGATGGAGTCATATTGTGGCTTCATAACTCCAGAGAATAAATGGACCCAAGCATTTCTAAGCACCCTGGACAGTTCCTTTGCTCTCATAGGTTCTACCTCTTGACTCTTCCTATTTGGATAAATGGGTCATCTTATCACTACACAGGCCTTAAAGTCATGTATCAAAAAGCATCTCAACTGTCATCTAGCACATTCCTTTTTTAGGAGGTCAAAAAACCTAGACTCGGGAGTGAATCGCATTTCCTCTAAGACATTATATTATATGTACATAAAATTAGATGATTCAAAATACTCTTAACCTAATAATAAATCTTTGAATGCGAAGTGTGCCTTAATTTCCAGCACACATTTGTATCAATAACCTGATTTAAAAGTCACTAGGGCCTTTTGCTGTTGCTGCTGTTGAAAACTAATGCTGGAGACGGCACCCCTAAGAACCTCTTACCAACATTTTTATATACCATTACTTATACCAATTCATTCGTTCCTTTCTGCATTACCACTCTATTAATTATTTTCTTTGCCATCAGTTTCTGTTAATGTACTTTAACACATCAGATATGTCAGAAATTTCATGTTGTAATGAATGAACTTTCAAAAGCTTTATTTGATTCCATAACTAGTTGAAAATAATTTTTGGTATTATCTTTATAGAGTTTCAGTTTGAAACATGTGACTCAGCCTTTTCCAACCAGGTTTCTTTAAGAGAATTAAGCTCTAAAGTTCCAAGGCACCTGCTGTATGTAATCGTATGCACATTTGGAATAGTATTAGTTGTGTACCATCTTTGGTAGAATTGAGAAAGCAGCCTCTCAAATCACTTATGTGTTCTGTGCCTCAGATGAGAAACTTGGTAGATCACACTAATCTAAAAGTGTCATCATTTAACTGCTAGTGAATCCTTTCTTCTTAAATAAAGCCAACACAGTAACAGTTATACCTCAGTTTTTATATTTTGTACACAAGAAACTTGGAATAAAAAAATAAGAGAAATTAATTCAGAATAAGTCATTTTAAAAAATGTACAAGAAAAGTCAAGCCTCACATTATTATATGTTAGCACACCTTCTAGAACTGTAGATATTAAATCATCGCCTTCTGGCATGGTCTTCTTAAACTACAAATTCTCTAGTGGATGCTGATTCTTCATCAGCAGATCTGTGCTTTCTTGTTCCCCCGTAGTCAGTGATGGTACCCACAGTTCTATAGAGAATGGTGAATGTGAACAAATCTTTTGTGCAAGTTACACATTCATTATTAACATTCTAAATAATGGAAATTTGGTACTTAACCCTTTTGCTGCGACATTCAGATATATCCACATGAACATTTCCATCCACTGACTGCAGCATTCGTGTTTACCTCAAGAGCTCAAAAAACCTTTTTCCTCTACTCTATGTATATTTTTCTATATTTTTGTGTTTTTCAAGAATAAATAACAATAGGAAATTTTTATATTTTAATGCAATCATTTATTTTAATAAAATGTGCCACCTAACTGTATTTACTTAAAAATATAAATACTATAATTATTGTAAAATTGTTATTCAGTGTGAAACCGTCTCAAGGACTTTTCTGTGCTTACAAGATTTTTTAATATGTTTTTCTGTGGTTTGCACTATCAACAACAAAGACATTTTATTTGCCATATTGTGTAACATTTTGTAATAAATTTTTTATGTCATCAATGCCATTAGATTCTAACTTAAATCTAATTGATGCCACTTAGTATGTTTTGAGTATTTTTTGCTAAAATTCAATATAATGGTCAATTTATTACCATATAATTACCAAATTTAAAATAAAAATGTCATTCATATACAAAGCAACTCAAAATGTTATTATTAAATGCATAAAATAGACAAAATATCATCTTTTTGTGACTTTTTGACACATTTTGAGAAAAACTTACCATCAGTTAATGCAGTGCAAGGGTTAAATTTTCATCAAACAGGGACTTTTCTTCCTTTTGAACTTATTTCTGTCGAAAAGGTTTATTGCCAAAAATATATATATATATTACTGAACAATGCGATAGTGACCATAGATCTGTATCATATGTATGGTGACAAAATTACCATAGCAAAAGCATTCCCACCACTCACCATGTGACCACACAGAACCACCCAGCTTCTAGTTCATGCACACATTTTATGTTTGTGATTGGTGCTGGCAACTGGTGGCCTGGCAGCTTTGGCAGGCGTCATGGCCAGCCATGTAACCACTAGCTAGCAAACAAAGGGACCACCAGGACAGCAACTTCAAATGCCTCTCTCTCATCACCACTCAAGGCCAGAAAGAATCGGCCATCCCACACTGCTTGTATCTGAAGACATTTCCTTTTATTGTTGAGCACCTGACATTCCCCCTTGAGAAGGAGACATCTATTAATTGTGACTAAAAAGAATGATTTAATTACAGGCTAAGCTGAGACCTCTGTTCACCACACATGCAGTTCCCACAGTGCTTAGAAGGGATCAGAGCAAAAGTTTCAGGTACAGAGCAGAGGTCTACCAAAACCAATCTAACATACTGGTTTATTATTTTAATATAATAATGAATACCAATACTTTGTTAAATAGTTAAAAACCCAGAGTAAATGCTAAATAGGATGGAATGCTTGGTAATAAGCAAAACCTGCAGATTGCTTTGGGCAAAATGAGACATAAGGTCACTTGTGCTATAAGCAATCAAACAAAATCATTTAAGCAGAATTTTTTAATACTTAAATTTCTACATTGCAATGTTCAGTAAAGATTGTGATTTTATTGCAGGGTTTCTCTGTTTAAGAAAAAAGATCTCTGCTAAAGTAAGTGCATATATACCAAGTGGTTTTGCCAAGTATTAAGTGGAACCCAATGAAGTTATCATCTCTACAGTTCAAAAATAGTTCAAAAATACCAGCAACTCTGTATTAATAATCTTAACATTTTGAGACAGCCTATAGTTCAGCAGACAGGTTGTTGAAGGTGAAGAGTAAAAAGAGCTTGGGAGGAAAAACAGGAGTAAAACATTAAGAAAATAGGTACATTCTGGAAGACAAATAGAAAATGAAAGATCAAGAGTTATAAAAGTTGTATAAAGGTCTTTGCTTTAATTACGTCCCTAAAATTTTATTAAATGTGTCTTGAGCGAGAGTTACCCTGACATATTCTCAAGAGAGTATGAGTCCAGAAACTGAAAAGAAACCAGAGGTTCACAGAGGATACCAGTAATTTGTCTGGCACTTTGCAAAGTGAGAGGGAGAATTGAACACTGAATGGGACTGATTAGATGAGAGAAGAAAGCAAAGCAAGACCAGATTCCCAGGGAAGATTGGGCCTTGCCCTGAGGTGTACCAGTCACGCACTTAAAACCCTTTAACATCAAAACCCTGTTTAACACATGCTAACGCCCAGCTGGATATGATTTTCAATTCTCCCCTTAATTTTTCTCAGGTGCTGAACTTATAAGGACCCAACTACATGGAGCTCATGTCATGGCTGAAACTGTCTTAGCTCTATGCCATACCACAGAGGTATTTATTGCAATGCTGAGTTATAAAGTAAACTATCTTATTTTAATTGGGGACAGCAGGCAGTGTGGTGTAGTTTTGGGGGAAAGGCACTGGTCTTGGGTCTAGGATCAGTTAGAGCTCTTTCACCAATTAGCTGTGACACCCAACAGGTCACTTCATTTCTCTAGATGGCTTCATCCATAAAGGGGGAGCATGTAAACCCTCAGGTGATGGTTTTGTGATATTTTCCCATAATTAGGATAATGCCAAAATATCAGACAACTTTTGTTCTAATAGTTGTATGCTCAGGTGGCTCCTGAGGAAGGAGAGGGGAGAAAAAAATAGAAAAATTCCAGGAATCTTTAACTAATATAAAGTTTCAGGATCAACAGAGTCAGGGAAGAGGCAAAGAGTGATTGGTGGAGAGGATGGATCTGTCCATTTTCAAACTGCTTCTTACCAAGTCTGCTCCTGGGAGCTGTGGAAATGGACTGTCATTTAAATTCTTTATTTCTTCTTGCTGAGGTCTATGTGACTGAAATCCAGCCCTGCTTTTTATATCCTCCTGCTGTTTTTCTGCTTGTTCAGAACTGAGCATTTGACAAGTATTTCAACATATATATATATAAAATAAAATAAACTACAGGGGAACGTTTCATGCCTGGAGATTTTTCTTACAAATCTCTCTGTCTCTCTCTCTCACATGCATATTTCAGTAATTTCAAAGCATGTGTTATTAATCACTCTATTTGCATTTCATTAATGTTTGCAATTCTGACTTATTAAATCTAAATGAAATCCTTATTGGAGACACTGAATATGTAGTGCCATGTGCTATGGGGAGAGTAAAATGTCCTAAAGGATGAAGGAGATGAATGTCCATGCATATCTTTCAGGGTAGCATTTTTTTCTGGAAGGATATCCTCCAGGAGCAAAACAATGCATTGTTCATTGTTTGTTGATTTGTTGTTTTTCCACCCCACAGATATTTCACCTCAAGTTAACTTGTTAGTGAATAATGTTGTTTTGATTAGAGATATGAAGTGGAAGGTAACATGATCAATCCATCCTCATTGTATAGATGGGGAAACTGAAACATCAAGGGTGTGGGTTTTGCCAAAGACCACGTAAATAGTGACATCGTCATACCTCTCATTTTTGGCCCTTGGTTTATCCCACCACATAAATTAAATGATATTTAAAGTTCCATTAGTCTGTCATCCGAGATTCGCCGTTTGACCTTAGGCTCCACGTCCATGTGATCCTCACTCTTCCGTTTTGCTCTCCAGCAACGTGAAAGTTCGCCATCCTCTGTTGAAGGCGGCAAGATAGAACAAATGAGTTCATCCTTGTAAGGCTGTATTAGAAAGAGTCCAATAGGAGGGGCCAGGGAGGGTACATTTGAGGGCAATTACCCGCACCCTATTTACTTAAGAATTCTCTTCATGGAAACTTCTCCACCTTCCCTCCAGATTAGAACATTGGGCCCCATAAAGGCCTGTTGTTAATAAGATCTGTTAGCATTAATCCAGCCTCATTTTCACTAGTGTGCCTATGAGCCTTTACTCACCATTCCAAAACTGAAAAACAAAACAAAACAAAACAAAACAAAACTGAAAGTTATGTTTAGTAAGTGAGTCACTAAAACTCACTTGGCAACAAAAGCTGATACAGACGAATGTATTTATTTACAATCTTTATTTATCCTAGTGAGTTTAAATATTCAGCAAATACTGATGCATTTGTTTACTGGGTGTGACTTCAGGCCCAGTTGCATTGTAATGCAGTGGTAGAGGCATTATATTATTAAAATTTACAAAATCACCAATTACAAAACATATCTGGCAATGTTGCACTTTTAAAAAATTGTGAACCCGTATGTGAAAGTTGTTATATGCTTGCTTTCAGAGACTTGGAAAAATTCAAAGTATGATTTATGGCACTCAAGTGAGATGATTTGGGGTCTGACAGCTAGGCAAGAGTCTATTATAGTGATAGTGTCTCTTATGTATGCAGAGCGTAGGTTTCTGTATTATACCAGAAGAAATCACGTTGACTTTGTCAGAGGACAATTCAAGGACATCCTTTTCAAAAACTGAAAAGCCCATAGATTAGATGCAGAAGTAATCCTTGTGCTTGGAACATACACTTATTAAAAACTCACAAACTGATGGGACTCAGCAAATACTACAGCGTTAACAATTACACTAGTGAAAAATTCCTGAAATGGTGTTCTATGAAAAACTGTGTTGAGATGGCAAAGAAAGTTGTGACCAATAATGCTTGAGAAGCCTCGAATACTCTATCCTGCTCTTAGAAAATGACAATGCATATTAGCCTGTTAATTGTTCTGGAAAATTCTGCAGAAACAATGACACAAACCATACCATTAGTTCATTTGACCATGACTATATAATCTTCACAAATATAATACCTCATGATATCTCAAGGTCCATGAAACAAAACCCGAGGAAGTGACGTGCTGCGTGTGCAACAGTGCTAGCTAGCAGTTCTGGGATCGCTGGCATTCCCAAATCGTCCGGCAGACAGAGAAGGGCAATTAGGAAACCAGAATGGGCTCATCCCGTACCCAGCACAGACAGAGACAAACCAAATCACGTCATTACGAGGGAAATTTTAGAATGCTGGTGGAGAAAAATAGACCCTAATGACTGTGGAGAAAGAAATACAAAACAGGTTGCCTGCACAAGCACATGATTGCAGTGGGAACGGCGTAGAGATTCTAAAGCCAATCTAAGGGCTGGATCACGACGACAACAAAAATGCTCATACGTTGTCAGGGAAAACGATCTTCCATATGGAAATCTATAACATCCACGATATTGGTTAAATGCGAGCAAAGAATAAACATTCCGCTGCCATTTACAACAAAAGTGCTTCCAAATATTTTTTCGCAGGATCTACAGGACTACTTTTTCCAACCAAAATGAGAGGGTGGACCAAAAAGGAGGAAGATGGAAGATTAAAAACAAAACGAAACAAACATATACACGAAAACCCCAGCCACACGACAAGGGAGGGAGAAGGAAACCTCCAGGATGACATACGTACACTGGGGAAAGAAGGCTGTAGGTCAGCCCGGAAGGGAGTGGGGGGAAGCAGGACATACAGAGTCCCGCAGACGTAACGCCCCTTTGAAGCAGTTAAAACGCTGTCATGTTACAGAATTACAGGCCTGTCACTTTGTAATAGACCTGGTTTGGGTCACCCACGCATTAGAAACGGGCGTTACTTCTGCCCCCGAGAAGGCAAAATTGATAAGAGTATCTGATGTGTTAGAACATACTGAGGAAAAACGGGTGCTCCTGACAGTGTTTGGAGTTGATTTTTGTTCTAGGTAAGTAGAAAAGTAAGTAAACAAAAAAATCAAGAAAATGATTAATTGTAGAAAAAGCAAAAATGTGCAAGAAAGGAAATACTACCTGATAGTCAATATGGCTCAGCTGCATATAGTATTGGCAGAGTCGTGAAAATGTGGGGATCAAATACTGTGCTGAGATAAAATGGTAGACGGCTATACTGGGAGAAGCGAGAAGGGGAATACGGGAATGTGTATAGATGGGAGAAGAAGATATGAGGAGTAAACCACCATAGAAAAGGCATAATGTATTGCATTGTCTACACTCACTTTGTCTAATGTCCACTTCCCTTTCCCAAACACCTCAGTACTAAAATCTGGCTTCCACACCTGTCAGTAGCGAAAGTCACCAATGATCTCTTTATTGCTTAAGCCAGAAGGGCATGGACACTTTGTAGCATTTGTGTGCCTAGGACAGGAGCTCCAAAGGTAAGCACGCGACTGCCTTCTTGGCATGTCGTGGACGTCTCAGAGGCTCCTGAAGACTGTAGGTCAATAACCGAACTCTCTGACCATGCCCCAATCTCCACCCCACCCCCACTCCCAGATCTACTCCTTATCCCACAGCCCCATCGTAATGAACCCTACACCATCATTCAAAGCATTATGGAGCAGACCAGACAGAAATTGGTCAGGGAAGTAATCTCTTATGATAGAAACAAGTGGATAATATTTAAATCTACCAGATTTCCTCATTGGGAGAGGTGTCCAATAAACCTCTTTTTGGTAAAAGGTGAGTTTTCCAAGTAAAACAAAGATGCTCACTACACTGCCTTCCAAAGAGAGGCAATTGCTTAACAGCTGTCTTTTTGTTAGTGTAGGTGGGATGCACAAGTTTGAGGCCAGAAGCGAATTGGTTAGGACAGAAGAGGAGACCCTGAGAGCATACCCAAGGGGCCCTTCTCCTCCCAGTGCAGAGTTCTCTAAATAAATCAACGGATGTGGAAAACAGATATGAACTGTGTACTGCATTATTCACCCACTGGGGATGACCGGCTCTCCTAGTCTGTTGCCCAAATCATAAACCCGGGAATTACTCATTTTCCACACATCCAACATGCAGTCGAGCACTACTGAGTCCAACTTTTCGATCTCTTTTCATCGGCCCGTCAACTTGTAGCCTGTTAACAAGATCTCCTGACTTTCCTCCTCACTTTCCCACAGATGCTTCCCAGAGCTCCCAGTTCCGTTTCCTTCACCATCATTGTTTTCCAGTCTCATCGCCTTCCCATCCTTCCTTTTTTTCATGAGACTCTTTTGATTCCACTTATTTGGCAATAATTTTATTATTTTTATTTATTTTTTGACATGCCATATTGTATTTTGATTAATTCCAGGTGTACAGCGTAGTGGTTAGACATTTATATAATTTAAGAAGCGACCCCCCTGACTAGTCTAGTACCCACCTGCAGCATGCCTAGTTATTACCATATCATTGACTATATTCCTCACCCTGTACTTTACATCCCCATGACTAGTTTGTAACTGCCAACTGGTACTTCTTAATGCATTCATCTTTTTCACCCCACTCCCTAAACCCCCTCCATCTATCACCCCAATAAATCTACTACCTCTCTAACACCATACATAGATATTACAATATTATTGACTCTATTTCTGATGCTATAACCTACATCCCCATGACTACACTGTAACAATCAATTTGTACTTCTTAATCCATTCCCCTTTTTTATCACCCCCCACCCCAATCTGGCAACCATCAAAATGTTGTCTGTATCTATGAATGTGTGTCTGTTTTGTTTGTTTATTTTGTTCTTTACATTCCACATATAAGCGAAATCACATTGCATCTGCCTTTCTCTGTCCAACAGACTCCGCTTAGCAATACCCTCCAGGCCCATCCGATCTACCACAGATGGCAAGAACCCATTCCCTTCTACGGCCGAGCAATACGCCATCCCATATATGTGCCACCTCAAACATCAATGGGCACCAGACTGCCTCCACAGCCTGGCCATTGTAAGCACTGCTTGCAATGAACATGTGGAAGCACACATCCCCTCAAAAGTAGTGTTTTGGGTGTCTTCACATAAATAAGCAGAAGTGGGATTACTGGGTCCTTCTTTGTCTCTTGTTATAGCCTTTGATTTCAAATTTATTATGTCTGCTTTAAGTTCTGCTACCCCAGCTTTTTTTTGTATGCTTCTATTTTCATGAAATATTTTTTTCCATCCCTCCACTTTCAGTCCATGTGGTCTTTGGATCTGAAGTGAGTCTGTTGTGGGCAGCATATGTAAGGGTCTTGTTTTCTTATTTGTTCAGCTACCCTGTGTCTTTTGATTGGAGCGTTTAAGCCCATTTACATTGAAATAAGTTATTGATAGGTATTTTATTCTCATTTTATTATTGATTTTTTAATCTTTTTTTTTCTTCTTCTTAAAAAATGTTCCTCCGAGGTACTGGTTTGGTGGTAATGAACTTCTTTAGCTCTTTCTTGTTTGGGAAGCTCTTTATCTGTGCTTTAATTCTAAATGATAGCTTGTCGGATAGAGTAATTTTGGATGTAGTCCTTGCTTTTCATCACTTTGAAGATTTCATAACATTTCCTTCTCCAAAGTTTTTGTTGAGAAATCAACTGACAGTCTTATGGGAGCTCCCTTGTTGGTATCCAACTGCTCTTTTCTTGTTACTTTTAAAATTCTTTATCTTTAAGCTCTGGCATTTTAAGTATGATAGGTCTTGGTATGGGCCTGTTTGGGTTCATCTTGTTTTGGGACTCTCTATGCTTCCTGGGCTTAAATATTTATTTCCTTTGCTAGGCTAGAGAAGTTTTTAGGCATTATTTCTTCACATAGGCTTTCAATTCCTTGCTCTCTCTTCTTTAGGTGCAAATGTTGGCAAGCTGGATGTTGTCTCAGAGGCTCCTTAAATCATTCTCTTTTTCTCTTTTTTTTTTTTTTCTGTTCTGGATTGGATTGGGTATTTTCTGCTACCTTATCTTCTAAATTGCTGATTCAATTGTCTGCTTCATCTAATCTACAATTCATTCCCTGTAATGTATTTTTCATTTTGGTTATTGTATTCTTTATTTCTGACTGGTTCTTTTTTTAATCTCCACATTTATATTTCCTATCTCTTTGTTGTAGTTCTCCCTGAGACCACTGAGCATCCTTATAACCAGTTTTTGGACTCTGCATCGGGTAGACTGCTTGTCTCCCTTTTGTTTAGCTCTTTGTCTAGAGTTTGTTCTGTTCTTTCATTTGGGACATGTTTCATTGTTTCCCCATTTTGGCTGTCTCCCTGTGTTTGTTCCTATGTATTAGGTAGGGCTGCTATGACTGCTGGTCTTAGTAGAGTAGTCTTGGTGTTCTGTGGAGCCCAGTGGTCACCTGAGCTGGGTGTTCCAGGTGTGTCCCTTGTGTGGGTTGTATGTGACTACAGTTGCAAGTGAGCCTTGGTTGCTGTTTGCAAGTCAATGAGAGGGATTGATCCCTTTGGCAATTTGGCCACAAACACTGGAAGGCCTATTGTGCAGGGGCTGATCCTATAGAGCAGCATTTTCTTTAGCAGGGCTCTGTCCACCTCAATGGCAATGCAAAGCCCCCAGCCCCAGGGTTGTTGGCCATGATTCGGTTCTTCAGAGGGAAACATCAAAGAGGAGGCAAGGCAGGCCTGGCACACAGAAGCCAGCCTCTCGCTTGCTCCTGATATCTCAGACAACAGAGTGCCAGAATGAATCTCTCTACTGAGCTGTAAGGTTAATGTGGCCATTTATAGATAGAAGGAGGAGATTAGGTATGTTGAAAGGGGAAGGTTTTTATGCTTTGCTTTTGATCCCGTCTGGCACTCCCCAGAGCTGCCATGTGCCCCACACCTGATAAATACTGTTTTTTATATGGCAAAGAAGAGAATTTAAAGCCATAAATCTATTCCCACCCCCCCCTTGCTTTTTTATGGATCTAAAAGATAATTAGAACCATGCCCTTGCTTTGCAAATGAAGCCTCATCTTTCTGGCAGGCTCCTTTTCAAATGAACTTGAGGGTAGCGTCAGTGCAAAGGGCAGCCTTGGGTTGATGCAGTCCAGGCTGTGACAGAGCACTCTCTGGCCTTGTAGGTCTCAGGGTATGTGCACATCACCCAAGGCTGTTACAATGACCAAAGACATCTACACAGCTCTGCTTGGGCTTGAACTGGTTAATGTGCAGTGCTGATGAGGGCCAGCTCAAAATTTAGTTCTTTTCTAAGAAACAAAAAACTAAAACTTTCTTCTTCGGTCATAGCCATGTCTCTGACCTTTTGTTTTATATTTTCACTCTTGGAGATTCCTTAGACTTTATTTTCTAATTTCTAAAAACTTGTTATCTAAAATAGCATTTCTAAATAATGAGAGGTTTGAATTCTTTGATTATTTTTCTTTATCATAGCACCTGTCTGTATTATATTTTCTCAAATGTTTGCTCATATTCAATGAAAAAACTGATTAGATGTTTTGAATACTATCGATCTTTGCTTTTAGGTAATCAAGTACAAACTGGACATTGTACTGGGAGTCTACTAAGTGAAAGTATGTGGAAGTCATTTCTTTAGGACTATAGTTCTCAACCAGGACTGATTTTGCCATCCAGGGAACATTTGGTAATGTCTGGAGACTTTTCTGATTGTCACAACTGAAAGGGAAAGGATGCCACTGGCATTTAGTGGATGAGGTTGGGGATGCTGCTAAACATTCTGTAACGCACAGGACAGCCCTCCAAAACAAAGAATTGCCCATCCCCTAGATGACAAACACACCAGGTGGGAACTCTGGCAGTGGGGCCGTTAACCGTCTTCAGAAAGAAACCCTCCCCGGCCTTCATTGGTTGGTTGGTTTTTCTAGAGGGGTCAGCACCTGGTTTTTTTAGGCTGCATTCATTTGGGAAAAGAAGAGGCTGTTCTATGTGTAAACTATAAATTAATTTCTTTGTTCAACCCCTATTTCATTCTCACTCACCACCTTTCCAACACCCAATACTCTCTGTGGTCCAAATGAGCTGATAGCTGCGTCCTCTTACCTCATCACCAGCAAATACATTCAGTTGTGGCTCCCTCCCTTTCATCAGTTATCTCCCTGACATGTGCTTTCTACCTTCCTAAAATTTTGTCAAGATCCGATAACATCATTCCTGTTCTCTATCTTTTAAAAACCATTTAAGATAAGTTTAGAATACTCTTACAAAATAAAGGAGATAAATTCATGCAACCAGGCCTCCACATTTGAAAAGAAGGTTTTCCCTACTTAACTCATTTATATTTTAGTGCTTATTTGGCATTGACAATATACTAGGTTTCGGGAGGCATTATAAGCACTGGGCACAGAACAATGCAGAAATTACAGTCTGCTTTAAAGATCTCTGCCTGGTGAATATTGAAAGAAAAGGCATTAAGTGTAGAGTGCACAGTTAAAATGTGGAGTCACAAACTAAAACCTTCCTGTTTAAGTCCTATCTCTCTATATACTGGCTGAATGATCTTGGCCAACGCTTTTCAAACTATGTAAGCTTCAATTTTCTCAAAAATAGAATAACAAAACTAATATTAACTCTTTTAAAGGATCACAGTGGAGATTCAATGGGAAAATTCACTCAGAAACACTTTATAAAACCTAGTGGGGCAAGTCTAGGAGGTTGCAAGTCTCTGGGAAGTGGTTCTCAGGATCATCTGCGCATCAGAATCATCTCTGCATGCCTGGATCACCTACAATGTAATATCTGGACATAGGACCCAGGCATCAGGTATTAGAAAAAAACTGTCCAGCTCATTTTTTTTCTGTCTAGCTGATTTTAATGTGCAGCCAAGGTCAAGACTACTGCTCTTTGAGAAGACAGGCAATCAGTTCAGTGTCACTTCCAAACTGGCTTGGGATGGAAAGAACAAGCAGCATTTAGGAAACAGTAGTTTATGAAGATGGCTCCCCTCTGCGGGAGAAGTGATGAAAAAGCAGGAAAATATGGCATCTCTGTTCCCCAACGAGGAGAGACTACAAGCAGTTGAGGTGGCTAAGACCAGGGACTTTAACAATGGGAACCAGAACAAAGACGAAAGGTAGAGAAAAGAACCAGTCCCGTCTCAGAGGACATCAGTACAGCCTGATGGGCACCCTGAGCTGTTCAAACCAGCCTCTTTGTAAAACAGAACAGCAGGAGCGCCCAGCAGGTGTATCTGAGGCTTTCTTTTCCCCACTGCCCGGAGGTCACATAAGCATTCTTTACCACCATCTGGGAGAGAAACAGAAAAAGGGAAAGAGAATCTGAAAGATCAGTAATCACCTGAAAAACGGTTTATCTAAGAGACTCTTTAAAGCAGAATTTTTGATGCATTGTTTTCTGACAAATGTAATGCACACATACACACACTGACCCTACTAAATGGACCGTGTGACACATGCAGAAGAATAAATTAGAAGCAGTATTTTCCTAACAGAACACGCTGCATAAATGGGGGAATTCAGCTACACAGGCGAGTGTTCATGTGCATGCCTCCAATCATATAGACTCAATAATCTAGCCTCTGGCTATTCTAACAAACAGGACCAGGCACACAGGGTTGAATTCCTTCAGAGATCCTCAGAGACCAATCTGCTTCACGTTCAGATAGGAGAGACCTGACTGCCGTGCACAGCAAGGTTCCTTAAAGATCCACACGATTGGAAGATTCAAACTTGCTTCTCAGCCAGCAAACAGGTCTTGGTGTCTTGTGTTCCCTGTCAACTCTCATTAAAATGTCCCTCTCTGCCCTATCCTATGTGCACCGCTGGCTGTGCAACCCTTCCTATCTCCACCCATGGCCCACCCACTCTACGAGTATCTCAAGGCATATAGGTTGACATAGTTCTGATCTATTTTGCACATATTACATGTCCGACCCTGTGCTAGATATAGTACATAATAATCTAATTTAACCACCATGAGAAATTAATATCATTATTGGACAGATGAGAAAACGTGAGGCTGAGAGAAGTTCAACTTACTGAAGTTTGCATGGCCAGAAGCAAAGGCCTGGATTGAACCCCGGATATTTCTGACTCTGAAGGTTTTGCGACTCAGTACTGCTTCCCTATGACACTCACTTACTCATTCGTGTGCTCTCCTCAGTTGAACAAAGATGTATTTTCTAGAGCACATCTTCTTTTAAATATCCTGTATCATTCTCTCCATAAGCACCCTTATGCTGGTCCATGTGTTCTCAGATTCAGTTTGAAAAAAAGAAGAGTCTATTTGAAAGCAGCTCCAGTCACAGACTTGTTATACTCTTTGGTTTTTCTGTTTGTTTAGTTTGGTCCTATTTTATTTTTTATCTCAACCTCACTTCTAGTGCAAGTAAAGGCTCAGTTCTGGAGGGAGACTGAATTATGCTATATTTTGGAACTCTTAAATACCTTATCCATCTGAATATTCTTGATAGAAGAAATAGATATCTTTTAACTTTCTATTTACCTCTTCATTTACCTCGTTATTATCTCTCTCCCAAATCGACTGTGAGCTCCATAAGGAAAGAACCATGGCTCAAATACAATAATCAACGTGTATGTGTGTATGTATAGAGATACATGTCAGCCTAGCACATAATGGACAGTCAACACTTGTTTATGGTATACACAAATACGTGTACAGTCTCAAAGGGCAGCAGGTACATTCTGGTGCTTATCTTCCAAACCTCACACATGGGGCAGAATTTTCCACTGATTTTCACACTTGCTAGAGGAGTCAGAATATCAAAGCAAGCTTGTCCTGGCTGGTCATTCGGGCCCAGCTGCAGTTCTGCACATCAAGCACGCACTTCCTCCCTCCCACCCCCCCACCCCATTTTATAGTCTTGTTTGGGTTTGGCTTTGGGGTGTGAAAGTCTGAACTGTTTGGCTTTGCAGCAGAATAGAGGCCTATCTCAGTGACCCTTATTGCTCACCTGCATTCACCCTCCCCCTCTTATCTGCAGCCCCATGTTTTTGATCTCTGTGCTACCAGCAACATTTTCCCAAAACCTCCTGGAACGAGAAACCTGGCTTTGAATGTGAAAACTGATCCGATCTGAGGCCAGTGTGCTCTGCCCTGGTGCTCACGGCCAGCGGCCAGCGGCGTCAGACAGCAGGCCTTCTGCTGAGTGGCAACCCAGACAACTGACAAGGGGCCCTTTCCTCACCCTTCGCCCTCCCTGTCCAGCCGACTGCCACTCACTGGCACCTAATTACGGGGTTACAGATATGCCATATTCACCTCCAAGTTCACCTTCTGTCTTTTCTTCTCTTTCCAATGCACTAATTTATACAAAGTGTATATCGATCATCTATGAGTTGCCAGTCCCTGTATTGAATGCTGGGAAGATAATACACGCATGCACGTGTGTGCGCGCGCGCACACACACACACACACACACACACGCTTCATCCTTACAAATCCACCTCAACCTTCATCTTCTCCCAACAGCCTTCTCAGATCTTCACAGCCTCCATGATCACTTATTCCTAAGTGCCAATTAGGCACTTAATAATCTCTTCCACATGGTGGGCCGTGGTTTCATGTGGGTTAGTTGTATCTTCACGACTAGATTACAAATTCCTTGAGATCATAGACCACATCCTTCATTCCTACTGGGTTTCCTTAATAACCGCAATGTAATGCTGATGGTCTCCCTGACCCCTCTAGCCAGTTTTCACAGTGAACATATCTTTTGTGCCAGCCCTTTGGGGGGCAAGGAAAAAAAAGAAGGAAGAGGGAATGGAAGAAGACTCAGTACTCTCTCCCCATTTTACCACAAACAATTCAGCCCTGCATTTAGACATGTTGCCTCAACTATGACCCGAATGATCAGGGGCGTGGGGGAAATAAGTCTGGAAAATATGCAGCTTACACAATGCTAATGTCAAGAAGCCTCCCTGAGGCCTGACTATTGGAAGACCTAGCACTTCTAGCAGACTGGATTCTTTTGCGATGTGTGCCTGTTGACTTTCTAAGACCCAAAGGTCAGGCTGAACCCACGTGCTTGGCAAACAGGCACTCACTGAGCAATGAGAGTGGGGCCAGGCTGGTGAGACTCAAACGTCCAGAGCAGGGAGACAGCCTCAGACTCTGAGGCCACAGGATGATGGCCAGGACCCCACAGAGTCTATACAGGAGTAGAGTGAGGCCCTGGGGGATGGGAAAAGAAGAGGTGTTCCCCTGTCTTGACCTGGAGTGAGAAGCAAAGTGAAAGGGGAAACCACTAGGCCAAAACAGTGACCCAGGAGGCCCAGCCAGAAGTAAAAACAGATGTGAAACAGACGCTGGCAGTGTCCTGTGGGCCGTGGGTGTCTGCCCTGAAGGAAATGACCCGCAAGTAAGACGCACTGTCATTGACTCGTCTTCACTGGACCACTACTTGGCAATTGGGGCTGAAGAGCCAGAGGCTTGAAGATCCAACCAGAACACACAAGTTACTTTGTCTTTCTAAATCAGCAAGGGTATGAATATGCCCCATCAGAGCCTGGAGGAGCACCCTCCTTTGCAGTAATTCATTTATTTGACAAATATATGCTGTGATCATTACTGATGCAAGATCCCAGGGATTCTGAATTATATAAGACACAGTCTTTGTCTTCAGGTTATATATTAGTTGGCCGTACAAGTGCTAACAGCAGAATTCAAAATCACTCTTTATGGCCTGAGAGTAATAAAAAATAAAAAATAAACAAAAGAAACCCTGAATCTATGGAGTGAGGGTTCTGCAAGGGTGAGTTGGAGAGGCCTGACCACAAATTCATAAAATCTTTTCATGTATCTTGCATGATCACAGCCCAGAGATTCTGTCTCACTTCTGGGCTGCAGTAAAACATTGGTTTCCCTCTAAGAAAAGAAGAATTCACCCTTTCTACTTCTGGTTTTCCTCTATGCGCCAACCCTAGGCTGACCACCCTGTACCCAATGTTCCTTCTGTAAGAGAGGCCAGATTGTGCTACAGTTTCTCTCAGCATCCCAACCAGAGCCCCCAGAAGACATCCCAGTTCTCATGCCAAAGTCTGCACAGTACTCCTCAGCTGGGATTAGAGGGACCCAGCCTGAAGTCTCATTTTTAACAATCACTAACATTTGGTTAGGGCTTTATTGAGGATTTAAAATATGTGTTTCAAATCCACTATTTCGTGTAATGGTCAGGATATTATCTATTACCCCCATTATACAGAAAAGGAAACTGAAGTTAAGTAAAGCTAGATAATTTACCCCAAATCACTCAACAAGTGACAAGTTTAATTCTGAAATCTAGATTTGAACTTCCATTAGGCCTCCGTCCCGCACAACCCATTCCCTCTGGGCATGCTTTCCTCCTTTCTCCTTGCAAACTCTTCTAATCCCACATGAAATTCCCGGATTAAATGTCACCTCCTACTCCTTCTTTTACATGTCACCTCCTACTGCTTTTTTTACACATTCACCCTTATTTATTTAAAGTATACTGGCTAACAGTGATTTTCAACATCGTCTTGTCGCTGTTTTTTGTATAATCATTCATTTTCCCTGCTATACATTTTCTGAGAATTCTGTTTTATCTATCCTAGAGTCTACCAGCTCAATGGTTAACACACAATAGATGTCTAAAATATGTTTGTTGAATCCTGCTTGATCTTTTGGACTCCAAATCTCAGCTTCTCTACACCACGGAAAGCTTCCTCCTTATACCCCAAGAGAAAATAGCTCCACCCACTAATTATATTCAGTTTATTCCTCCTATCTCATCAGATCAACATATCTTCCCCCAGGCTCTCCTCTAACATGTGGGGGCCTTGGGCAATAATGTAAGTGGGGAGCAACAGGCCAGAAGTCTAAATATTTAAGCATGGGTTCTAGCTAACTGATTGTCTTATCCTTCTACCCTGACATATTTACTTTCACAACAGCATCCAAGGCCTGGTTCAAATTCAGAAATCCTTGTGTCCTCCAACTTCTGCACTGAAACATGGAAGTATGCAGACAGTCCCACTACCTCTTCCCACCTCTCTCTTCCTCCAGCATGGAAGCTCAGTATCTCCCCATACTCCCACAAAAATCCACCCTTGGTAGATTTAGAGGCGTAAGAGGTACACACAATCTGCCTTTCAGAGCATACACCCAAGGAAGAGGCCTGGGAAAACTCTGGAAGCAGGCTAGAGGCTATATGGGCAAGGAGCACCTTGAGTATGACCTGGAAGCAGTGGTTTGAGGACCAGGTGGGAAGCCAGTTCAGAGCCCTCTACAACAGGTCCTGTACCTGCACTAGGACCAACTCTCCTGTCTCTTGAATGTGGATCCAAAAGAAGCCCATTTCACTTGGAAATGACTGGCAGGGTTCACATTCCTGCTCCATTTCTGATGGAATTTAATTCCTAAAAATGCCCTGTTCCTGTCCCCAAAGAGGAGGGAGAGTCCAGACTTCTTGTCCCAGAGGCAAACTGAAGTGAAAGCTGGTTGGGTTTATGTTATCAAAACTGTTCTTGTTACTGACATCATAGGTCTGAAGAGGGAGGGAATTTCAAGAGCCAACAGCCTGGGCATGCAATCTGTTTCTCCAATGTTTTTCCAGATAAAAAAGAGGTGGAAAAACATAAGCGTTTCATATCATTGCCAATGAGTTTCCATTTGATTTGGGGGGATGGGGGTGGAGTAAAAGAAAATGCTATGTTTTGACTTTGAGCTATGAACTCAGTCAGCACAGTGGTGAAAACCAACTGTTTCATGCCCTAGAAGCTCTTTATTGCTGCCTTCAAATTTAAAAAAAAAAAAAAAGGAAGGGCAGAAGGATGGAAGGAAGGAAGGCGAGGAGGGGAGAGGAGAGGAGAGAAGAAAAAAAATATTACCCCCTTTCTGACAAACTGCATGAAGAGCAGGGGAACTCTTTTTGATAAAGGGCTGAAGACAAGTCTTGATAGGAACTGAAACACATGAATGCATGAATGTTAACTGAGAACAGGCCTGCCATCATCTCTCTCTCGTCTGCTGCAAGGCCATCCTGCTCAGCTTCTGGCCTACACCTCGCAGAAATAAGCAGGGTAAACCAAAGGCGGGTAGGGAGGTGGGCATGGCATGAATAGAAATCAACATCCCCAGAAACTGAACAGGAATTTGAACTATACCCTTAGGAGCCCAAGAAAGTCTGTCTTGTGAACATTCTCTGCAAATATTGGGAGGCCCATGTCTTCTTATTGAATTCCAGTTGTCCTGATGGACTCAATGATTGTTTAGGGGATTTTGAAAGACACATCTACAAAGGTCCTAAGGCTTTGCCAGGCCATGAGTCATTTTTTGATGATCATTATTCATATTTTAGAGACCATTCTCACATAAAGAGCAAACTAAGAAACAGAATTTCATGAAGTTTTGCCTCCTCATAAAATGGTTGTTTCACAGTATCTACAGACCCTTAAAACACTTTCAATCCATTCACCCATGTCAGAAGAGAAAATTGGCAAGGGTAATTATTTGTCAGAATAATTTCATTGTTTCCTTTTCTTTTTTTCAGTCTTTTGGTTTGCTGTGCAAACCAGTGAATTTTCAGTTGTCACATGTAGTTCAAACAGAAAATCTGCATGAATCCCGTATTTTAGCACTTTCTGACTTGCTTTAATTTAGGCATCTTTGTCATATCTGTACCACTGATCCCAATGGCATCAATGGGTGTGTTGAGAGGGGTCCGTGTACTGCAAAACATTCGTGTTCTCCTTTTCCTTCTGACTTCTGAGTTGACCTTCAAGGGAGGCTATTAGCAGAGGGGACAATGTGCCTCCTTGTAGGTTTTGCTCTCTAATCTTGGTACAAAGGGATGTGACAGAAGATGAGGATAGGAAGAATTGAGAGGCAGGTATTGGCAAGTTATTAAAGGTCCCAGACCAGATTGGGGACCAGTGGAGTATTTGGGGCTGAAATTAACTTTCAAAACCATTTACAAGACTGCTTTCATTTGCTCCTCACATACGGACCATGTTTACATTAGGTAATAGATGTACAAAAGGAGAGAAGGCTTACTAGAGAGGCTTTGAGCTGGGACTGGAAGAATGAGTCGGGTTTCTATAGCTAGGGAATTACAGCCAGAAAAATAGGGATGGAGGCTTGAACATTTAACAAAATATTGAGCAGCATTAGATGTGTATTCATGACTTTGTTTCCAAATATACAGAAGCCTGGTAGGAAGCAGATGTGATCCTTTGTCTTTCATTGAAGAGCAAAAGAAGGAAACTACCAAAGACACATGTTTTCTAAATATTTGACTTGCATTCATTTTATGTTGGTTACCTAAAATTTTCCCCATGTGACAGTTCAAAAACTGAGTTTCAAAAAGGTGAAGCAGCTTGTCTGCAGTAGGAGCAAGGCTGACACTCACACCTGCAGGATTCCGAGGGCCCTGGTGGCCTCACACTTCATACCTTTCCCGCAGTGTTTTCAGGGCATCTGATCAGTCTTTAATCCTACTAAAATGAAATTCCTAATGTGCTCCCTTTAAAATGAAAGGTTTTATCTCCATTCACAAAAAGAAAAAAAAAAAAGAAAGCAAACTTCCTCTGACCAATGGAAAAAAAATAATCCATTGCTCTGCTTACTGGCAGAAGGCCCGATTGTGTGGGCCAGGCTGTGAAAGAGAGGGAGAGAGATTCTCATGGACAGCCACCACTCCACCCACTCATATTTGTGTTTCTCTGAGGTTAACCCAGGGCCCCCCACCGCCCAGTACATCACTCTGGTGACTGTTCCCACCATCAGCACCCAGATAGCAGAGAGGGCTGAGGCATTAGAATCTTATCACCCCTATTAAAAGATAAAACCTAAAATTCAACCCTTATCAATATAAGCTGCGTGCACTCCATTCAGCGCTTTCAAGAAAAGCAGACACAATGTTTCTGTTTGCTGCTCTAGTTAAACCCAGGCAGCCCTGGCATGGCTAGTGTGGCCTTGAAAAAGGTAATTAAAAACAGAGTAGTCTGCTTTGTTTTGATATTGGCCAGACCTTCTCTTTAGGAAATATATGGTAATAAAATAGATGAAATGGGGAGTAAAAAGAATGAAATCAATCCTTTCTCAAAGTCAACCAAACGGTTTGTGAGAAGTTCATGCCTCTTCCATGTGAACTGTTCACAGCTATCATCCCAGCCCCGTACAGCTCATCCACCCGCGCGTCCATTCGTTCCCCGGCTCAGTGACTGTTTTTGAAATGTCCGACATAAATTTGTATTGTGCTAACCCCTGAAATATAAACTGAATAAGACAAGGCGCTTTTCCTAAAGAAAGGACAGGATAAGGAATGTAAACAAATGATGATTTTATAATGGACCTTCATCTCCCTCTGCAGTTTGACTCTCTCACCAGTGTTCCCCTCAGCCCTTCCTGCCCCTTCCCCCCACCCCGTGGCAATGCTTTCACACTGTGTTCTCCAACCATCTTGATGACCTACAGCCTTGCTAATGTGCCTCCCTTCCTTCTCTTGCCATCCAGATGCGCCTGCCATTTCTCCTTTTGCTATGTTTGCTCTCCTGCCCACTTTTCCCAGTTCCTACTCATCCTTCAAGGCATAGCTCAGGTGTCAGTGCACTCAAAAGCCATCAACGACGTCTTCTCCCCAGAGACTAGGTGTCTCTCCAGCATCTGCTCCCAGAGTATCTGCAAAAGTGTCCCTAACGAACCCTTTACATACTTCACATTGCAACCATCTGTGTATGTTTCTTTCCTCTCCATTGTATCAAGAAAGCAAAGAGAGACAGGGACCATGTGACAGTTGTTTCGAAGCCTAGAAGAAATGTCCAACATAGAAAAAGTGCTCAAGAAATGTGGAAAGAAGAAATTAATAATTTGTTTTTAATTAATCATTTATGAAAGAATTAATAAAAGGCACAAATACAACACAATGGAGAGAAAAGTCACCTTCTGAGTAAGGGTACAGAGAGGGTCAGACAAAACTATTGAGCTGAATCTTGATGACTTAACATGAAATTACCAGACTGACAAGTTTGTGGAAGAAACTTTCCAGGCAAATGCAATAGCATATGCAAAGCCATAAAGAAAGAAAGTATACATTCAAAGAAATTTTATGTAACTGGGTTGTACATTATCAAGTGGTAAAATAGAAAGAAATGATGTTGAAGAAATAGGCATAGAGTAGACTCTGAAAGGTTTTGAATATTAATATAAGAAGTTTCCATTTTATCCTACATGAAAGAAGTTATTCCTTACTATCTCTGTGACAACATATACATACAAGATCATTCTAACAGTGTCACGATACCCACAACACAGCATAAAAAGTACATTTAGTGCAGGAAAAATAGTCTATATTTTATTCTGAAACCAAATAGATGCAACTTTGAATTATTCACTGGTTTTGATTATCCATATTCTTACTCAATTTCAGAAACATGGGTAATGATAGAGTTTATTAAAAGAGAAAAAAGCAAACAAACAAACTATCCCAGTCGTTCAGGCTGAATCAGATCACTAGACATTGGAATAGAGACATGCATGTGTAAAAAAATTTTTTCACAGGTAATTCCAACATGCCTGATCATTGAAAACCACTTAAGCAAACTGGGCCCATGAGAACACACAATTTCTGAATCCATTGTCCTATCATTTGTCTTCACTGATGCATTAGTTACTTTAAAATAATGGGCTTCAATCTTGCAAAATGACTCATTTTTCTCTTGCTCACTTTTTGTTCTCAAGCTAGATTTTTAACACAACCCATTTGATATAGTAAGAGACTGAATGAGACAGACTGCCAAGGTCAGAGCAGCAAATGTCATCTTGGGAACTGAAAGATGGATGCATGTTCAAGGGAGATGTGATTCTCTTTGTTGTGTTGGTGAAGAGCCATTAGACAAACAAACCATTGGGGCAAGTGCAGAAGTGTTGGACCAGGCACAGTCCGCTAATGTGCTGATCACTGATGGACATTAGCCAGCTGCCAGGCAAAGGCTCCAGTCTAAAGGCAATACCTTACACTCAGTTCTTCCTCAGTAGAAAACTGCTAACCTTGAAAATAGTCAAGGACCTAGCTAATCAAATTTTCCTCCATTCGTTAAAACTAAACTTTAAATATATCTCTGATGGCCACTTGTTTACCCAATCCCACATTTAGGATGGTCCAATTATATTTGCAATGCTCCATAACTCTTAACTCCAATCAGGACAAATGATTGTATGGGTATTGGTAAAGTAATGAAACAAGGAAGCTATTAGATGGAGTAGTTCTAATGCCTTCATTGTCTGCATATGTCCAAAACCTAAGCCAGAGCCAATGCCTGAAAATGCACTTATATTCAAAGAAAACAGAATTTAAAAACAATCAATCACAAACAGCCAACTAGGTTTTCCCAAATAAGGCAACTGCTTAGGCTACAGCCAATCAAATCACTTTCTTGCTTTGCTTCCACATCTGCTCTATAAAGTCTTTCCCCTGGCTCTTGTCAGTGGAGCACTTCTACCACTTTTGGTTTGGTGTTGCCTGATTTGAATCAATGGTTGCTCAAATAAGTCTTGGAAAATTTATTTACCTCAGTTTATCTTTAAACAGTATAATAGTAATTACAGGAATCATCAGGAAAATGTAAATCAAAACCACAATGAAATACCACTTCACCCCCACTAGGATGGCTGGAATCAAAATTACAGATAATACAAGTGTTGGTGGAGATGGAGATAAGTTGGGACTTTTATACATTGCTGATGAGAGTTTAAATGGTCCAGTTGCTCTGGAAACATCTGATAGTTCTTTAGAAGTTTAAACATTGCTACTAAATGATGCAGCAATTTTTAGGTACTAACCCAAGAGGAAAGAAAAGTATGTCCACACAAAAACTTGTACAAGACTGTCCAGAGCAGCATTATTCGTAGTAATGAAAACATAGAAACCACTCAAATGTCTATAAACTGATGAATGGATGCCTATAATGTGGTATACCCATAGAACGGAATATTACACAAACATATAAGGGAATGAAGCTCTGATACATGCTGCAACATGGATGGGTCTTGAAGACGTTATGCTAAGTGAAAGAAGCCAGTCATAGAAGACTGTATATAATTCCATTTGCATGAAATGCACAAAATAATGCAAATTTATAGAGACAGAAAGTAGATTATTGCCTAGCCTGAAGAGAATGGGTTATTTGGGAAAAATGACAAGAGACTGCTTATGAGTACAGAATTACTTGGAGGAGGAAGAGGCTGATAAAAGTACTTTAAAATTGATTAACATAATGGTTGCATAATTCTATGGATATACTAAAGACCATCAAATTACACACTTTAAAAGTAGACTAAGAAAATTAGTAATCTAAAACATAAAGGAATAGCTAATGGGAATAGAATATGTAAGTTTAGATGAGCCAATAAAGAAAGGATCACAGGGTCATCATAGAAGAACATAATATTGCTCCCTTCCCCTGCCCTCCAAAGGAACCAGAAGACCAAGCTCTTCCTCATTTCACCTCCCATTTTGGTCAGCCTTGGTGATGCAACAGCATATCTCAACCATAGCTCCTCCAAGCAGATGTTTCTTTAACAACAGATGCAAGTAGATAAAAATTTCTCACTTTAGATAAGAAGCAGGGGTAATAGTCACCAACCAATCAGCACAGACTCCTGGCAATCAGAACTGAAGCCCAACCAATCAAAATGTCTACATTGTTAAGTGTCTGGCAGCTGAATACCAGTCCCAGAAGACAGATTTCTCATCAAGAGAGAGGACAATTTTTTTAGAGTAGATGCTATTTGTCTCCTGGAAAAGTAGTCATCTTTCATGTTATTTTAATTATTAAGAATATTTGGAAAATAAACACACTTTTATATTTTGTCTTGTTTATTGTTAATCACCCATGGTTCTAGCCATCCAAAAACATTCACTATATATTTTATTGTGTTTTCCTCCAGTCTTTTTCCCATTACAT
Source organism: Lyroderma lyra (assembly GCA_004026885.1). NCBI lineage: Eukaryota > Metazoa > Chordata > Mammalia > Chiroptera > Megadermatidae > Lyroderma > Lyroderma lyra. The sequence goes on along the minus strand of PVJL010000238.1, from coordinate 233,293 downwards.
AATGTATTAATATTTTTAACAACATTACCAATGCGATATATACTTTTCCACCTGTGTTTTTTCTTATTACTTCAACAATATTTCTTATCTAATTACATACTCTTCAAAAACATAATTTTTATGGCTAGGAAGAAACACCATTGAGATGCTCTATGAATTATTGAACCCCTGACCTAGTTGATATTTTAGGTAAGTGTTTTTACTAGTTTTATAGTAATATAATCAAAATAATAATATAATAGTAATAGTAACAAATAGAAATAAAATGTAGGTGTATTTCATTAAGGAAGAATACTAGAAGTAGAAGAAGTAGAATTGCAGTTATCATTCTTAAGAGTGAATTTGGACACATTACAATAAATAGAAGGTACGGGCTAATTAAACATATCCTGAGACTCTTACTACCTAACTCACGGTCCTCACAGAATAAGTATAAAATTCAGCATTAAACCACTGACACTTGGAGCTGGAAAGGGTATTCAAGATCCCTGGTTGAGTTGTTTTGTGTGTGTGTGTGTGCACACGCACATGAACATATAAATATAAATAGATAGATGTATATACACATAGATAGAAACAAAGACAGACAAAGAGATAGAGAGAGAAACACTGAGACTGAGAAAGCTTGAGTGACTCAGTCAAGAGCAACTTAATGGCAGACTTGGATTAAAACACAAAATTCTATTCTTTGTAGTCTCATGTTGTTTCCACTATATCAAAACCTCCTATTAAACATTTCACTTTAAATCACACTTAAGAAGTTAAATTTACTGAAATATTACAAGAACACCAAAGGAACTTTCACAGAACACCCAGAAAAGGAAATTAAAAATGCAAACACTTCAAGAAAACCTGTATTGGTTTCAGAAGCTTGAAACCAGTTTCTTCAAACAACTGTTGAAAGTAAAAGAAACAATCACTTTTGCTCAAAGAAAGAAATGCCATGTTCTGGGAATTTACTAATACTTTACATTAGTCTCTGCTATCTTCAAGAAACCTTGACTCCAGTTATACAGACCAAGGTGACAAGAACCACTGAAGTAATCAACTGTAATTACATGAAATTCTCTCTTAAGCACCTGGTACCCACTAAATGCAACACAAAACAGGATGTGACCAGTTGACTCAGTACAATGTCATTTCCATTGTTCTAAACCAAGAATCTCCAACAGAGCCTGGGCTGCAAATTCCAGGGTCAAGTTTAAGGCCACTTGAAGAGAGTCGGCTCCCTCCTATACCAGACAGCTCACCAAAGTAATCTGCTTCAGATATGGTGATCATATGTCTTGGATTTTTCATGACAGTCTTATTTATATCTATTTCTCCACAATATTCATTATAGTGCCCCCTTTAACACTCAAAGGTATTCCACTTTGAATGGTGGATTATACAATAGCCTCCCCATGTGAAGTATATTTATTCATTTAACATTCAACATTCAGTGAGCCACTCTCGCACACAGCCCTGTATTCAGGCTTAATAGAGGCTGTTAGGCAGAACTAGTTTCATTCAACTGAAGTCATCCTACTTTAAAATAACTCAAAACCCATCTGAATCCTCAGCCTAACTCCACAGCAGACAATGGATGACTTCTGAAAATTATGTGAAGAAAGAGAGCTTCCTTATGCACATAACTGTGAAATGGGTATAATTGCATCGATTCTACCATACCAGGTAATAAATAATGGTCTAGGAAGTCCTGAGGCTTAGGAATTAGATAGAAAGTTAACAAAACGCTCAAGTGTTAGTTAGCGATATAGCTCAGATTGTTGCTGATAGATGTCCACGTGACCACAGAATGAATAAATCACCTCTAGTTTTTACCTTCTTGCTTATCTTGTTTTAATTGTTTACGAGGTCAGATAATTCATTTCGCGAACTCGTCCCAGAAAAAGGACTTCGAAGATGACCATAGTGATACTCAGCAATGAGAAACAAATGAGGTGACCATAGTGATATTCAGCACTTTTTGTAGGATGAGTTCATGACATTAATTGTCCGAGCTCATATATCTTGTGTCTTCTCTTTGGAAAGTGTCGCCCCTAGATCAGTTGGGCTAGATGCTTTTTCCCTTGTGCACTGCTGACCAGAACAGTAAAGGTATGTTAGCATGGTCAGATAAAGTCATTTTGTATCCTGATAATAAAGCCAATATTATTCTGTCAGTGTGAAATACTATAACAAAATCCTAGCTTTTGATAGTGTGTCTGTGTGTCTGTGTGTGTGTGTGTGTGTGTGTGTGTGTGTGTGGAGGAAGAAGAGGAGGAGAAGTAGTTTAGGTGAAGAATAGCTATTGTGTTCTTGGGCAGTGTCAAGCTTCTGAAATGATTCCCAACTAAGACCAGATCTAGAATCTATTAACCTTTGTCAAGTGCCTGCTATATTTCAGCGTTTGGACTGGATACATGATTATGTCATTAAATCCTCATTAAAATCTTACATGGTGGATATTCTGATTCTTATTTTGTAGATGAGTTAACTAAAACTTAGAAAGAAAGTAAATAGTTTACCCAAGTTACAGAAATACTAAAGGAAAGAAGTAAAATTTAAGTTCAGGTCTCCTAACTCCAAGACTAGTTTATATGCCCCACAGCATGGTTGCTGAGAGCAGTGATTAAAGTGAGGAGGTAGCCACCAGATGAACAATGTATATTTTCCATGTTGAAATAGTTAAATCTCTTGCTATAAGAATGGCATATAAATTATAAAAAGCTTTCTCTTCCCATACTACTCTATTACAGATCCTTAGAAGTTCTGATTCTATTTTTAATTCTTTATGTTTTTCTGGTTACTAAATTCCTATGCCATTAAAAAAAAAAAGAAAGAAAGAAAGAAAAGAAAAGCAAGGTGGGGAGAGGAAAATATTCTTTGGAATTTCTTTCATGCTCTGTTCCCAGCCTGCGTGTGTATTTCTTGGTGTTTTTTTGGTTGTTGTTTTTTTTTTTTTTTTTAAGGTTGCATTGACTCAGCAACAGGATAGCCAGCTACGTGACATTTCATCTCTGGTTTCTATTACCCATGATTAATGCCAGGGATCGTGTTTATACTCGAAGTCTACACACCAGTTAGGGGCTCAGGGAATTTGGTTCCGGCTCTAATAAAAAAAAAAAGTGTGGGGGTGGTGTGTGTAGACAGACAGGAGTGGGCCAGGCAGCTAGGCAGGGGACTGCAGGCATTTTACGGGCAGTGGGGGTGAGAGGTGATGGGCAGAGGAAGGAGGGACGCACGAATCCTGGATTCTGAGTGAAGAGCGTATCCTTCCCTGGTCTTGATGACTGCCAGACTCCACTCAGGGACACTCTCTGGAGAAGATGGAAATCAAAGCTGAGAGCCGTGTCCTTGTGAGATCAGAGGGGCCATAACCGTCATTCAGTTAATGAATGAACTCCTCTGCCAGCTGTGAGTTTATTATAAGCAAACCTTAGCAGGGGGATGGGTGTTGGGGGATAAATGAATTGCTGAGAGAGTACTTTGGAAGGGCCCCAAACTTCATGTGTGTTCACTAGGTTCTGGTCCTTTCAGTGGTTTATAAAATAATTCTATCTCAAGGTTGGTATAGGCCTTGGAGGTCACCTAGCCCGCCCACATTTCATGTTTGAATGTCTTCCATCACACCTCACCAAAGATCATGTCTGGATAATTCCAGGAATAAAGAAGACCAGTCCATTTTCAGGCAGCTCTGTTTGAAAATAAACGTTATTCATTTATTCAAGAAGTATTTATTAAGTAACAACTAAGTGCCCAGGCCTATTTTAAACACTAGAGAAAAGCAGTAAACAAACCAAAAAAAAAAAAAAGTCCCTACCCTCAAGGACTTTACTGTCCTTATATTAAGCCAAATGTTAGTAAAACTTCTTCCCCAACTGAACTACTTATAACCATCTGAATCCTCTTTTAGAGGGAAATAATGTGCTTAATTATCCTCCATTGTAAATATTTAAATACAAGATAGGGTCCCGGTTTGGTTTTGTGTGTCCATTTCCTTCAACTATCCTTAGGTATATAGTTCCACAGCCCTTTGCTACACTGATTCCTAATTTCTGAATTTGCTCTAGCTTGTCAATGTTCTTTTAAAGTGTGATGCTCATAAATTAGCAAAATAATCTAGAGGAGTTCTAACCAGCATGGAATACAGCAGAGGCATCTTGCCTTGTTCTAGTTCTCAGATGTCCATTCTTGTTCTCTGAGTTTACATTGCCATTTTTGATGTCACATCTCACTTCTGATTCCTCTGGCATGCTCATCTGATTTTTTTTAAATCCAGTTATTATGCTAAGTTACTTATCTGAATTGGAAATAGGCCCTATTTTCACCACGAACCAGCAATAACTGACAATGAGATATGCCTGGAAAAAACAAGTTTGAGGTCCCTCAGAGAGTTCTGTACTAAATTGTTAGTCACCCTCAGAACCACAGTGTACCTTGATACTAGAATTCTCCATTGAGTAAGAACTTGCAACTCTTAGTTATAAATGTCAAATATAAACATCAGATAAAGTATTTGGAAAAGATGAAGCAAGAAGGAGCTCCAACTTGGCACGTATTTATGACAATGAAAGCTAATACATTGTGAGCACAGTGTACATTATTTCACTTAATCTGCACAACCCTTTGATGTGGGTGCTGATTTTACCAAGACTCCGATTTATGGGTGAGAAAAACAAGACAGTGAAATTATTATAATAATTTGCCCAAGCGCGAGCACATTTTAAGGGTGAAATAGGACTTAAACTCTGTTCACTGGAGTCCAGAGCCGATCCATTTGACCACTACAATCACCTCTTCTTCTCACCTCTAGAGCTACCTGCCCAAGAATATTTTTAAGAGGAAAGGAGATACACATGCCCTAAGATGTTATTCTTCTTAAATTCCCTTGAAAAAATTCATCATCAAGCAAAAAGAAGAAGGAGGAGAAGAAAGAGGAGAAGAACAGAAAGAGGAAGAAAAGAAAAAGGAAGAGAAGTCCACAGATCTATTAGTCTGGGAGGGAGTAGGTGCTCTTAGGATTATCTTCACTTCAGAAGACCAATGTGAAATTGAGCTTGACAATAAATGGAATTTTTTTTGGTTCTGCTCCTTTTCCCGCAGTTTATAGCAAGAGTTCACTGCATTTTGCTTAATGGCCTGACTCAACAGACTGGATTCTAAATTAGGGTGCACACACCCAGAGGTTGAGCTAACAGAAAAGTTTCGGATCTCAGTCTGCTCTGCACCAGGCTGCACAACCTGACGGTGCTCTGCCCAGGCAATAGAAAAGCTCTAAGTCTTTTACCTGCCTCAGGTAATCAGGTATCAGTGAGGAGGTGGACTTCAGATACTGGTACAGTGAGTACACAATTATGGCATGTACTCAATATCTCCTAGGCTTTCCTTTCTCCTTATATAAGGGAATTCATTTTCTTTATTTCTTCACCTGTCTATGGAAATTCAAGTTTTCCTTATTATTTTGTGTGTGTGTGTGTTGCTGGACCACCAACAGAAAAAAAAATCCCAGACCACATAACAATAAAATTAGCATTATTAATTTGCTGGAACTTTTCTATTTGATTTATCAAGATGCTTGATGGCCAAAATAGTTGGGTAGCAATCTACCTTTTAACAAAAGTAGATAAACAATAGTACATTTTAAAATTACTTACAAAGAGTGTTTAGATGGAATTTTTTTACCTCCCTTTCTCCTTTATGTTTAAATGGGTATTCAAGGAACTTTCTAACAAAATATGCCCTGGTTTTCCTATTAAATTTACTAACGTCATAAAGACAGGTTACCAAAATTTCCAAGGCTCTGAATTCAGCTGAGACTCCAAAAGGTTGATACCACATATATTGAGTTATTCTTTCAACAGTTTCTTTTTTCTAAGGAAGATACTGGATAAGGTGCCCTAAACTTACAGACTCAGTGTGGCATAATCAAAGCCAGAAAAAATATATGATGGGTTAAGTACAATCCCTACAGAGATCTGTAATCACTGACCCAAAAATTTACTCAGAGAAAACCAACATATCTTTCCACATGAAAATTCTTCCAATTTATGTGGTAAAAATTCTGTGGCTATCTAGCATGGCAAGTCTCTAAGTCATGTTTTGGAGTCCTAATCCCAGAATTGCATGTCCCTGTGAGGAAGCCACAGGGTGTGCACTACAGACTCCAAAGTCTGCTGGTTCCAGGAGTGACTGGTTTATCCCAAGGCTACTACGGATGGTCTAAGAGTTTTCCCCCCTCAAGGAAGTCAGGTAGGGGGCTTTAACAGCTCTGGTAGAGTGCAAGCTATTTCACAGAGGTGTGGCCCATGGTCATAGCAGTGAGGAGTAGAAAAGCAAGTGATCCACACAAGATTTTTTAGCCTGAACCTGTATATTCGATCCTTGATCCATGAAGCTCCAGTTCACTGCAGCCTGAGGATGACAAGATGTAGGGGTTGTGCCCTTTGTTCCACTAGACAAATTTGCTCAACTGTTTCCAGTCTGCACACTATTAGCCTCTGCACAATTAGCCTTAGAATCACTGGTGACTGTTAACCTAACAGATCCTTTCTAAAGACGGATTTATGATCTCCAAACTTTGGCGGGCTCAGCCCATGGAGTGTGCTCAGAATCGCAAATGATGATGATGATGAAAATAAAATAAACGGAATGGATATATGAACCCCATCCCTGCAAGTCAGCCAAAGGATCTCCCTGACCTCAGGTTTAGCTTCACCATGCACTTAACAGGGTTCTTCCTTAGGGAGTTAGCACTTGACCCATAATCCCAAGGGCTCCTTGTGCTGTCACTCTTCCTATGTCTCAGGGTTATTAAAAGATCTTCAGTGAATTTTACCTTTTTAAGAAGCCAAACATAATTGGAACTGAACCAGAAGACCCAGAGAACCAAACTTCCTGGCCAATTCTACCCAGAAATAAGTTACTTCCTAGGAGTATGGTATGCAAGGTGGAGGTGTTTTGGGGGGATGAGTGAATGGGTGAGGGAATTAAGAAGTACAAACTGGTAGTTACAAAACAGTCATGGGGATGGGGACTATAGCATGGGGAATATAGTCAGTAGTATTGTAATAACTATGCATGGTGTCAGATGGGTGCTGGATTTATTGGGTAATCACTTCAGAGTTATATAAATATCTCATGACTGTGCTATACATCTGAAACTAATATTATATGTCAACGGTAATTAAAAAATAAAAAGAAAAAAATTTTTAAATAAATAAAATCAAAGAAAGATCTTCTTCTTTTAAAAAAATATAAGAACAATTCAAGAAGACCTAAGTATATAATAATATTTTCTTTTCAACCTTTGTCTTTCTTTTTCTGATTTTTTTCAACATTTATTCAACACTATTTTTATGGTTATCCAGCGTTTAAGCAACCGAAGTACCCTTCAATAGATGACTGGATAAGGAAGTTGTGGTACATATATACAATGGAATATTACTCAGCTATAAGAAAAGATGAAATACTACCATTTGCAATAACAATGGATGGACCTCAAGAACATCATGCTAAATGAAATAAGCCAGACAGAAAAAACCAAGAACCATATATGATTTCATTCATATGTGGAATATAAAACTAAAAGCAACAACAACAAAAAACTCATGGACACAGCCAATAGTTTAGTGGTTACCTGGGAGCAAGTGGAAACAGGATGGGAGAAGAGGGAGCATATGGGACACGAGGGAGGAGGAGACAAATATAACGTGATGGAAAGAGAACTGACACTGGCTGATGAACACATAATGTAACACATAGACGATGCACTGTACAATTGTACACCTAGAACCTACGTAATTCTTGTTAACCAGTGTCACCCCAATAAGTCTAACAATAAAAAAATTATTGAATAAATAAATAAATAAATTTCTTTGTACCGGTTTAAAAAAAAGGAAAATTAAGTCTGAATTATATTTGGATTGTGTTATCATGGAACTCTTGGCCTGGGCCTGCCCATATTTCCAGGACCAGTTTCTTTGGAAGTGAATACACACACACACACACACACACACACACACACATACACACAAAGTCAATAAACAAGATGCTCAGCAATTCTTTAAACAATTAAATAAATGCAAATGGGTACCAAAAAATGTGATTGTCATGTTTTTCTCACAGATTGACTGAAATTTATATTTAATGATATTTTATTATATGGGTGTTTTATATTTTATTTAGTACTCTACATCTAGGTATTTAGAATCAGATATTTGCATCTGATTCTCCTATATTTTAACAATGTTGTCAAGAACAATTTTATAGTTAAATCCATGATTTTTCAGTTAAACATTACTAAAAGGAGCACCAACAGTTAGAACATTGATTTGCAGATATTCCTTTAACTAGTAAGTACAATCCCTGTGTCCAGAGAGCAGAGACAAGCAAGGAAAATAAATCCAATGTAGGAGAAACCACAAAAGGGAAATGCCAGAAGCTGCATCAAATGTCAAATGAGTTACAGCTCAAACTGAAATGTGTATATTCTTTCGTTTGATTGGCCCAGTAGGCCTGAAACAAATTATTCTTCTATAGATGAGAAGATGGAGACTTAAAGTAAATAAACAACTTGGCAAAGGTCCTCCGACCCCCCAAACCAGTATCTCTCCATTCATTTTCCCATCCTCCAAAGAACTGACACATAAGCAATGCGTGTGACACTCATCTATCTGGACCCTTTGTTGAGAACACTCCTTACTGGCCGTTTTCTGATTTTCTCCATTCTTGTACTCTCTGCTTCCCCCACCCAGATTGTGACTCAGAAACACCTCTTAAGGGAGCTTAGGGTTTCTGCTTTTTAACTCTGCTTCCTAAGCAAGTATCTTCAAGAAACACCCTCTGCTTCTGCGTTTTGACATGCTATTATACTTTGTAACTACTAGTCATTCTTTCCATCAACAAAAATGGATTAAGCCAATATTGTTGGAAAAAAGACTGAGATGTGGCGGGGATACAAAGACAAGATATGATTCCTCCATCTATACGAGTAGCAATTCCAGTTTTCTAAGGGAGACTTACTTATCCATTCCACAAATGTAAGTTGACCAGGGTATTTGCACTCTCTTATGCGATAGGCATGGATGGCTACCGGATTTGAAACTAGTGAGATATGTGGAACACACAGGCTGGGAAAGGAACCAGATATATACTTCCCATTACACAACCAGCTACTGCAATACAGAAGGCCCTGTAATCACAGTCATGAGAAAGGGACAATGAATGGACTGAAGGACTTTCACAGCCACTCCTGGATGGAAGTTATCAGGAAGAAGTCACAATCGCTATAGATCTTGAAGGATAGGTTGGATTTCAACATAGGGTCTGAGGGAGAAGGCCACTCCATATGCAAAGTGACTAAAGTCAGGGAAGACGAAGACTTTTCAAGGCCTCTAAAACTGTCCATGGAGTTGAAACTCATGCAGGTGAATAGAGAAAGTAAGAAGATAAAAGAATCAAGAAAAAGATCACTTTGAATACCATTTTAAAGCTTTTGAATTTTATTTAATAAGTGTGATTTTTTTTTAAGATTTTCCTATATAAGTAAGTAAAAGGATTAGATATGTAGTTCTTATACCTCCCATTAGGCTGTATAATTTTATATATATATAAAATCTTTTATATCTTCTTAGGAATCTAGAACAAAGCTTGGCTTGAAATAAATGAGTAAAATTAGCAAACATAAGTACCAGCAATGAGATGATAAATATGACATATTTCCATCTCCCCAACTAGTGGAAGATGCAGTGTTAGAAACAGATGAGTTCACTGTCATTAGGAAAACGATAGAGTCATTCATGGGATGCTTGGAAGCACAGAGGGGCACTAAATATTTATACTCAATAAATAGTTGTGGCCTGACAGTGTGGGCGTGTTGGCATGGGACGCATGGATGTCGAGTATCGTTTTGAAGAGACCACCTAGAATCGATTCATGCATGGCCCTGGCTCTGCGACTGATTATCTACATAAACTTGAGCAAGTAACCCTCTTGCAATCTGTTCATTTTGTTTACAAAATTAGGAGTTGAATGCCAATAACGTCTAAATTTAAATTTTGATAAACTCTAACTTTATGCTGGCTGATGTCACAATTTCTCTGGTTCAAGACCTGTTGTCTCACTGCCTTTCCCCTCGGGCCCTAGAGCTATATAGTGGGGCCTCCGGTAGTCCCTCTAGCCTGTAGGGCAGGATGAGAAACCCAGGAACCTCTCTTTCAGGAGATGAGGGTAGGGCCAGGCAGGCACCTTGGTAGATCTGTGCGTGAAGTCAGCTTGCTCTTAGGCTGCTCAGTTGACAACAACGCCTCCACACCCTCCATGTAGAGACCAGGCCACCCCACTGCCCTCTCCTTGAGTCCCAGGACTCTTGTCAGCCCCCTCAGACAGCTGAGACACTTCTCCCACTCACACTGGCTTCTGAGAGAAAGAGACTTCTGTGCTATGTCTAACGTTATCTGGTCTCTTATAAAAATGAGACTAGCATAGCCACCACTCCTCCCTCCGCGGGAAACCCTCACGGCACTTATGTGAATCGTGTGATGAATTAAGCCCTGCTGAACTGCTTTCATTAATCAACTCGATAACACTGGAAACTTTAGGAGGGGAATATAATCAGAGATGGGTGCTCTAAAAGTCACCTTAAAAAAAAGCAGAAGGGGAAAGAGAGAAGGACCAGCATTAAGCCTCAGAAAAGGGATCTGAGTTAGCAAGAAAAGTTGAAGCCTAGAAATTCCTCTTTCTCAGAGGCTGGTTATTGTTGGCAAGGAGCAGAGGTTCTGCTGCAAGGACCTCCCATGATGTGCAACAGGAAAAAAAATGAAATTATGCGAGTGTTTTCATTTTAATTAGGGTTATTTATAGAGGGAATGCTGTGTTTACATGTTGTACATTTTCTTCCTCAATGGTTATCGTCAGCTTTTTTGGGCTTGTGTTCACAGAAACAGAGGCAACTTACCTCTTCTGGTTATTGCCAATCTGAGATTGGTTGGCACATGGAGGGGAGATTCCAGAAACCTCTGCTGAGTCAGGTAGAGTTCGAGCTGAGTCTTTAGAAGCAAGAGCTCTGAGGTTCTGCCTCTGTGTCCCAGACAAGATGAAAAGTGCTGACATACACCCCCTGGATGCCCCTGGGAAAGGAGCTCTCTGGTGGTAACTTGGACTGTGAACCAGGGATCTCAGGAGACAGGGAGAAGGAACTGCAAATAGGTCTCCCATGTAGAAGCTGAGGAGTGTGAGAACTGGACAACTGTGAGGGAAGTCACCACATCCGTCCCCCCACAGCACCAGGGTTTGGAGAGAGGGAAGATGGGCCCTTGAGTGTTTTTGCTGTTGGCTACAAAGAACACTAGACAGGAGTCGGGGATTTAAATGCTAGTCCCAGTTCTATCAGGAATAGGGGTCCTGGGCAAATCACTTGTCTTCTCTGGTCCTCATTGTTTCTTTGTGTAAAACAAGGAGGCTTGGGCTCAGTGGTCTTGGAGTCTTTGCTGCTCTTACATTGCATGAATCTGGGAGATCTGTGACAAGAGGTAAGAGCTGCCTCATTCACTATCTCTTCAGAGCATCCTTGGCCAAGGTATTGGATTTCCCATCATGCCTTTGCCCAGCAGCCTATGAGAAGCACCTGCTTCTAAAGAAAGGGGTAGGGAAACCAAAGGCGGGTAGTTAAATCTGCCCGATTCCACATGGTACCATGTATATAGAGATAGATCCACAGATATATTAACATGTAAAGATACATTAGCTGTATTAACACGTAAAGCCATATGCCTTGACTACGCGCTCCTGGAATGACTTGGTCTGTTGTTGGACTTGAATAACTTTTTATGCTTCTGCAGAGAGAAGTCCATGCACCGCTGAAGGTAAAAAAAGAAACATGTAGTAGTCTCCCGCTATTCATGGTTTCCCTTTCTGTGGTTTCAGTTGCGGTCAACCGTGGTCTGAAAATATTAAATGGAAAATTCCAGAGATAAAAAATGCATAAGTTTTAAACTGCCTGCTCTTCTGAGTAGCGTGATGAAATCTTGCGCTGTTCCACTCTGTCCCTTCCTGGACGTGAATCACCCCTTTGTCTGGCCTGTCCACGCCCATTAGTCACTTAGTAGCCATCTCGGCTATCAGATCGACTGTCAAGGTATTACAGTGCTTGTGATCCCATAATCCTGATCGCACTTTATAATGGCCCCAAAGCACAAGTGCAGTGATGCTTCCCTTCCGTGAGAAGGTGAAAGTTCTTGACTTACTAAGGAGAGAATAAAACAAATTGCAGGTTGAGGTTGCTAAGAACTACAGTAAGAACCAAGCTTCTGTCCATGAAGCTGTGAAGAAGGAAAAAGAAATCGGTGCTCGTTTATCTGTGTTCTCTCACACGGCAAACGTCGTGGCCACAGGGGGTGACAGGTGTTTGGTTAAAATGGGAAGGCACTGAATTTGCGGGTGGGAGACACGAGCAGAAAACGTGTTCTGACTGATGTCAGCAACGTGTTGCACACGAGACACTGAGCCCGTGCGAAGACTTCAGCAAGGGGTCTCCTGAAACAAGTGACACCGAGCTATTACATACACTCAGAAATAGGCTTAAACTAAAAAAATATATAAATTACTGAAAAGAGAGAGAGAGAGAGACCATAGTCACCTAACTATTTTGATTACTATATACCATTATAATTGTTTTATTTTATTATTAGTTATTGTAATTAATCTCTTACTGTGCCCAATTTACAAACTTTATCATAGGGATGTATGTATAGTAAAATACATAGTGTATGAGGGCTGTCTAGAAAGTATCCAGCCAAGTAACATGAAAAATAGAGGCATTTGTGGCTGGATTTTTTCCGGACAGCCCTCACCCACACAATTTGGTACAATTCACCATTTCAGGCATCCACTGGGGGTCTTAGAAAGTATCCCCCAAGGATAAAGGAGGCTACTGTGTTTATCCAATAAACAATCACCCAAATTTAGGAACATAAAAGCAAGGTTATGAGAGAAGGGGCAAAAAATAAAGAGAGACAGAGAGAAAGGGATGGCACGTTGGTACTGTCCCCCAAGCACAAGGTCCCCAGGGCACCCACATCATCACTAATTTCCTGATTCTCCCCACAGCCCTATCTGACTGCTTGCCCATTAAATGGTCCCTACACAGGCCTGTTGCTCCCTTGGGCAATGGTGGGGAAAAGAAAGAAGAAAGGTAAAAGATCACAGGTGAAGCTTCTTGAGAATTTATGAGTAGCTAAACAAGAGGTGAAAGAAGACACACCACAGAGAGAGAGAGAGAGAGAGAGAGAAATAAAGAGAGAGAGAGAGAGAGAAAGAGAAGGAAAATCCGTGATGTGAACAGGACAAAACAGGCCATCTTGTGCTGTACAGACAACCTCAAAACAGGCTGAGCTCTGCAAACAATTCTTCCCTCCATCACCATGACCAGAGTAACCGTAGCCCTGCCACTCTTCCTTCCTCTCCCGCGGCTCTCCCACAACCTCTCACCCACATCTCCCTATTCCGTTTCTGAGCAACCATTCTACTAAGTGGAGTGTGTCCTTCCCATATACTAACACAGATGTAAACAGTCCCCACTGCCATGCAGACTGCAGACAGACCTCATTCTGTCTGCCTCCTTCAATCTCTCCTAAAGATAAAGACGAAAAGAATAGTGGGAAACTATTGTCCAGAGACACAGCCACCAAAGACCAAATCTTCTGATTTGGAGCCAGGCTGAGATAGAGGTAGAAGAAAGATTAGCAGGGTTATAAATTAGCTTATGTGAGCTGTGGCATACACCCTTGCTACAGGAGAGCTCCTCCCCCACCCCCTCCAACAGTAAGTGATTCACTGTTTTATTCCTAGGAATTTGGCTCCCGCCAGACATTTTGCTTCAAGACCTTTCTAATTCTTGTGGTTCCCATATGCTGAGAAAGCCATTCTTTAAGAGGGAACTGTTATCCATTCCTCAAGTTGTGCAATCATCAATTTACAAAACCAAAGCCCATTGCTGTACTGCCAAATTTCATCTGACCCCCAATAATTAAGGGACCAATATTGGTCATTTGCATGGCATTTGCATCTCAAAAAAATATGAAAAGAAGCACTCATCTTTGAAACAGTGGCTGAAAGAACGTCAGGCAAGTTTTTCAATGCTGTTAACCCACACAATTCTTACAAATCTCTTCTGACACTAGACACAGGACAGTAATGATACATGTGATAGAAATTGCCCAAAGGGGTACAATATTAAAGCGCAATATTAAAGCTCTGGAATTTGACCCTAATTCAAAAACATCACAGCTTGATTTCTTTTCAGTCCATCCTCATGTTTTGTTTTTTCTGTCTCTTCTTCCAGCCCAAGCTTGTCCAACCTGTGGTCCACAGGCCACATGCAGCCCCGGATGGCTTTAATTTGGCTCAACACAAATTCATAGACTTTCTTAAAACATTATGAAAATTATGCACAGAACTTTTTTCAGTTCATCAGCTGTTGTTAATGTTAGAGCTTTTTATGTGTGGCCCAAGACAATTCGTCATCTTCTTCCAATGTGACCCAGGGAAGCCAAAAGGTTGGACACCCCTGGTCTATCCAACTTTGAAACAACCAGCCTGATGCTAGAATAGTTCCTTTATTTAGTTCACAAGTGGGAGAGGGGATAGCCTGACCACAAGAAGCGGAGACTCGCTGTATACATTTAGATGTGCCTGCTCCCAAACCAAGGCACTTCTACACAAAACTCCAAAGCCTAAAACCATTTATGGCTTCCTCTCCAGGAACATCCTGAACTGGAGACCTTAGCAGACATAAGTTACAGAGTACAGGTTATCTGTACCTTTTCTTTGAATGGATCTGTACTATAATAGCTCTCAAATATGTCTGCTTACAGCGCTCTGTCTCTAAGATCGCCATTTATAGTTTCTATATTTTTGATTCTCTCAGAAAGCTAGAGCACCATTCAGCATTTTCCTACTCCTAAGAGAGATTTCTATCCACTAATTTTACATTCCTCTTTTTTTTTCCTAGTCCAACACTTCCTACATTACTGAACACATCTGGCGTAAACAAGACATTTTTTCATTTGTCTCTCTCTAGTTTTCTGCTTTCCCCAGTTTTTTGAGATATAATTGACATGTAGAATTGTATTTACCTAAGGTGTACAACATGATGTTTTATTATCTGTATATATTGCAAAACTGATCACCACACTAAATCTAGCTACCATGCATCGGCTCACATAGTTACAATTTTTTTTCCTGAGGAATGGCAGATTCTGCCAATGTCAGCATCACCCCTAATTTTTTCTGCTGCTGCTCCAGTAAAGAAAAGCTAGAAAAACATTGTCAAATCACTGTAGCTAATCCTACTCTAGCAAGAGGATCTATTCCGTGATTCAATCTCATTCCAGGCTGTCTCTGCAACACTTCTGCTGATTCCTCTGTTTCCCTTAGAAAGAAAGCATTTTTTTCACCTCAGTTTTGTTAGGCTACAGACGTTCTTCAGTCATTAGCTTTCTCACCACAGTGTCCACAGAAGTTCTTGGCTTGTCCCCTTATCTCCACAGTAGCTTTTAATCTCTTAATAATCTGGAGACTTGGGAGGTGAGAGGTTTGGCAGCAATTTGAAGAAAATTTTCTGGCGGATGTTACTATTGCCTTCTGTTCTCTAAGATTTTTCTGTCTTCTGAAATATCTTGATCTCCAAGGAGAATGGAGCCAAGCACTCACCCTGTGATTCAGCCCCCACACCTCATGTTTGAGGAAATTATGGCTATGCTGAGACACTGCACACTCATTCTTTTCTTAAATTAATGCTTAACTATTGCCTAGAACTGGCCCAGGTCCAACCATTGAAAGATTTGAAAAAGTTACTGGAAGGATATGTGAGTCTAAATCAAAAGAGAATGATGGTGACATTGTTTATCAGTATGTTAAGGCACAGCCTACATATCCACTAAGTACCATTCTGTCACACATGTCTGCTGAGCATAATGATTTCTAAGGCTCAGCTAGGGGACCACTTATTTCAAGAAACATTAGATATATACATTCATGGGCATGTTTAAAAATGGGACCCTTGAGATTGTATTGGAATGTTGTCCAAGGAATATTATACTCACCCAGGTAAATATCTTCAATTTAAAACAAACAAACAAAAAAATGTACTCCCTTGCCTACCATCCCTTGATCCATGTGACCAAATTAAAACAAAAAGGACACAGTGTCTACCATGACCTACAAGACCTGATGTGATGTGATACCTACTGTATTTCTAATCTTCTCTCTTGTCCTGTCCTCTCTCTACCGTATTTTGATCCTGCTGGCCCAACATACATAATGTTCTTCCTACCGCATTCCCTAACAATTGTTCACAAGCTGTTGTCTCAAGCTGGAATGCTCTTGACCTTCTCTAAAGTGTAACTAACTTCAACACATCCTTCAGATTACAGAGAGACCCTATTATCCAAAGGGAAGCCTTCTCTGTCATCCCCAGACAAACTCATTCATGGTAAATACAAGTGGCTTTTGTGTGTCCTGTATGTAGTCAACTTTCTAATTATCAGCTGGTTCCTTCCTTTCTGGGAAGCTGTACTCCCTCACCTGTAGACCATCTGTGTCATTCTGGAGACAGGCCTAACCCAAAGTGGTTGGTGTGGAGATGGGTTTACTACCTGATCAGACTTCTTCGGAGAATGCTGAAATAAAGGTTTTCATGCTTTCCCACTGGGCTTAAAGTTGAGACGTAAGATCCAGAGCTGCGGCATGTATTAGAGCCTTCTGAATTTGCTCTCCACACCATGAAAGTAAATCTGTGAGATGGAGAAAGAGAAACCAGACTTAGATGGCTTTGGAACTTCTAACATCACATATGCCTAAGGACTTCAGATTTTTAATTAGGGAAGCAAATAAAGTTCCTTTTTTTATTATTGCTTAAACCAATTTAATTTGGATTTTCTCATTTTCAAGAGGAAAAGTCCCTGAGAGTCCTGTGATTTCTTGCATTTTTGGCAGTGATGGTATAGAGAAACCTTTGTTCAATTACTGTTTTTCACTCTAGATTGGAAATTCTACGATAGTTGGAACCAAATGAGTCTTATTTATTGTTGTTTTCCAGTTTCTAGTACAATGTGAAGCATGTGGTGAAATATCAGTATCTTTGAATAAGTGAAGGAATGAATAATGCATGAATGGGAGAGTCTGAGATCCAAGACCTATCAGGCCTTTTGTTCTAGGGTCGTGATCTAAAAAAGTAAGTTTAGTCCCACATGCTTAGTATTAGACTTCACGGTCTGTTATGGAGAGACCCCTGGAGAGGACATTTCCACCTTCCTTTTAGTTGTATATTCCTAGAAGAGTAACTTAGCTGTGCACACCTTAGCTCTGTAGTTTGGCACAACCTCCACTCATACTCCCTCTGCCACTGCACAGCTCCTTCGAGCTCTGCCTCCTGTTTGAGGGCGGTGGGAGGGGGAAAGGCTCATGCAGTGCACATTCTCTGAGTGTGACCTTCACACTTAAGTCATAGTCTCCAACCACTTCATTGGTAAAGAAGATGATGACGTTAATCATCAGCCTATTGACTGCACAGCTATCTCTCAATATCTAAACTGGGGCAAGATGGAAAGGAATGCTATTTATTTTTACTATGAACCTGAACATCCAGTTAATTGCATTAGAAACACTTCTAAAATAGAGAAGATTGGAATTTGGAAAACTAGCACCTATAGATTAAGACTCCCAACAGGGCCTTGATTCAAATGTTAGACCATCGATGTTAGCAACATGGATGGGTATTGTGGGGGTTTGACCTTATGCCATCGGCTGGTTTTTATAGTTGTGCAGTTGGCTTACAACTAGTGCAGCCTATGAAAGCAGATCTAGGCCTTAGGTCTCAGAAGTAAACCATCTGGGGTTTTGACCTTTGTAAGTCACTATCATTTATGGCAGTTTTGTCTTCAGGTGGGTTGCTTTTCTTAGCACCCACAAACCTTAGCAAAATGTCAAACAAATGGGGGCACTTAGCAACCATGTACAAGCTATGCCAATTCTGACAATGATTTGATCAAAGGAAAGAGGCTTGCTAATTTACTCCTTGAGGCACCATGGGGGAGCTGGGGCAGTTTTGAGGGAGGAACCCCACGGGATGATGCTGGCCGCCGTAGCTGCGTTTCTCAGTCCAGAAAGTAGGTCTAGACTTTAAACTTCAGAGGTATCTACTTTACCATTGTACTACAGATTATTATTATGTGAGATGTTAGCTTTAAGTTTTTAAACCAGTTCTAGATCAACTACCTAAAATTTTTGGCATCTTTTATGTTATTTTGAAGACGGAAATGTGGAAGGAATAAATTTGAATTCATGTAGCTCATCTACAGTTTTGAAGAGTCATCTCAAAGTAAACTGCAAAATTTGTGAAACCACGTAAATTTAGAAGGAGGCCTTGGACTTTGTAGCCCCAAGTTACAGCTTCTCCCAGAGAAAAACAGTAGATTATGCCTTAGTAAATAAAGAAAAAGGAAAGAGAGTCTTTATTATGTACCATGATCTTGGGATGATACAGAGAAAAAAACATCAATGAAATTTATTGTAATTGTGAAGGCTAGAAGAGAAATTGAAATACCTATGTCTAAAATGCTTGATCTCTAAGTAATCAAGCCTACTTAGAAAATTCAGGCAAAAAACTGGAAGAGTTTGCAAAATCAAAACATGCTGGAGTCATATAAACAGAACGGGAGCAATAAAGTATTAAGAAAAATTGTCCGAAACCTAGAAAAAAATCAAAGGGGGGGTGGAATTTTCTTTCAACATCATACAAAAGCATTGTTTAATAGGCCCACCCAATGATTTTTTTAATCTTCTTGGAAAATTTGTTTGACTTTTCTGTTACACTTTGATTACAGCCCAGACAGTTTAAAGTTCCAGGTTAACTAGGATATTTCTGTTTAATAAAGAAGATAATCCCAAAGGTTACAGTTTTATTGCCCTGTAGGACATTAATCAATTTGGTATCTATCTTAGAAATCTAATGCTAACATTCTTTTCTTATTTTTTTAATGCCTATAAAATACCCCATTCCTCAAACCTGTCCTCTGTGAGTCACATTTACCACCCTACTGGTTCCTTCCACAATGAATAATTATGAATACTGTTAGAGAAGTAGTCCTTTTATATGTAAATGAGTCAGGTTTTTAACTTTTGGAAATTATTCTTCAACAGTTTGGGGGGTTCTCTTGAGATGCCCACAGAGCCAATTGGACTGTGTTGTCTAAAAGTCCATTTTTGAGGCAGGGGAGGTTCCTGAAGTGACTCTCGGGTGGCACTAGAACTTAACCTATCCGGACTCTTTCTCTTCCAGTTTGTGGTTTTGTTTGTACACTTAGCCAGTTTTGATTCTGGATCTAATTTGTGCATGGTTAGTGAGCTGTTCTCCACAGTTAGCAGCCGTGATGAGGAATCTTGTGATATCCCCTGATCATTGGAGGACAGGGATCTATTGTAAGCTGACAAACAGTCCAGACTTTGGTTAATTCATTGTTTTTCGCCTGTGTACTTATGAGCACAAAGGAGTATCATATGCCCTCTGAGAAGGAGACTGAATCTTTAAGATCTAGTCTACCGAGTTTTTGGATTTACTTTTATCTGTGGCTAAAGTTGTAAAACTGAAGCATGGACCTCTCTGTGCTGTAAGTGAGAAAAGTCTTCACTCTCAGTGTGTGTACATAAAATATTTTCATAATACACTCTGGAGTGTATTATGAAATTAGATTACAAAATATTAGATTACAAAATATTTTAAAAGAGCTATGTTTTAACTAGTTTAGAGAGAATAACAATTGTTTACATAAATCTAAAATTCTCCAAGAATTCAGAATGTTTTTCTGAAAAATAAACATCTTATACTTTAAATATATTTTTAAGGTAATAAAATGTCCTTCTAGTAGAAGCTGCTAACACAGATTATTTTCATATAAAAATCCAAATTTATGTAATTAAAGTGAATCTATACTAGTTTGATCACTTTTTGTTTAAAATAGCCATATTTTCAAAACCTGATTTTATTAGTGTTAATTATAATAATATATTTTATTTTTATTTCAGTTTCTTCATGAAGAAACTAGTTATTCTGAACTTCCTAAAATTTTATATTGGCTTACTAATCAAATTAGCTAATATTACTCCTACATAATCACTATGGTTGTGAAAATTGGAATACTATGTGTTCAACTAAATTAAAAAACAGTTTTCACAAATTCTTACCATGATCTATAATGTTTTAGCTTAAAAATCACTTCCAAATTTCTTAGTTAACTTTAACTAAGACTGATAGTAAATTAATTAATGGCTAATATTTGTAAACCTGGATAATTTATAAGTAAGACAGAATACTAAAACATTGATCATAATATATGAAGGCTGTCTGGGAAGTATCCAGCCATGTAATATGAAAAATAGAAGCATTTATTGCTTGATTGTGGCCAGACAGCCCTTGTATATCATAATCTATATATCTTTGTTTCTTATTTTTATATGTTATGGAGTGACTATACCTTTGGGTCATGTTAATGAACATATTCATTTCTGGCACTTTACAAAGCTATAAAATGGATGTGTGTGAATACAGGCGGTTGTACCACATATGTCATACCCTTCCCTACAAGTCTGCTAAAATGCTTACAAATGGACAGATAATTATCAATTACCCACCTCCCCGTTTTTCCCTATAAAAGTAGATGTTAGTTAATACAGGTTTTTAATACTATATTAGCAGAGACAGTGTCAGGAAAATACAAGTGTGTTTGCACAGTGATAGAATGTGTTTTTGTTTGTCATGGAAAACACGGAATGGGCCAGCAAGCTGGACACTCGGTGAAGAACTGATGTTCAGGTCAAGTCCGAAGGCCATCTACTGACAGAATTCCTTCTTGTTCCAGAATCATCAGCTTTTTGTTCTGTTTAAGCCTTCAACTGATGGGATGTAGCTTATATACATTATGAAGGGCAACCTGCTTCAATAAAAATTCACCAGTTTAAATGTTAATCTCATCCAAAACACTCTCACAAAAATATCCAGAATAATGTTTAACCGGACAAATGGACACATAAAATTCATCATCACACTATTGTTTACCAGGCACCTATGATCCCACCTTAACCAAGTCGCCAAACCTATTTTGAGGACTCTTTTGAATTGATTTTCCCAAGATAATATCCCAATGTTTTTAAGTACAATTTTTTTATACCCAAAGTTATTCTGTGGATTTCCCAGAAAGCCCTGGAGCATCACAAAAGTTTGTTCTTTCATCTTATATAGAGCAAAATACTAGGTATCCTCAGTACTCACATGCTCTGTGCTTTTTAATTAGCTCAGTGATATTTCTAGAGCTGCATGGGAGTTGTTAAATCAAAGCATAATTTTATGTAGGTAAAATGTCATTAATATAAATGTTTCAGAGATTATACACTCTATGCACTGAAAGTACCAGAGATTTACTGATTCCTTCACTCTTTATACGTCCTTACCCTCAGGAGAAACACTGATCAAACCTTCATGAAAATAGTTAGATATTGTCCCCCAATCGAGACTTTTGTTCTCCATTTGGATATTATTGATAACTGTAATAAATTAACGACACAAGCCATGATTAATTTAATTCCTCTGATGCTTATTTGAAGGCTAGCTCCCTTGTTTCTGTTCAGTGAAGTACAATCTCACGCAGAAGTCTCTACCAAGTAATTTTAACTACTGATATCTCAAGGCGAAGAAATTACTAAGTATGGGCTTCAGAGCCTAAAGCAGACAATGCTTAGACCATCATGATACCATACCATGGAACTGAGGAGGGGTTTCCAGGAGTCTTTTTAGTTCAAACACAGTTGAATTCAAAAACTCAGACTGCTAACCAAAATCCAGCAGCATGAGAATTAATTTCGTGGACAAAACAAACTGATGAGGAATATTTAGTTATGGTTATTTATTTGGCAGACCATTTACCTCTTAACATTCAAAATTCTAATGGAAATAATGAGGAAGACCCTTCCTTTTCCTCAAACTTCCAGCTTAGTAAACTGTGCTTTTACAAACTAAAATGAGACTGGTGTAAGTAGTATCCGATTCTCAGTGACCACTGAGAACTCAGAAACAATTTGAGGCTTTACAGCCATATAGTCTTCATTGCAACTACTCAATTCTGATGAATATATCTAAGTATCGCAATCAGTATATCTAAAAACTAACGCAGCCATATGTTGTATGCAAATAAATAAACATGGCTGTGTTCCAATAAAACTTTATTTATAAAAAGAGGTGATGAGCCTTGTTTGACCCAGAGGACTGTAGTCTGTCAACACCTGATCTAAAGCATCCTGAAATTTCTCTATGTGCTGCCCTTGACTATGGCAGTGCCAACCTAATCTATAGGTCGAAAGTATGTCAGGCATGAGCTTTCTTTGGTGAATCTATCTTAGGGCCTTAGGGTTGGTGAGACTTTTCGTCCATCTCTAAGTGGAGTTTTGTTTTGTTTTGTTTTTCTCTCCAACGCGGGAGAGGCTAATAGGTACCAGCCATCTTCCACCTGACTTAGAATTAATTAAGAGAGAAACACAGTTAGGTGGGGATCAAAATGGAGATCAAATCTACACAATGGAGAATGTAGCTGAGGTTTGCAGCCAAGTGGATATGCTACTTCTTCATTCTGACTGAGGCTGACTTGCTTATCTGATCACAAACACGGCTGGACACAGGCCTTTCTGGGTAGACCTATGCCTATAAAGGTTAGAGGGCAAGTAGCAGGAGTATATTCATTCTTTAGGAACATCTCAGGAGAGGAGTAAGGAGGGGGCTGATTAACACATGCCCAGGTTTGTCTTCCAAATTCTCAATCAGAAAAAGAATTTTTCCCTCAACAGGGAGATTTAAGTGAGGGGATTCAGAGGCCAAAAGTATTTCTCTACTAGGGATTTATCCACAATGAAATATTAACCAAGGGGGAAGAGTAAGGGTTTCTCCTAACACATAAACAAACTTTGATCCTTCTACTCTTCTGACCAAAGTGTTCAATGACCTCTCTTTCCTTAGAGCACCAATTCTGATATCTCAGCCTGGTATTAAAGATGCTTAGCGATCTGGCTGTAAACTGCCATTGTCATCTTATTAGTAGTTACTACCTAGTAGGACTCCAGCCAGATGAGGCTATTGATTGTTTTTAGAAGATGATGTTCATACTCCTGCCTCCTTTATTTCCTGTGTCATTGCTTCCACCTGAAAGGCACTCTCTAATTTTCTTGTTTGATTCATATCTATCCTTTAGGGCCAGCTCCAGCCTCTGGGAAATCTTCCCTGATCTCTTGAGTTTGCAATGAACTCTTTGCCCTTGAACTCCTTAAGTCCTTTGTATCACCCATTAGGCATTTCCAGTGTCCAGTAAATTTTGCACAATTCTATTCTATCTCCAAACTTAGATTTTTAGTTCCTTGAAGAGCACAGTATTTAATAGGGTTTTTTATATTCTCAAAGCAACTAGCACAATGATGTCACATAGGTGCTTGAATATTTGCTCATTGATTATATACCCCTTAAGATGATTTGTTAGATGCCTAGAAATTGACAACATAAGATTTGTCACTAATCCAAAGTATTCCCATCAGTAAAAATTAATGCGGATTTGCTCTATTCATAATAAGTCTCCAGGACATGTCATGTGTTTTTGTGCTGCTCTTGCCCCAGAGTCATGAAAAGAGTTTTTATCTGGGTGGTTCCCAGGAAATTAGGGCTTGCTGTGCTTCCTGACCACATCCTTCTCTAAACAGCTCAGGTATTAAGGTTATTTGCTTCCAGAGACAGAAATGGAGTAGTATCCACAGTGTTCTTTCTACTTCAAGAAAAATCTGATGAGTCACATTTTGCAATCATATCACAGTAATTTGCAAGTGTTAGAACACTAGTATGCATATCCAAGTCCTTTCAAATAACACTGTTTCGTAAAACATTAATGTTAATGAGTCAAAGCAACTTTTTTACATCAGTAGTTAAATGCAGATGTGGCTCCATGACGGCAAACAGCATTAGAGATTGGAAGTGAATGGTGGGTTATCACAGTGTTGGGATGGGATGCTACTGACAGTTAGTGTGCAATGGCCAGGGCTGGGGATACCCTGCAAAGCACAGGACATACCCGGGCAAGGAAAATTTACTACACACTCCATCCACATGGTTTTCCAATGTCCCTCCAGACATTCATGTGAGTGAAAACCTATTTATAAGTATATGAGACTACTATTTAATTCCATTTACACATAAACACCTAGAACCTAATTTCTGTACAGTTTTCAAACCCAGTTTTGTGCAGTCTGAATTATCTATAAATGTAACTGCTATGAAAATCAGGGGAATATGCATTTTGTCTTGTATGGAAATTCAACAACTTTAATTAATTATCCTGAAAAGCCTTATGGCCACTGGCGGTACCACTTACAGCATTTGAATACGCATTGCAACACACTTACCAAGTACAAAACCATCATCTCAAATATTTCCTCCATAAAGCATTTTCCAAAAACCTATTTTCTCCAGCTATATTCAACCCACTATGTAACCTGGATCTCTTCAACACTAAAAACATCCTCAAATTATTAACTTGGGCTACAATTTTTGTTCACATGTTTATGTCCCAGTTTCAAAACTGTGCCTTATTCATTCTTATATCTTTAAAATCTTGCAGCATATCAGAGATCAGAGGTCTCTGATCTCTTCGAGCTTAAACGCTAATCAGAGAGAGAAACACTTATTAAATATGCAATTTTAGCCTTGGTAGAATTGTACAACTGCTACAATTGACAAGTATAAGATGGTATGAGAGTGGATAAATGGAAGAGTAGATAAATAGTTTAGGCTAGAAGAGAAATAGCAAGTGACATTGAAGTGTATCAGCTCTCTATTGCTACATAACAAATCAACCCCAAACATAGTGGCTTAACACACCGCCATTGATGATTGCTCACAAGTCTGTGATCAATTGAAAGCTTCTGTTGACCTGGCCCCAAATCAGATCTCAGCTAGGCTTCCTCATGAGTTGGTGAACGGTTCCAGGTTGGTTGGGACTGGCTGGGCTGGGATGGTCTCAGCGGGGATCCTCCAGGAGGCCAGACCAGGTTTGTTCACATGGTGATTGTGTGGTCCTAAGAGAGCTAGCAGTCGCCTGCGACACCTGCTGGGCTCAGGCTCAGAACTGGCACAGCATCCCTTCTACTGACCAAGGTCAGTCACAAGGTCAGTGCAGATGTAGCGGGTAGGAAAAGAGACTACCCCTCCATGGGAAGAGCTGCAGAGTCATAGGGCAAAACATGCAGATCCAGCAGGGGCAGAGAACTGGACCATTTTTATAATCAGCTGCTTCAAGTTAAGACCTGAAGAATAAGTACAAGTCAACCAGGTAAATAGGGAAGAGAATTATAGTCAGTGTATAAAGACCCTGAAGCAGGAAAAGGCATAGAACATTCCAGAGAGTCAAGAAAGCCAGAGTGACAGTGTGCTGAAAGTGAGAAGAGATCTGTGTTAAAGGGGGCCAGTAAGGGGAGGGGTTGATTATTGCAGAGCCATGCAGTGTGGCCATGCTAAGAATCTGGGCCTTTCTCCAAAAAAATGTTTTCTTTTAGAAGGACATGATCAGAAATTATATATATATATGTGTGTGTGTGTGTGTGTGTGCGCGCGCGCGCATGCCATATGTATGTGTATGTGTATATGTATGTAGATATGAATATGTAGATATAGGTATATAGATAAAGATACAGAGACAGATAATATAAATACAGATACATAGATATAGATGATGATATAGAGATATAGATAGATATATAGTCATGCCTGGACCACATCTCAGAGAAGTTAAACCAGTATCTCTGGGACTAGGCAATGACAGTAGTGAAATTCTCTCAGGTGCTACCAATGTACAACCGAGGTTGAAAATCTCTGTAGTAGAGAAAGGGAAGACTTAGAAAGTTGTTATTACATGTTGTCCAGGTGAGAGGTGACAGTAGATTAGGTTACTATGCTTAGTTAATGCATGAATGAGAGAAAGAATGAAATTAAACCTCAAATGGGAGGTTCAGGGTCTACAGTAAAACTTCCTTGTTTCAAATCACGACTCCCCCCCATACTACCTGGCTGACCCTGGGCACCTTAGCTACCCTCTTTGAGCCTTGGCGTCTTCACTGTCACAGTGAGGACACAAGTAATTCCTACCTTCACAGTGTGTTACGAGAGCTAATGAGGTCATCCTCACGGAGCACTGAGCACCGTGCTGGGCAAGTGGCAGGCACTCGGTGAACGTCAGCTACCGCTGCTGTGAAAAGGATGCTGTCCACGACCCTACATTGTCTCATGCCATAACGGCTTGAGCCCCATGTGTCTCCCAAAGGAAACGCAATTCCAATCGCAGTTATGCTCTGTAGCTCTGGCTTGGCTCATGTGGTTGCCATTAAGCCAGAGCCAGGACTACATGCTGCTTGTTTCTGCTTGGCGTGTCGTCGACACGCAGGCCGCACCCCCTCCAATCTGTCTAAGGCTCTGTCATCTAGCTTCACCTCATCTGGAGGAGGACAGGGAGAGGCCAGACAGCCGTGAATCTTGCTGTCTGTTCTCAAACGTCTGCCGTCTAGAGAGGCCTGAGAGGAGCTCCTGTCAGGGGAAATGTATAGCTCAGTAGCAGGGGCAGACGCCCTTTGGTTGCACAAGAGCCCAGGGTCAGCTAAAATCCCTCCGGAGACTCAAGGCCCAGTCGGAGCCTGGCTTTGCCATACCCTCCTGTGCAACTCCAGGGCAATGAGCAAAGGGGGCAAGAGGACATTGTAGCCTGAGCCAGAGTTGTTTCTGTGTGTGTGGAGCCGGGGGGCTGGGGTAGTCCTCAGGTCACAAAATAGAGGTGGTCTTGCACCATGATTGTAAAAAACATTGACTAAATTCCCTATTTTAACGCAGCCCAGAAAGAAGAAGGAACACTAAGATATCAGAAGGGTAATGGTGACCATTGCTGCAGGGTAAGATTAGAGATGTTTTCATTGCCTTCACCCTTTACTGCATCGTGTCTCCCCCTCCCCCTCCCCCTCCCCCTCCCTCTTTCTCTCTCCAATTAACCTATATTTTAATAATCAGGGAAAAAAGTAGAAATTAAAAAATCAAATGGTAAGTATGTTGGGAGTTTCCCCAACATGTTCTTAATGAAGGAATGCATTGCTTGTGACACAAGTAATTCCGTAGTGCAGTTCTGGAGGGAAAAAGGAGTTTCACTGAGAACCGTATCAATTTAGTCCACTTTAGTGGATTGCATACGTACGTGACCCTAACAGAGCAGACCCAGAGCCTCCCCCGCCTTCCACCCTTTGCCTCCTGTCCCTCAGCTCTTGCCACTAAAGATTCCCCTTGCCCATTCGTTCCTAGGGCTCCAGAACAAAGGTGTAAGGGGTGAGTTGATTCTAACCAGGTACTTCTTAGTAGTGTGACTTTGGCTGGGTTACTCAACTCAAGTTCATCATCTGTAAAATGAGGATGAAAGTAATGTTGTGAAAATTAAGTGATATATAATAGGTATTAAAGCACTTAACATAATGCCTGACATACAGTGATGTTTAAAGAAATGGTATTTTCACTAGTCCGGTCTCTAGCTACAACGCACTTGATGTTGACAGTAATCTCTGAGCTCTGGTCCTTTTCCTAATATGAAATATAAATAGGAAATGAAAAAAAAAAAGTCAAATGATAAAAACAGGCCACTGTTTTTGGAGGAATTTGCGTAAACAGGACCCTGCCCACAGTATCTTTCCACCTGAGAAGATGCCTTTGCCTGAAATTGGTGGCGGTTAAGAGCAGACCTTTGAAGACGGACCTTGGCCGGCAACCTCCCTCCCCCACTTGTAACTGTCTGGCTAGGGCAAGCTGCTTTCTGTGGCTGTTTCATCTCTCACAGGGGTAATATCAATACCCAGCCTGGAGGGCAGAGAGGCAGGCACTGACCCACAGTGCCATCCAGCAAACGCCCAAGGCCACCATGCACTGGGGCCTCTCGCTCTCTCCCTCCTTTCAAGCTCTGATCACACAGCAACTTACTGGAAGGCCTTTTCTGATCACCTTGTATTAAAACAGAGGCTCTCCACTGTCCCCACCGCCACCACACACACTGGCTCCCCCAGCCTCCGACTCTGCTCAACTTGTCTCCAGTATTCCAATCTCCACCTGAAATTCCACATGTGTTTGCCTGTCTGTCTCCTTTCGGAATTTAAATGCCATGAGGACAGGGATGACATGTTTTAGTCACTGCTGTCCTCATACTGACATGTAGTAGGCACTCCACAGATACTTGTTAAATGAATAAGTTAATGACTAGATTAGTTAACGAGTATTTCAAGGAAGAGCTGTGTCCTTGGGAAAGAAGGCTGGATGAACACCGCAGCTCAGTGTAGGAAGGGGGTCAGAGACGGGCCTCAGCCAAGTAATTACTGACCTGACACTGGGCTACTTGATTCTTTCTGAGCTTTGACTTCCCAGTCTCTAAAACAGAGATAATACCATACTCACCTCAAACATCTACTTGGGGGATACATTTCAATCGTGGAAAGGAATCTGCCTTGAATACTGTAAACCACCGTATAAAAATGAGATGTGCATGTCATTGTTTTTTAAGGAGCACAGCCGTGTCTTTCCTGGGGGCCTCCAGTCAGAGTGGGACAAAGGAGAAGACTTCATCTGGATCCCTGTCTGATTTTAAGCCACGCTGCCCCTACCTGACCCACCCAGCGCTGCCTCCCGGCCTTGGCCCACCCTCACAGCTGCACAAGCACGGCCCTGGAGCTCTTTACAGCCCGCCCTGGCAGGGGACACGCCTTTGGCACATCCAGCCTGGAGCCAGCCCAGGCTTAGTAACGGGATCCTGAGCACGTCTCTGGGCAAAGGAGAGTTTGCGTCAGGAGTTGTCGCTTTCTGGTGGTTGCCTGGTGACCCTGATGGAAAATGAGCTGTGGGGACCATACCACAGAAACCACTCCCTCAGCTGGCGGGCTCGTCGGAAAGCCCAAGGGCCACAGGAGCGGGAGGACGCTGCCTCCCACCAGATCTGTCACCGAGGCGCGATTGTGTAGGTGGTGGCTGATAGGCACAGAGGTGCAGAGCAGAGGGTGGGTTTGGGCTGTGGCACGGCTTTCCCCTCAGCATGAGTTCTTGTTCATAAAGGAAGGGTGGGCCCAGCACAGCCGTGAAGGCTGGTCCCCAGCCAGAGTTTGGGTAAAAGCACACACAACACACAGAAAATCCCATGAGTGGTTGACACCCCACAGCTCCAAAAACACATGAGGAGGGATGAGCTCTGAAGTTTTTATGAGGTGCTCACTCAGACTGTTTGCATGGACAGCTACAGTAACCATGCACAAAAGCCTGGGGACACTGGCTGAAATAACCTGCCCGAGTGAAGCCACACACCCAGGACAGGAGGAGGCCCACGAGGAAGAACTCTTGAGCGTGCACATGGGTTAATTGTGAAAACACACGGTGAGTTCCATCAATGGGAAAAGAAACGACATCGTCCCTTTAGAGGAAGCCGAGCCACAGACCCAAGGCTGCCGAAATGCCAACTTCTCAAAAGTGTGCGGAGGCCCTACTGCGTGGGAGGCAGCCTCGTCTCACTGAATCCCAAGGTTATTATAATAATATTGGTAGGTATTGGAAGTCGTGGTTTGGAGATGAAGAAGCTGAGGCTCAGAGAGACTGAGCAGTGTGTCAGACGTCACACAGTTATAGTCACCAGTTACGGAGACAGGATTTAACACTTGCTCTGATTTTAACATTCCAGCCCCAAACATCCCCCTGCTACCCCCAGGAGAAAGTGCTTCTCCACCAGCCCTCTTGCCCTTTTCTATTCTCCTTCACCCAACCTCTGACAAGCAATACTCGCCACTCCGATGCTGACTTGGTATGACCCTGATGAATCAAGCACAAACCTCATTGATTTAGTCATTCATTTATTCACTCATCTGTCCAACAATGATTTATTGAGCAGCTGCTGCATTCCAACCATCAAGTTAGGCCCTGGGCATGCACCGCGAACTTAACAGGTATGCTCTCAATTCCAATAGAGATATTTATTTGTCCCTTGAAAAGGAAGTTCACAGACTTGCAAGACACAGCAAGTGCCTCCCATTACTACTCCTGCTATATTTAAAAAGAAACACAATCCTTCCTTTATTCCCTCCTCCTCTATTCAAATACCTGCCTAGGAAGAAAGGCAGTAATCATTCCAATCACGCTCGTGATTAGTGTCGGTTGAATGAAAGATTATAAGGTTATGAAAATAACAAACAAGTGATATTGTCTTCATTCACACACACACACACACACACACACACACGTCTCTCAGTTCACTAGAACTCAAGCAACTGGCACTTTCAAACAACCAGCAAAAAAATTGAAGAAATAATACTACATTTATCTGGCATGGGTGCCGGTTAACTGACAGTCTACTGTGTGTGTGTGTGTGTGTGTGTGTGCGCGCTTTTCAGGGTGGGAAACGATTGTGCTGAAAGTATTTCAATGAATTTGTTACCAGCCCTTACACAATGGTCTTAGTACCATGAAGGGTGGTTAAGGCCATGGCTGAGATCGATCCCATTCACAAGCGAGTGAGTCGGGAGACCCGTCACTGTCCGAGAGCTTGGCGCAGTCTGCAGGTTTCTGAGTGCTTCAGCTCATTTGTACTTGGCTGGAGACAGTTTCCTGTTTCTAAGAAAAGACTGCTGGATGTCTTGGGCTGTCCTTTGGACAGCAAGTCCAGCTGACCTAAGACTGGCCTGGTTCAGGGTGACACCAGGGACCAGGGAAGCTACCCAGGGGGGTTGGTTCTCATTAACCTGCTCCAACCCAAAGGTGTTCTGGGACTCACAGAATGAGGTTATTACAAATATTTGCCGGACTGGTTGGAAAATGAAGAGAAGTTTATGATGGGGCCATTATGCCTGAGCTATTCGAAGGACAGCTGGATTCGCTGCACCTAAACCAAAAGACACAACGTGACAAGGACCACAGAAGAGACCTGTGTGGATGAGACCTTCGGGCACGGGCATGGACCTGGGCTGCCCGCCTCCCGCTCTGCCCTCTCCAGCCCTGTCTCCTCCCCTCCAGCTCAGGGGCCCTGCAGACCACTTTTCCAGTGCTATCACGTGCTGTTTCCATGGAGGCAGCTGTTATGGCAAAACACAACGGGCCGATCCTCACCCCGTGGCTCCCAACCTACGGCAGAACGTGGAGGGAAGCCATTCTGCGACCACAGGCCTCAGCACAAACAGAGCGGCTGGGACACGGTGTGGTGGGAATGCAGACCCTGTGACTGAGACGGGCAAACCCACGGCAGGGCGGAGCAGGGCTGTGTGATGTGAATAACAGCTGCCCGGCCTCTCCCGCCACGGCTCAGCCCCGCCCCAGCTGGACGCCGCTTCCCACCCCATCCGGCTCCCTGCAGCCATTGGTCGGCCACTGCGAGCAGCAGTACGTGCAGCAGCGTAGGAAGGCATCTGGGGGCAGAAAATCCTCGCAAGGTGTGTGAACGCAGGCTCAGGAAGCAGAGCCGCCTCATTCAAACTCGTGAGCAGTATGGCCTCGCCGAAGCCCCCCAGGTGCCCTAAAGCCTCGATTTCCCAGTAAAGACAATAACACATTGTTTCTCCTTGGGTATGTGCATCAATTGCGATGATGTAGGTAGCTTCCTCCTAAAGGCCCTCCCGATTTCCATTCCTGCTTCATTCAAATTCTCATCAACCCACGGCCAGAGCTCTCATTAAAATATGACTCAGATCACATTGCTTCCCTTCTGAAACCTTCCAGTGGCTTCTGCTGGGAATGAGAGTCTTGCCGTGGACACAAGGCCACAGCTGCTGGCAGCCTCTTAATGCCCATCTTGTGGATCTGCCTGGACCGTCCAAGCCCTCAATTTTGCTTCTGCCTCAGGACCTTGACACTTGCTCTCCTTTCCACCGAGATCATCCCCACCCCCACCCTTCATGAGCTTGGCTGCTTTCACCTCTCACAACCTCAGCACAGAGATCACCTCTTCAGACGGCTGTGTCCCCGACCCCCGGACACTCTCTGCCTCACCTTCTGCATTGTTTACTTCATAGCATCACTAATGTCTGAACTTACCTTCATGACTTATAGGTAATTATCTATCATCTGTCTCCCCCAGTGGAAAGAAAGCCCAGGAGAGCAAGGGTCTTGTTCTCAACTATATTGTCAGTTCCTAGAACAGTGCCTAGAGCATAGGACTCACTAAATAAATATTTGTTTTATTAAACTACATAAAATATATAATGCGGTATCTATTAAATACACATTAATGCTTATATTATTAACTGATAACATCATGAACATGTATTATTAACTAATAACAGGCTACCTTGTTTGGGTAGTAAGTTACCTCTCACATGGGAACCGACCGTTAGAGATGTACAGGACGTTTTGACATTCATAGCTCACTTGAATCTTGTAATTAGCCTACAAGATAGCCAGCATGACTTTTGCTTGTAGGTGGGGCTTGAGGAGAGTTGACAACTTGCTAGACTCAAAAACTCCAGGACAGAGGTGCTTCCAATCAGCATAGCACCAGCCTTCAGATAGCATCATGTCTCAGACCAGGAAGCAGTTATGCCCATCCTATGAGGAGGCCCATGGGGAGTGAGGCGAGGTAGGGATTCCAGGCCCCGCAGCAGGCAGTGGTAGGAGAACCCTCTGGTCACTTTCAGAGTTCGGTTCCTCCACCTCTAAGAAGGGACCGTTCTGACTGGTGTCATCCTGGTGGACACATCTTCCAGCACTCACTGTCCAGGCAGATTGCTTCCACGTCAGCAGCTTTCTCGCAGCCCGGGAGCTCTCCTCCCCCAGCGCCCCCTGGCCTGTAGCTGTTTAAGGCTGTTAGAAGACGTGCAAATCACATGCCCCGGGGAGCTTGCCTGCTCCAGGGGCCCCAAGAATGCAAAGCCTGTCTAAAGGTCACAGCTGTGGGAAGTGGGTTTAAAACCCATTCACCCACTCTCTCTTTTGTTTTCCCTCTGAAATGTCAGCAGGGGTTTCCCATCCAAATGCGGAGCCTTAGGGCTAAAGGAAGAGAGGAAGCCCTGGGGCGACAGCCTCGGGCAAGACTGAAGGAAGGGCGCACTCCCTTCTGCGGGGTTTGTTCCTCCCAATAGGCAAAATGGTAAGCACAAGCAGGTCCCTGCACAGCAGTGGCCACCCTGAGGCGCCCCACTGGGCTCTCAGATACTGAGGAAGGACCCAGTTCCCTCTGGCTGAGTTGGCTGATCCTAGGACATTCTCCCTGGTTGGACCAGACCTGGGGACAGTTATCACCATTTTCTGTCATGCTTACCCTTCTTATCCTTTCTATCACATCAAAATGGGAAGGATAACGTCACTTGCCTTCTCCTCACTTTTCCAGTAGTGTGAATCCCCCTTTAGACATTTTCAGCAGGTAGCATTAACCAACTCTACCCTTTCCCGTTCCTGCCCACATCCGGCCACTGAAATGGAATTGACGTGACAATCGGAACTCCAGATTTTGCCAGTAGTTACTCCTAAGAAAATGGAAGAAGAAATGCACTAAGCATCCAATTCCTGGAGACCTGCCCTCTTAGTACTCCAAATATTAGTTGTGCTAACTAGGTAGAGCAGCAAGGACATGTTAAGTGACCGTCTAAGGGGGTTCCGGGGTCCCAGATAAGTGCTGATGTACAATCTCAGAGCTCTCAGTTTCCAAACAGCAAACCCCGTTAGCATGATACAGACCCTGCAGCCTGGAGACAAATAAGCTCAGCCTCTTAATAGGTTTGAGAAGGTTGTTCAACTTCTCTCCCCTGCCTTACTGTTCCCACGTGCAAAATCGAGGTGATAAGAGCACTTTCCACTTAGCATTGTGGGGACAATTAAATAACTTCTGCAGAGTGACTGCGACAGTGCCTGGCTCATAGCAAGGACTCTACAAATATTAGATGCTGTTGTCATTGTTGTTACGCTGATTACTCAGTCTGAGGTTGTGTACACGCTGCATTCAAACAAGGTGGTGCATTTCCGTCAAGCTCATAGGTGAGGCCACCCAAAAAAATGTTTTCTTTTTATTAGCCCCATGTGGTCTCTGGGAGAGAACTCACTGTAAGAAAAGTTGAAGCTGGGTACAGGTATGGTGAATTGTCCCAGGAGCCAAGCTTTAGCCAAAGAAAGCAATGAGGAGAATCCCAGGTGCTCCTATTCATAGAATCAAGGCCTGTCTGATGGGATGTGCCCCTTTTCTTATAGTAGGAATGTTTAGTTCAGTCCAGACCCCCAAACTCTCTCTCCATTGTCCTCAGTCTCTGATATTAGTCATTTACCTCTTAGAATGAATTCCACCGGATGATTAGCTCTGTCTCACAATGGAACCATTGAAAAATTTATTTTCAGGGTTAAATGGAAATGAACAGCCAATGTTGTAGAAAGTAGGAGGCTAGTCCTTGGAATCCTAGAAAATAAGTTGGGAAGGCATTGTGCAATGTGAACCTTCAGATCTAGGTTGTCAGAAATGGCCTCAACTTCAAATAATCTCATCTGTTATTCTCATAAACCAGCAACATTTTCTGGAAATGACATTTCCCAGGCTTTTCCTCACAGTTGGATGTGGTACAAAACTCCTTTTTTATACCATGTGAGTCTCAAATTCAGTCTGTTAAAATGGACCAGTTCATTAATGGAAAGAACCCTAGACTGAGAATCAGTTCTGCTGTCATGGTAGGACTTCGATGGGCTGAGAGGTGGAAGAGCCCACAGATAATACCCCAAACCAAGCAATGTACCCCAAAGACCCATTCTGTATCACTGCAAGGCCTTCAGAGAGAAACATCGATGCCTCAAGTTCCCCTAAAACTCCCGCCAAGGATAATGGATTTTTAATAGAGAATTATTAACACCATCCCTTGAGAAGCTCAAAGCAAAATCTAGTTATTCCAAATACAGCATCACTTGAATTTTAAAGACTGATGACACAAAGACCTGGAAGCCAAATGAACTGCACAAACTTTGCGTTTCTCTTAGGAAACTCGAACAGCAATCTGCTGGCCCTCCAGGTTTTGTGATTTTTCTTAGCTAGTGGAACTTTGTGCTCTAACCTGGCTTTCACCAAATGTCCATGTAGACATTTCTACTTCATTAAGTAGAAAGCAGCTTATATTCAAAAGGCAACACTTAGTGTCTTCAGAGACTGACCAGCCCTCACAGAGATTCCAGAAGGCGGCATTTCCTATTACTTCACTGTTAGGGTCTCACCATGCCCGCTGCCTTGCTCTGCTCCCAACTTGGCCACTGTTTCCCAGTCTTTTGGACGTGCTGTCCCTGCCCGTTAACTTTCCTGTGAGGTCTGTGGGCGGCAAGTGTAGAGACGAAGGCTTGGCACAGGCCTGAGCTCTGCGGAGACTTCCCACGGCGGGGCACCCTTGTTCTTACAGGGAGGGGGCAGGCGAGTGCATGCAGGACCATCGAAGTTCAGCTCCTGAGGGGATTTGACTCTGACTCTTACGTAATGAGAGCTGCAAGGAGGGGTCTGAGTTGTATCGCCTGGGCACACGACACACACATGCGCACACACACACCCCCAAACCCTCACCCCTTCCCTCCCCACTCTGTACCGAGGAAAAACAGGACACAGAGCTATCCCCAGCTGGCCTTTCTTTACCAGCCCTCACCAACCTTCACTGGATTTGGCTTTTTCCAGTGAAAAATGAACCCCAAAGCCCTGGAGCCTCCTGGGTGATTTACCGAGAACTCTGCTTCCACATGGGCTTTCTGGCTACAGCCAACCCCAAGAGTGAGAGGGAGGAAGAGAGGAAAATCATAAATGGATAGTAAGATGAGAAACAGATGTTGGGAGCCTTCCCTGGCTGGGAATTTTCAAACTCGACCCCCTCTCTTCCTGAGATTAGCAGGGCTTAGTCCCTGAAATCAGTCTCTTGCTCTACCTGATCTCACCTCCCACCCCACCCCGGCCCCTCATCAACTCCTACTTCATCTCTCAAGGTTCATCCTGGCACCCTGCCACATGGATATCTACCTTGTTGGATCTTTTCCTTTTTTCTTTTAATCCAAATAAATGAACGTTAGGTGCTGTGACGTCAGACATGTAATAGATGTAACGGTTTGCCATGGAGGAGCTCACCAGTTAGTGAGGGAGGCAGAGAAATAAATAGGCTGTACAAGAGGGTAGGGTCTGCCTGAGGACATGGTGTACGCATACAGGAGGGGCTCTGAACCATGCCTGAGGGACTCGGGTGAGTGCCGGAATGTCAGAGGACAAATGAGCTGAGTTTCACAGATGTTGTTCAATTGAAGGTGGGTAGAAGTCACTTCGGAGGTATTAACTGAGAAGGCTTCGAGGAAGTCACATACGTATTCCGTATAACATGATGGCTAAGAGCTACATCTCTGAAGCCAGACTGCCTGAGCTAGAAACCCAGATTGGCAACTTATTATCACATTTGACAAGTGAGTGAATCTCTCGGTGCCTTAGTTTCCTAACCTATAAAGTAGGGATCATTAAAAAGAGTAGGTGAAATAACATTTAAAAAGCATTGGGTTTGTTTCCATAGCTTGGCTATTGTGAATAATGCTGCAATGAACATGAAAGTGCAGATACCTCTCTGAGATCCTGATCTCTGTCACATACTAAGCACTGTATATGTTTTATGTGCGTGTGTGTGTGTGTGTGTGTGTGTGTGTCTGTTTGTATGAATTCAAGAAGTATTTTGTCTGCTATATGTCATTTCTGGATACTGAAACGAAAGTCATAGCCCCTCTTCTTGGGTTTGGTTGGGTTATCAATGAATTATGATGCAATATTTTACGTGGTAACATAGAAGCATTGGTCACCGGTGTCTCATCTTTTCCATCCTTCCAGACGTTCCAACCTGAAATCCAGGAACCAGCATACACCTGTCCACACCTCTGACCCCTAACACATAATTGTCATATCCTGCAGAGTCTACTTCATTATGCTCTATTGAACCCCCTCCCTGGGCTCCTTTCCTATTGTCATTGTTTACCCTGCTTCCTTGTCACTTGTCTTGGGGACTACTATAGAAACCAGTGTCCATACCTCCAAACATCGGTTTCTTTCCTTCTTTCTTTTTTACTGACAGTTTTATTGAGGGATGACTGACACACAAATAACTCCCCACACATTTAATGCATACAATGGGATGAGTTTGCACATATTCATACAGTCACCACACCATTGCCACAGTTGCAGTAATAAACATATCTTGCGTGCCTTTGCTTTTTGTTTTTAATAAGAACACTTAACAAGAGGTCTTCCTTATTAGAAAAAATTTAAGTGCACAACATTGTATTATTAACTATAGGCACTATATTGTACAGGAGATCTTTAGAACTTATATTGTATAACTAACTCCATACTTACTCAATAATTCCTTCTCCTTCCCACCTCCTTCAACCCTTGGCAACTATCATTCTATTTTGGGCTTAAGTTTAACTATTTTAGATACTTCATATAAGTGGAATCATGCAGAATATGTCCTTCTGTGACTGGCTTCTATCACTTATTATGTTTTCCAGATCCATCCACATTGTCACAAATGGTAGAATTTTCTTATTTTTAAGATGAAATAATATGTCATTGCACGTATGAGTATATATTATATTTTCTTTATCTGTTTGTCAGTTGATGGACATTTGGTTTGTTTCCATATCCTGGCTATTGTGAGTAATGCCACAATGAACACAGGAGGGCTAATACCTCTTTGAGATCCTGATTTCAATTTTGGGGGGATATATACTTAGGAATGGGCATGCTGGATCACATGGTAGTTCTATTTTTAAGTTCCTTGATTTTTCTCTTTTGTAGTTCATTTTTTTGTGTGTGTGTCCTAGTTAAGGAACTTTAGCCATTTGAATGCTATCAGGGAAATTTTTTTCCATATATTTTTTTTTTTTGGCTTTTTGGTATGTGGGTAGCTCCCTGGCTGGGAATCGAACCCAGGCCGCAGCGCCGACAGCGCCAGCGCCGAAGCCTTAA
Organism: Lyroderma lyra; assembly: GCA_004026885.1. Lineage (NCBI taxonomy): Eukaryota > Metazoa > Chordata > Mammalia > Chiroptera > Megadermatidae > Lyroderma > Lyroderma lyra. Next base: position 195,245 of record PVJL010000238.1, on the reverse strand, counting down.
GCCACTACACCACCAGGGGCTCCCTTATTTTTAAGTTTCTGAGGAAACTCCAAACTGTTCTCCATAGTGATTGTACCATTATACATTCTCACCAACAATATACAAGTGTTCCAATTTCTCCACATCCTTGCCAACACTTACCTTTTGTTTTTTGTAATAACCATCCTAACAGGTGTGAGGTAATGTCTCATTGTGGTTTTGGTTTCTATTTTCCTGATGATTAGTGATGCTGAGCACCATTTCACATACCTATTGGTCACTTGTGTATCTTCCTTGGAATAAGGTCTAGTTAAGTTCTTTGCCTATTTTTAAATTGTGTTATTTGGGGTTTTTTTTTTACTACTGAGTTGTAGGAGTTCCTTACATATTTTGATAATTAACCCCTTATATAATAAGATACATGGTTAACAAATATTTTCTCTCATTACATGGGTTGTCTTTTCACTTTGTTGACTATTTCCTTTGCTATACATAAGCTTTTTAGTTTGATGCAATCCCACTTGTCTATTTTTGCTCTTGTTGCCTCTGGTTTTTGTGTCATGTCCATGAAATCACTGCCCAGATCAATGTCATGACACTCTCCCCTATGTGTTCTTCTAGGTGTTTTACAGTTTCAGGTCATACTTTTAAATATTTAATCCATTTGGAGTTGATTTTTGTGCATGGTGTGAGATAGGGGACTAATTTTCTCTTTGTGTATGTGAATATTCGGTTTTCCCAGCACCATTTGTTAAAAAGGCTATTCTTTTCCTATTGCATAGTCTTAGCACCCTAGTTGTAGATCAGTTGAACATATATGCATAAATTTATTTCTGAGCTTTCTATTTTCTTCCATCAGTCTATGTTGTCCATCTTAATGCCAATACCACTGTTTTAATGACCATGTCTCTTTCTTACAACTACTAGAATCATATTTTTGGCACCTAAATGTCCTCATAGCATTCCTCAATCCAAAATTTCTTTACAAATTACCCTAGTAGCTGTAGAAAAATACAAATTTCTTAATATGACAGAACGCTTTGTAATCTGATTCTTAATTTTGTATCCAGTTACATCTCTGGACACACTAAACCCTTCAACCATGAACCACTGTTCATGAAACCACTGTGTTCTTTCTGTGGGTATGCTGACCTCCATTTGAGGAATAGTTTCTCTGTCCTATTGACCTAGCACACTCCTACTACTTAACTAAGGGGCTGATGCATCACCTCCTCTATAACAACTTCTCTGATTTTAACTCTGGGTCCCATTTTATTAAAATCTCTTGCAGCCTACACCTATCTACACGATGAGGGGGGCAGATTTGGGGAGTGAGAAAGGGCATACATTTTTCCTACTCGATCTCTGAAATAGATAGGGGGAAAAAAGACCAAATAGAAACAAATGAAGCAAGATAGCAAAATATTACACTTATCACCAATAAAGCTGATACAACAGTGAAGAGCTCATGTGTATGTATAGGCAGCTTAACCAAGGAGCTTCCTAACAATGAACCCCAGAATTTGGCTAACTTATCCTCCAAGGCACAGGCCCAGATGGACGATGTCAGACTTCCCTACCAGAGGGCCTACGGTGTAAGACTTCAGCATGGGCTAAAAGAAAAGAACAGAAATCCCTTCTAAGAATAACCAGGACTAATTTCTTATTTCAAAACTCACCAAAGATATCGCTCCTTGGAGTAGGACAAGTAAAGAGGAGAGAAAGGCCAGGAGTGTTACATTAACAGAGCTCCTTCCAAGAGTAGAGAAGAAGATTGTCTACCTCTTCCCGTGCACACACACATACATGTGATAACTCTTAAACATGTTGATTGACATTTTCCTTTTATGTTCTCCATGAGATTCAAAAATACCTGTAGGCAAGAAACATCCCTTTTCATCCTACACTTTCATCCTATATGAGTACAAGCCAAATACTTATACTTGGCACACAGTCAGCCTATTTGTTAAATATTGTTGAAGAGTGAAGAGCCAAAGTGTGGTGGGTTTACTTAAGAAAGAACAGCTTTGTCAGCAGAAGTGGAGAAGAAGAAGAAATTCGGGTGAAGGCTCCATAGAAGAAGAGATATTTGAGCTGGACTTTGGCAAACAAGCAGGCTCTTACTCCACAGAAAGGCCAAACAGCCATTGCGTAGTTCCCAAGGAACGAGAAGTATAGCAAGTCCTAGATGAAAACAAAACCCTGCGTGAACGCACTATGGAATGTGGGACATGAGGCAGGAAGTGCTGAATGTACTTCTCCAGCCTGGAATTCTTCATAGTCATACCTAGAAATCTAAAAAGAGTGACTCTCTCCTTGAATTTAATGTTTTTCTGTGAGTCTGATTTTAATCATTGGTGCAGTGAGGACAATAGCTTAAGCTATAGGAAAGCCTCCTCAAAACCTGTCTCCTTCCTCTGCCTCATCCAAGAACAACTTGTACTAAAAGTACTGACAGCCTCGGGGCTCACATCTGGGAAACCTGGAGTGCTGATGTCACCCCAGCAGCATGAAACAGCAGCAAGCCAGACGCCACAAACCTTGGCCGCAGGGGAATCCCATACTCCACGTCTAGATGATGAAAAATGAGGGTCTGAAAAGGCTGCTGGTGGCAGGTGGTGTGGTTTTCTTTCTATTTAGGTGAAAGGCAGGAAGATGGGATAATATTTCATTCATTTCCATTTTCAGGATTTTTTCAATGAAATAATTACATGAAATTTTCCAGCATAAAACCAAACTTTATTTACTCAGGGAATCTATAGTTGAATCTAAAATTCATCAACAAGGTGTGGAATACATCCCAAATTCTGACTTGTCTATAATATTTCAATGACTCGTGTAATGGCCACCTACAGAGCCTTCCTCCCAGAGCCCGTTCTTGGACCAACACAGCCCACCCATAAGGGCTGATTACTACTCATGTTTCTGCTGTGTCACTCTGACCCCTACCTATACCTAAACTGGTTCAGAAGTAGGAGCTTGACCCAGATGGAGAATTCTGAATTTGGGTTGAAAGAGTTAGTCCATCCTTGTATGAGACTTAAACTGCAGTATCTAAACTTGGCAGCTAAGGATCTGCCATTCGTTGCCTTCATGCGGACTAAATAACAGAGATAGGTGGTGAGCAGCTAGGCAAGGAAGATGCCTACGGATATGGCCAACAAACCTGGCAAGATACTGACTATAACAAAGGAGCAAAAAGGAGTATTCTAAGATGATACCTCAGTTTCTGGTGATAACTATTGTAAGAATTACGGTACCAATTAACAAACTAGAAGAGCAGTTGTAAAGGGGGTGTAGATATTGAATATAAGTATTACAAAAGTGCTAAATGAAACTATGACAGTTGGTAAGCTCCCTGCAAGGGTGCAATCAATCCCTGAGTTGAGCCCAGATCCTCTGAGGCCACCCAAAATTAGGGGCACCCAAGAAAAGGACACTTTAGGAAAGGAGTTTAGGAATGAATTCTAGACATAGGAGTAATATTCCACTTTAAGAAAAAGATGTAACATCAGATTCTACCTCTCCAGTATTTTAATTTTATGAATTGAATATTACATTTGAAAGACTCTGACTTAATGAAACAGACTAGAGAGTTGTTATGTTGATTTAGAAACAATTGTTCATATACACCATTGCGGGGAATGTATACAATTCTGGGAGAAAACCTGGTAATACACATCAAAATTGCTATATACAGAAATTGTTACCGAGTAGCGTGGAAACAGACAGTTGTCTGCCCAGGCACTCCTCTCTGCACAATGCCTGCCCTGCCCACAAGAGAGGCTCCCAGCAAGAGGATGTCTTTCTGCATGGCCAGGGCTAAGCATTTGACCTATGCTGAACTAACCAGTGCCCTTTCCTTGGGATTTGTAAATTGTGAAAGAGAAAAAGAGAGATTTGGTCTCTTGCTATGTGGCTGGATCCATGTCACCTAAAGTCTGGAACTTTCACAAAGGCCATGTTTCTTATCACATGGAATAAGAAAAACTGTGGAAGCTTGCCTGCAGACAGGAGGCAGAATATGCAGAAGTACACAAAGGAGAAATAAGAGATGGAGAGGAAGGCCTGATGATTTTTCAGTCATTGGTTCTCGAAACTGCACAGTTCCAGCTGCCTTCGTCACAGTCAGAGAGGCCCATCACTCACCCTTTAATCCATAAAATAGATATTTTCCCTAGGAGAGTTCAAGCTGTCTCTTATTACTTGCAACTAAAAGAGTCTCAACAGTAATTTCATGTATGGTGATGGATGTTAACCAGACTTATTGTGGTGATTATTTCACAATATATACAAATATCAAATCATCATGTTGTACACCTGAATGTAATGATGTGTGTCAATTATACCTCAATAAAAATTTAAAAAAACAAAACAGTAATTCCACTTCTAAGAGTTTGGCCTTAGGATAGATTTGCTGGAAATGCAAAGCTCTGTGTGTGTGTGTGTGTGTGTGTGTGTGTGTGTGTACACATATATATAAAGATAAATATCATAGTATTACATGTAATTGTGATCAAATGGTCAACAACTTCAATAACAGTCATTTTGGTAAAATAAAACACAGTAGTAGTAGATTAAATTATTAATTAATACTTAAACACTGACTTAATGATCATTTTGCACCAGGATTTAGATTTTTTGCTTTATATACATCTGCTTTAATCTTCATAGCAGCCCTAGAAGATGAGTACTATTATTTTAAGATAAGCATATAAAGTATTTAGCACATGGCTTTGCATATAGCAGGAGTTCTCAAAAAATACTAACCACTATTATTCTGATTTTTGCAGATGAGGAAATAAGAGCTGCCTAAGTTTTATGGTCAAAAATTCCAATGATGTTATTCAACTTAATGTCATGTGGGAAAAATGGAATAATGGATGAGAAAGTGAGACAGGTAGGGCACTTAACAGATATTCCTTCCTAACTATTGATCTTGACAGCAAGCACCAGGTAGGAAAACCTGTATCAAGTGTTAGGAGCTAGTACTTTTGTTCATGACATGCAAAAGCTAACCAAAAAAATGTAGTTACCAAAAATGTTATATTCAAATTATGTAATTAATTATATATACATGGTCAACAGACATGCACACATGCACAAGTATACACTGGCAGCCAACATTTAAAAATGTTAAGTTCCATTTATAGTGTTGGCACAACATATAGAATACTTAATAATAAATCTAATAAAAGATGCCCAGGAACACTACACTAAAAAGAATAAATATTCCTGAGAGAAATTAAAGAAGACCAAAATAAATGGCAACGTATACCATGCACATGACTAGAAAGGCTAAACATTGTTAAGATAGTAATTCTTCCAAAATTGATCTACAGATTCGATAAAATATTAATCAAAATTCCATCAGCCCTTTTGTCAAAATTGACAAGTAGATTCTAAAGTTTATATGGTAATGCAAAGAATCAAAGCAATTTTTGTTAAAAACAACAACATAAAGTTGGAGGACTTAGCTACCCAGTTTCAAAGTTTATGATAAAATTACAATAACCAAGATAGTTAGGCATTGGGAATAAAATTAACATATAGGTAAAATTAACGAAAGGTTCAGAAATAAACCACATGTATTTATTGAACTGATTTTTTTACAATACACTAAAATTGTATAGCTAAATCTAATGAACCAATGATAATGCAATAATTGAATATCGGTACAGAAAATATATTGATCTATATTCAACTATACACAAGAATTAACTCAAATGAATCACAGTCCTAAATAAAAAACCTAACACTATAAAACTTCTGTAAGTCAACATAGTAGAAAATCTTTGCATTAAGCAACATTTTCTTTGAGAGAACACCAAATGCCTGAACCATAAAAGAAAAAATTATTAAATTGAATCTCATCAAAATAATATTTTAAATATGCTTTTCAAATGCTACTATTAGGAAAATGAAAAGGTAAGTCAAAGACTGCAAGGAAATACTCAGAGCACACATACAGGTTAACTCCCGTATAACACAGTTAGGTTCCTAAAACGTTGTGTTATGCAAATCCATGTTATACGAAACAAAAAACTAGTACAAAAAAGGGAGTTAGGTTCCAAAAATTTTTTAAAACATACTATTATATTTTTATAATTAAGAGAAATATCTTTATTACAGCAATTTTCACCAAAAGTATAACATACTAATATGTATTAAATAATGTTTTCTTCATCATCACTACTAAGCACCAGTAACCGAGGGCATTTTCTTTTTGACAAAGTATCTTCATCTTCTGAACTTTTTTCAGCATAATTTTTATTTCTATTCTGTACTTTTTGCAAAAAAATCTGTTATTTTAGGTTGCTTGCTTTTTGCTGAGAGATCTTTATAAATTTCGTTATATGGTGCTAAGCACTTTGTGAAGTTTTCTTTTAAACTTGGTGCTTCTTTCAGTGGAAGAATCTTCATTTAGGAAATACAGCTCCAACTGTTTGGCTAAGTCTAGATCTTTCTTTACACTTTTTAGAGTAAAGTGTTTAAAACTTCTTCATTTTCACCTGTGCTATCATCCCCCGAATTATCCTGGCATATTACGCTTCGTGTTATTCAAGGATTTCTCTAATTCTCAAACCATGTTAGCTTGAAACCATGTTCTAGGGTGCCATGTTTTGCAAAAGTTTCCCCCAATTCTCAAACCATGTTAGAGTGAACCCGTGTTAAAGAAGTGCCGTGTTATATGAGGTTGCCTGTATTTGACCAAAACAAAAACTTGTACCCAATGGTATTGAGACAAACAATGCAATAAGAAAATGGAAAAAGATCTAGACACTTTACAGAAGGTATATGAATTTAACATCAACATGAAGAAATGGTGAATGTGATGAGTCATCAGGAAAATGCACCTTAAAACAACAATGGTATCTCATCATGCCCACTAAAACATTTAAATGTAAAAAAGTCTGACCATATCAAGTGCTGACAAGGATGAGAAGCAAACAGAATTCCCAAATACTGCTGGTGAGAATGTAATGTAATATGGTATAATTACCATGAAAAATGCTATAAAAGTATTTTATTAAGTGAACATATTTCCCTATAATATAATCCCTGTCTAATTATAAGCCAAACATCAGACAAATCTCAGGTGAAGAACATTCTACAAAGTATCTGATCGGCACTCTTCGAAACAGTAAAGATTACCAAAAACAAGTCTGAAAAATCATCACAGCCAAGAGAAGCTAAGGTAACAAGGTAACCTGGATAGGATCTTGGAACAGAAAAAAATACATTGGGTAAAAACTGAAAAAATTTAAGTAAACTATGAGCTTCAGTATAAATATGGGTTGATTGCTTGTGAAAAATATACCATATTAATATAAGATGTTAATAACAGAGAAAACTGGGTGGCAGGCACATGAAAACACACTGAACTATCTGAAACTTTTCTATAAACTTAAATCTATTATAAAATTAAAAATTGATTTAAAGCCAAAAAAAAAAAAAAAAGAACAGCACTGCCAACATAATATTGAAGGAAAAGAACAAAGCTGGAGAACTGATGCTCCTCAATTCTAAGACTTACTACAAAGCTCTATAATCAAGACAGAATGGCATGGATTATAGAGTAGAGAGATCATTGGAACAGACTGCAGAGTCCAGAGAGAGATAAATATAATTAACTGAATTTTGACAAACAAGCAAAGGCAATACAAGAGAGCAAAGTAGCCACTTCAACACACAGTGCTGGAACAATAGGACATCTACATGCAAAAAGATAAATCTAAACACAGATTTTATACCCTTCACAAAAATTAACTCAAAATGAATCACAGATCTAAAAGTAAATTGTAACACTATAAAACTCCTGGAAGATAACATAGGAGAAAACCTAGATGATCTTGGTTGTGGTTATGTCTTTCTAGATACAATACCAAAGACACAATCCAATAATGATCATTGATAAGCTGGACTTCATTAAAATTAAAAACTGATGTATAAGATCCAAAATGGTGAAATAGATAAACACTGTGCCTGCTTCATTCTGTGAACACATTAAAATCACAACTAAATTATGGAACAAGCAACCTGGAATACCTTCTGAAGTCTAGATGAACAGAAGTTTTATAACTCAGAATGCAAACAAGAAGTCACATTGAGACTGGTAGGAGGGGCACAGATGCAGAAGAGCTGGTCTCAAACTTCTGTGTGATGGTTGAGAGTTGGGAAGGCTATCTCAGCCATGAAGTTCCCCCCAGAAGTGTGAGGGACCCCAGCTCCATACCAACCTCTACAGCCTAGAGCACTGGTGCTGGGATGAGGAGCCCCCATAACATCTGGCTGTGAAAAAACAGTGGGGACTCTGCCCAATCTGGTACGATGGAAAGCTGTGGGAACCCCAGACATCTTAAAGGGCCCACACAGACTCAATCACTCCCAGGTACTCACCCTGGGCTCTGGCAGAGAAACAGTGACTCCGCGGGTACTGAAGGCACACAGGGGGCAGACTGAGGGGTGTGGCTTTGGGGCAAGGGCTGGATCACAACTGCCACTTTTCCTCAGTGGGCTTCTCCTCCTGTGCAGCCAGCAGGCAGGCTCCATCTTTCCTGTGTTAAGCCCGCTCCCCTCCCCCCACAGCCAAATCTAAACCTGATTGGTCTGGTGAGCTTCACTGCTCCAATCTGCTGGCACACAGAGACCCCGCCCCACCCAACTCCCCCAAACCCAGAGGTACTTTCTTCAGTGAGCAGCCAGCTAGACTACTTTGCAATCTTTCTTGGAGAACTGTTAGAGTCTGTAGGCCCCAGGTGAGTGGTGACCAGCATCAGTGTGCTCTGAGACTTTTGCTGAGTAGCTCCAGGCACAGCAGCGACACCAAATCAGAGTCTATAGGAGCACCCAGTGCAAGTGACCAGGGAGATGGTGCCCGGGCCCCACAGGGCACAGCCACTTTGGAAGACAGTTTGACAATTTCCACAAACTAAACATATTCTTACCATGCAATCATTCTCCTTGATGTTTACCCAAAGGAGCTGAAAACTGTGTCCACACAAAAACCTGCACAGATGTGAATAGCAGGTGTTTTAATTCATGATTGCCAAAACTTGGAAGCACCCAAGGTGTCCCTCAGTAAGTGCATGGATAAATAACTGGTACATCCAGACTATGGACTATTATTCAGTGCTAAAAACAAATGAGCTATTAAGCCATAAAAAGAGATGGAGTAGGCCTGAGTGCATATGACTAAGTGAAACAAGCCAATCTAAAAGGGCTATATACTGCATGATTCCAACTAGATAATATTCTAGAAGTGGCAAAACTATGGAGACAATGAAAAGATCAGCAATTGTCAGGGGTTAGGGTGAAGGGTGATGAATACAGAGTTCACAGAGGACTTTTAGGGCCGTGTAAATACCCTGTATGATATTACAAAGGTGAGTATGTGTCATTATATGTTTTCCAACCTGGAGAATGTATACCACCAAGAGTAAACCCTAAGATAAACCTGGAACTTTGGGTGATTATGATGTGTCAATGTAGGTTCATCCTTGGTAAAAAGTTTACTTCTCTGGTGAGGCATGTTGATAATGTGGGAGGCTATGCATGTGTGGGGGTTGGGAGCATATGGGAAGTCACTGCACCCTCTTGATTTTATGGAAAACCTAAAATTGTTTTTAAAAATTAAGTCTTTATTTAGAAAAAAACATTGATTTAAAACAAAAAGTTAAATCTACATCTACCACATTACCCAGCCATTTCATTCCCAGGTTTTTACTCAAAGAAATAAACACACAGGAGGTGTGATTTTAAAAAAATATGGTGGTTATTTTTAAAAATTTATTGTAAAAGACATGTTGCCATTAATCCCCCTCAAAATACTCCCCCTCACTTTGAGGACGCTATCCCATACTCCTGGCCACTTGCTGACGCAGTTCTGGAAGTCCTCTCTCTTGAGTGTCTTTAGTTGCACTGTCATGGCTGCCTTGGTGTCCTGAGTCAATTCAAAAGGTTTACTTTTCATGGTCATTTTGACTTTGGGGTAGAGCCAGAAGTCGCACAGTGCCAGATCCGGTGAATAAGGTGGATGCGGACACACCGTCATGTTTTCATTTGGCAGAAATTGATGTTAATGTGTTGTTCATGATCCATGATTTACAGCACACTCCAGAACACACCTTCTCTCAACCGTAGCTCACGACCTACTGCACAGAACAAGTTGAAACTTGTCACACACTCTCACTAAGGTTCAGTGTGGCACTTCCTATATCAAAGATCCCTGTCTTTCCGTTGGATAGCATTTAACAGCAGCATTCATCATCACTTTATTTTTTTATCATACCTGTATTAATATGTCCAAAGAAAGATTTTTACATGAATATTCCTAACAGCTTTATTTGTAATAGCCCAAATTTGTAAGCAGCCTTAATATACATTAGCAAACTGTGGTTTAGCTATACAATAAAATACTACTAAGTAATAGAAAGAAACAAAGTGTTGATAAACACAACAACATGAGTGAATCTCCAAATGATTATGCTGAGAGAAAGAAGCCTGGTTCAAATAAAATACATAGTATATCATTCCACTTACAAAAAAATCTAGAAAATGTGAAGTAACCTATGGTGACAGAAAACAGATCAATGATTACTCTAGAACAGGAAATGGGGTTGCGGGGTTGTGTGGGAGGAAGGGATTACATGAGGGTTTGAGTAAACTTTGCAATAATGGATATGTTCTTCAGCTTCAGTGAGATGATGGCTTCATGGTATGCAATTACACAGCCTATAAAATTGTACATTTTAATTGTACAGTTTATTACATGCCAACTATATCTCAATGAATCTATTGAAATATTATTTAAAAGAAAGAAAAGGGAGAACAGATATTTAGAGACTAAGAAATGAGATGAAAATATATGTGTAAGTTCACTTAGGTAAGGGACAAGTACTTAGATCTTTAGTCTTCATGTTTCAGTTAATAGAGCTTTAGCATTAGGAGATAAAGCAAAATTAAGAATTAAGTGGAATTAGTTAGAAACCATTTTTAGAAAAATAAAATACAGCATTCTCCATTATAAACCAGTAGTCTGCTGAGATCCATTGCCTATAAACAATTGACTTGGAAAAATTATTCTTTTCCTTGTGTGGTTATGGATTTCTCTGAGCCATTCACACTCTAATTCAATGACCTTAAAATATAGAAAAACTAGAGGTGCATTTTGATGCTCCTGGAAATATAGAAGCCACCTCTCCTAGGAATGACTCAAGTTCACGGTCTTGGCCTCGTTGACACTGGACATCAAACAACTGAGCTAATCAGCCACTAATAACATTAAAAAGAAACTCTATTAAGGGACAATTAAAGCACACTAAACTGCACATGTGGAAAGCACACAATTTGATCTGCTTTGGAATATGTATACACTCAAGAAACCATCACAATAATCAATATAACACATATTTAATCAACTCCAAAAGTTCCCCTGTGCTCATTTGTAATCCATTCTTCCCTCCTGCCACGCCCAGCAACTACCGATCTGCTTTCTCTCTGTGCTGCACAATTTGCTCTTTTCTGTAATTCTACATAAATGGAATAATTCATTATGTACTATTGTATCCCTTTTTATAGTGTACCATCTTCAAAAACCAGCTATGCCACCTCTGTCATTCCTGATATGAGTGATTTGTGTTTTCTCTTTTTCTCCTCATCAGTCATGCTAGAAGATTACTGATTTTAATGATCTTCTCAAAGAACTATCTCCTGATTTCATTAACTTTTCTCTCTTGTTTTTCTGGTTTCCATAACGGTGTGTGTGTGTGTGTGTGTGTGTGTGTGTGTGTGTGTGTGTCTGATCTTTCTGTGCCTTTTTTTACATACTTTAGGCTTCATTTGCTTTTTTTTTTAGTTTCTTAAGGTGGCAGCTGAGTTCATTAATTTGAAGACTTTTTTCTTTTCTAATACAAGGCCTTTTGTGCTATAAATATCCCTTTAAGTACTACTTGAATCCACAATTTTTAGTATTACGTTTCCATTTTCACTCAGTTCAAAATACTTTACAATTTCTTTTCATTTATTTTATGATCTGTGAGTGATTTATACATATATTAGCTTGGGAATACTTGGGGATTTTCTAGCAATCTTCCTGATACTAATTTCTAATTTAATTTTGTGTGGTTATAGATCAGATTTTCTATGACTTGACTCCTTTTAAATTTTTTACTTTTCACAACATAGGGTCTATCTTGATAAATGTTTTATTGATACCTGAAAAGAAAGTGTATTTTGCCACTGTTGGGTACAGTGCTGTATAACTGTCAATCAAGTCAATTGGATCTAATCTTCTAGATACTTGCAGACTTTCTGTCTATATCTTCTATCAGTTATTGAAATCTTTTGCTATAATTATGGATTCATTTGTTTCTCCCCTTAGCTTATCTTTGTCTCATGTATAGTGAAGCTCAGTTATTAGGTGTGTAAACATTTAGGATTGTTATGTCATCTTCGGTAAATTGACCACTTTATCATTATTAAAAGGCCCCTTTTATCCTTGGTAATATTCTTTGTTCTAAAATCTACTTTTATATATACATATTAACTCCCTTTGTAGCTTTATTTTTACTAGTTTTAACATTGTAATCATTTTTTTACCTTTTAATTTTAACCTATATTTATCTTTATATTTGAAATGCATTCTTAATTTCTGGTCAGGATGGTGGAGTAGGTCAACACTGTGCTTGCCTGCTCTCACAACTTTATCAAAATTACAACTGAACTACAGAACAACCATCATTGATAATCACCTAAATTCAACCAAGCCCTACAGCTGAAGACATACAGAAGAAGCCACCTCAAGACTGATTGGAGGGGCAGAGATGGGGAATTGGCTGGTCCCACACCTGCATGTGGCCTTTAAAAATTGGGAGGTATATCTTGGCTGCAGAGGTCCCGCCTTAATGAGTAAGGGTCTCAGACCCACACCAGGAACCCCAGCCCAAGCTTCCACTACTCAGGAGAGAAGTCCCCATAACTTCTGGCTGTGAAAAACAGGAGAGATTGTAGCTGAGTGAGACAGATGATGGAGATTGTGGCTGAATGAGACAGAGGATGGCTGCAGTCCCAGGCATTCCTCTTAACAGGCCAGTGCACTTCCTTCCTTGCTCTGAGATCCAGCCCTGGGGCAGTGGCTTGAAAGGTGCCAGGGACACATGGAGAGGAACTGAGTTGTCAGATTTCAGGGCAGGTGCTAAGGGGCATATTTCTCCTGGACGGAGGAGCTGGTGGAAGTCTGTTACTTTGTTGAGCACTCCTCACTCCCAGAGTGCAGACACAGGCAGCCACCAAATCTGAGTCTCCATCACCTTGCCTAGCACCATTCATTCACCTTCCCTTGGTGATTCTCTGAGACCCCGCCCTATCCAACTGTCAGGCCTACCCAAGCCACTTCCTGTGGCTTTTCTGTACAAATGATTTGTCTTGGCTCATGCTGCAGACTTTCCTAAAATTTCTCAAAGGTTTATAAAATAGAACAAGCAGAATCTGGCTTTAATGTGTCCCATACCTCTTGTTAGGTAGCCCCAAGCCCAGCACTAGTGGCAGCTGGCCTCAGTTCACAGCTTGGCTTCTCCAGGCACCTCCAAGTCCAGTGCAGGTAGTGGCCATCTGTGGATTGCTTTTGGGGCTCATGCCAGGTTGCCCCAGGCAGGACACAGGCTGTGACTGAACTTAGCCTGTGGTGGCGCCCCTCCCAAGAGGCCAGGGGCTGACATGCGTGGTAATCAGCTTTACACCAAGATGGAGCATCACCTTCAAGGATGACACACCCAAAGGGCAGACTGGATAGGAACCAGAGCTGTGCTAAAGTGAACCCTGCTCTATAGGGTCAGCCCTGCACTGCAGCTCCTCCACTGAAGTCATGGCCAGTTCTCACAACCAATCAGCCTGAGGGTCAATCCCTCCCACTGACATGCAAACAGCAACCAAGACTCAACTACAACTGGAGGGCACACACAACTCACACAAGGGACACCTGGGCTAGGGTGACCAGGGAGATTGCAATACCTGCTTACAATTTTTTTTCTTATAATTGACAACTTTTAAGATTTTATGTAATGATTTCTTGTAGTGCAGTTCTAACTCTTAATATTTTATATCTGAAAAAGTCTTTATCTTACCTTTGTTTTTAAAAGACATTTCCACTAGGCATAGACTTCTCAATTGACTGATATTTTTCTTTCTGTACTTAAAAGATGTTTTATACAGTCATGCTTGAATTGTGTCTGATGAGAAATCTGCTGTGAGTTTTACTTTTTGTTCTCTGTACAAGTATAGAATGTCTTTCTTCTCTATTTTTAAGTTTTCTTTATCACTGGTTTTAAGCAATTTGAATATGATGTGCTTTGGTGTAATTTTTTCCAAGCTTCATGTGCTTAGGACTTGGTGGGCTTCTGCATCTTGGGTCTGTGAGTCTAGAGTTTTAATCACAGTTGAAACAATTTCAGCCATTAACAATTCTCAAATAATCCTTTTTGCCCCTTGGAGGATTCCAGTTACATGCTTATTCAAACACTTAAAATTGTTCCACAGTTCATGGACACTGCTCATGTTTTTTCCAGTCTTCTTTTTCTATGTGCTTAATTTTGGGTAGTATCCATTGCTATGGCTTTAAGTTTACTAATTTTTTTCCTCTGCAGTGTTAAATCTGTCATCAGTCTCATCCAGTTGCCTCATCTCATACACTATAGTTTTCATCTCTAGAAGTTGAACTTGAATCTTTTTTATATATATGTTCTATGCCTCTACCGAGCATATTGTCTTTCCTTAGCTATTTGAATATATAAAATTGTTACTCTCTTTTAATATATTGTGTAATAATTCTATTATCTGTGTCATTTCTGAGAAATTCTCAACTAACTGATTATTTTTTCCTTATTATAGATCATATTTTCCTGCTTCTTTGTATGCCTGGCAATTTTTTATTGAATACCAGACACTGAATTTGCTGGATATTTTTGTATTCCTAAAAATATTCTTGAGCTAAGTTACTTGGAAAAAGGTTGACCCTTTTGAGTCTTGCTTTTCATCTTTATTAGGCAGAAGCAGAAGAACATTTAGTCTAGGGCTAATTTTGTTCCATGACTGATGCAAAACCTTTCTTAGTACTCTACCCAATGCCTCATGAATTATGAAGTTCAAGAACTGGCAAAACTAACCTACTGAAATAGAAATCAGAATAGTGCTTTATTCAAGGGGTGGACATAGGAACTTTCTGGAGTGTTGCTTACTCAGATTTATCAAATTGAACAAGTAGGACTTGTGAATATCAATAAAAAACCATGTGTGGTATCGTGTGTGTGTGTGTGTGTGTGTGTGTGTACAAATTCTGAAAGTATTTATGCCAAAATTTAATAATGAAGAATAAAAAGTGATTTTAAAAATTATCTTCTATTTTTCAGAGTTATCCAAATTTTTAATAAATATTAAACTTGTTTTTAAAATACATAAAACAAATATTTTTTAAAAAGAATGAAAGTATGGGGGCAACTCTTGTCTTATAAAATGAATAAGAAAAAGAAAACTGATGTTCATTAGGCAGTTGCTATATCTCAGGTCCTTTAAAAAGCACTTTATCCCATTACTCCATTTGATCAACATAACAATTCCATGAAGTAGGTTTTATCCTATTTGCAAAAAAGGAACTGGTGGTTCTGACAGGTTATGTTTCCAAGGTCCCTCAACTTAATCATAGGTCTGCCTTCTTCTCAAATCCAGTGTTTAGATTCTAAAAAGAGAATTAAGCCCCTGAGATGGCCAGTTAAAATTCAGAGTAAAGAGTGCTTGGCAGAATGGAAAAGTCCTGGAAATATTTCACTGTCTATAGGCTTAGGGATTGTCACACTGGACTCTGAGCATTCACTATTAAACAGGCAAAGTGAATTATTCCTGAAGGCAGAGCCATGCCATTTAGTACAGTTTAGCTGAAACTCAGGGATGTCTGACGTAAGACAAGAAAGTAAATCAGTGGCTCAGAGAAAATCCAAGAGATCTAGGACCCGGCATGGCAGGTGGTGGGTTCTTTCCTTTCAACCTGTGGGCAGCCTACCAGGACAAAGGCTGCTTTGTCCCCACATGGAGCAACTCCTCAGGAGCCATAGGTCAAAGCTGTCAGCTTACAGGACTGGGTGTATTCTCTGTGTCAGCTGCCTCCTGCCCAGACAAGCCTGACTCACAGGTTGGTCACCTATCTGGAATGGACTACTGAAGACCACATCAGTGAGGTCACCCAGAGAGCAATGGGCCAGAGCAGTTTCTTTGTCAACTATATTCAGGTCACACCAACTCACTCCACCTTTTAATGGAGACTATTTCCTTGTGAAGTGAGTCTCTTTCAATATCTACAACATACTTTGATGGCTGGACTTTAAAACCTTATTTGCTTTCTCTTGCATCTCCCGGCTTAGAACTGTGAATGAAACATTCATTGATCATCATCTTAAAGCTTGAAATAAAGTCTCTGACTCCCAAAAACTTTCCCCGGGTTCATTTGCAAGAGGAATGGGATCTGGGATTGACTTTGCCTGAAGATGTTTGGAATGGGGGGCTTTGATGAGTAAGGAATTGCTGTATGTGCAAGCTGGTCAGCGTTCTCTCAAAGCTAGCATAGGACTTTATGAGATAATCTAAGTCCTAGTTTGAGAAACAATCGTGGATGAGAGTTGGTAGAGAGAAAGAATATAGTTTTCAAACTTGAATGGCTTCACCATCCTTCATCTTGTATCCTTGTGCATAGGCTGACCAGACGTTCCATTTTAAACAGGACAGAAAACAAGGGTTCTGTCTGTCCCATTTCAAATGGTACCTATGGTCAGCCGAGTCTCACGGGGCTGAAAATAAGGTGTCAGCAGGCTGACTACATGTATTGTTGAAACAGGGCCATACTGTTGTTTTCTGTCCCGTTTACAATGGTATGTCTGGTCTGCCTACTTATGTGCAATATGAGAGCTGGGGAGAAGAACCAGAACTGAGCCTCACTCCTCAGCTCCCCCGACCCCTGACACACACACACACACACACACACACACACACACACTCTGTCTCTTTTATAGCTGGGCTGTCCAAAATTCGTCTGCCAAAACCCAGGTCCCCAGCTCAGGGGTTGCTTCCTAGTTTCCACAGCTCTTTCACTCCTGAGACCTCTGAGTTGCATCACGGGAGGGCAAATTGCTGCCAATTGTGGCACTGTTGTGTTATACCTTCTGATGTAAAAAATATGGTCTGCTGGGAACTGGGCTAAAACCAACTTACAACCATTTATTGCATACTTGTTAGGAATCCACCAGGAAGCCTACCCAGAGTGGTTTTTAAAGATATACACTCTCCAACCTTCTCTCCTCTTAAAGCCAAAAGCAGCCAATCAATGTTGTGTTGAAAAACTCTGAAGGTCAGCAGTAGGGTTTCGTAGAGGCTGAGCTCCATCTTATACCTTCTCACCTTCCCCAGTTTCACAGTAAAAACAAGGTGAAAATGGGCAAGGCAAAACATGTCTTGAGCAACTGCTACATGGTCAGTCCTATTCTGTGTACTTAACATAAATAATGTTATTGATCTTCAAAATCACCCTGTGAGGTAACTCTCATCATTGTGATTTTGTAGAAACCGAAATGCAGAGAAATTGCATGCATTGCCAAAGCCATGTGTAATTTATTAAGTGTGTAGTCAAAGTTTAAACTCAAATTTTGCTGGCTCACAGAAATATGCCTTTATATCAGCTGTCTCAAAATTTTACTGATCCTATACTCCCAGCAGTAATATCTTTAAGCATAGCTCCAATATATGCATATTCATTTGTAAAATTAGATGCACTAGTCAGTATCTCTTAGCATTGATTGATAATACCTAAGGGCACTAGTCATCATGAATCCCAATGGATGTAAATTGATGTTTAATATAATGTTGATAATTTGGGAAATTATTTGGCCAAATCTAATGAAATCGTTCCTGTTTTAACCTCATGATATGGCTGGCAAATAATTTGTTCCGGGAGTAGAAGTTATCTGGGTTTTCTTCTTGTCTTCGTGGGCCTGAATTATTCCTAGTTGTCTGCAATCCACTTGTATTGCAGGAAACATTTTAAGCCAATGGTTCATTTTTGTGAAGGTTATTTGGTTAAAATTAGACAATCTGGTTTGCAAACCTACTCAGGGTGTATATTTAAACCTTAAAACACTATAACATGCTAAAAGCAAAAAGAGAAATAAGAGCACCGGTATAGATAACCCTTTGACATTGTGTAATTCTCACTTTTCCTGACAGTGCTTTGAATATATGCAAATGTCCAAGGAAGCCTAGGGGAAGGTATATGCAATATTAGTAAATAAAAATGTGTTTCCTATGTTTATGTAAGAAACAACAACAACAACAACAACAACAAACTATGAATGGAGATTCTAATGGTTTCCTCACATATCCCCGTCTTACTCTGTGCAACCCTGGAGTCTGCCCCTTCCCAGAGGAGATCCCAGCCCTACACGAAAGCTGGTCTCAATGGGTTGGACCCGCTTGGATACAGAGGTCTGAGGGTTTGGATGAGAAAAGCAGCCAGTGAAGAACTGCAAGGTCAGCGGGTGGGGCTGGAACGAGAAGGTGTTCGGACTGGAAGACCAAGTGGGCGAGCAGAGCTTGAGGGCAGAAAGGCAATGGGTTCTGGTGTCCCCCGCCGATTCCCATCCTGAGCGAGGACACATCGGCTGCAACTGTCTGGATTTCCTGATTTCATCCTTTCTGAGTCCAGGTCTTTCGGAAGCTTCCCTCCTAAATGTTTCGATACCAAAGTAAATTAAAACACTCTGCAGCACAAGGATCCCTGAAAGTTCGTTTTCCAAGATGGAAAATAAAGGCATTTAGCCCTTCCGTGGATAAAAATAACTTGCCGTTGATTTTGAAATCCCTTTCATTTGTCTCCCAGGGACCAGCCCCATACAATGGCACTTTGTGTGGGAGCGTTCTGCCTGGGCCAGCCCGGCCCTGCTTCCTTCTGCCTGCCAACAGGAGGAGACAGGGGAGGGCTTAAGCTCAGCAGTGGGAGAGGACTTTGGGCAGCCCAACGTTGCTGTTGGACATCATTCAGAAGTCCCCACTCGGTGGGGGGAGTCCGAGGAGGAAAATAAACAGAGCAGGGAATCATGGAAAATGCTGAGTCCTCGAGCTGGTGGGACAGCATTTGCCTCGTGGTGCTTGGAGCCAGCACTCTGCCCACCAGCAGCTGCAATAGCAGGCAAGGCCCACAGCAAGGCCGGGAGGCCTTGGCACCCAGTGCCCTGCCCCAGGGTGCGGAGGGTGGGACACAGACACTCCTGTCTCTGCAGACAAGCCCTCCAGAGTCCTTACCCTGAATGCTGAACCTTTTCCTTGGCCAAGGAGTCCCCGGGCGGGGAGTGGGGAGTGGAGGGCAGGGAATGGTTCATGAAGAAGGAAAAAAAAAAGACTTTCTTGAGATGTAGTTTTAGACTTACTAATAGCTCCCACTTACATAGCACCTACTGTGGGTCAAGCACCAACATATGTTACTTGGCAATCACCATCTCAATCCCGAGAGGTTAGTACTATTATCTCTATTTCATGGGCAAAGAAATTGGGGCATGAAGAGGTTAAATAACTTGCCCAAGGCAAGGAGGCTGGTGTGGGAGAGGAAGAGGTGGGAGCCAATCTATGGAGATGGAAGGGGAACTGACTCTGGGTGGTGAGCACACAGTGCAACATGTACACGATGCGCTGTAGCATTGTACACTTGGAACCTATGTAATTCTTATTAACCAACCTCACCCCAATAAATCTAACAATAACAAAAAACATCAAAATAAAAATAACTTCCCCAAGATTACACAGCTCAAAAGAGGTAGGGCCAGGATTTAAAACCATGCAGTTTAGCGTTAGAGTCCATACTCTTAAATGCTCTTATTCCTCTTTAGGAATATAAAACATAAGAGATGAAGAGAGGGAACTCAAAAGGAGAATGAAAGGAATGGATGAGAAAGAGAGAGGAAGAATTGCCAAGAACTGGAATAATAAAAGATTTAGGGAAAAAGAAAACAAGGGAGGCTGTCAATCTAGGAGAAGGAGGACCATGACACAGAGATGATGTGAAATGCTGAGTTGGGAATGGGAGCTGGAAGGGGTACTGCTCAATCGCCTGCTGTTTTCTATACCCCAAGTAGGATTCTGGGAATAAAGCTCAGAGCTCACTCAGCAAGTGGGGCTCTGGCAGCTCTTGGAGAGGCTGAGGAGCAGGCAGCTGGAGCCAAGACATTAACCCCTTCTCTTTCTCTTCCAATTACATCTCGGGTGGAGGCAGGCGCCCAGGGCTCCGGGGAGTGATTAGCACCCTAATGAGAAGAGACAGCCTCTGTCAGTCAGGCAAGGAGGCCTGTCACAGCCATCTGTAAGCTCAATGGCTCTTGTTCCTAGAGGCAAGAAGGGTAGGAAGAGAAGAAAGAAGGGAAGGAGGGAGAGAGGAAAGGAGGCAGGGAGGAAAGAAAAAGATAGACTATTCTTGCCTGTGTTTAGAGGGACAAGGCCTCAACCCTCACTAGATACACAGGATTGCCTTGGTATCAAGTAGACCTAAGACCTCATTTTGCCTCTCACTGGTTACCAATGTGACCTCAGACAAGTCATCTAAACCCTCCCCGCTTAAACCTTCCATCTCTACAATGAAGGCATTGAACTTTATCTCTAAGGTCTTTGCAGATCTAAAACGCATACTCTAGTGATATTGTGACCAGCAACAGGGACTGTCACAGTCATCTTTGCATACCACCCACAGTCCTGGTCCTAGCACAACGGCCCACCCGCATCTACATCAGCCCTGGCGAGTTCATCTAAACACCTTTCCGACAGGCTCACTGCCAATTCTCTCGGAGGCATCTCTTCTCAGCACATGAAACCGTGTTTTCTAACTGGTCTCCCTGCTTCCATCCTTGTCCCCTCTGATCCATTCTCTGCTCTGCATCCAGAACGATTTTTCTGAGCACAGATCAGAGCACATGACTTACCCCGCGGGAAGATCCTCGGAGCTCCACCTACCTCTACACACAGCCCACGAGGCCCTCGGTCATCTCTCCATTGTCCCCGTCCTCACCTCTCATCACCACCCCATTTCACCCTGCGCTTTACTTCCACAAAACTACTCCCAGGTTCTCCATTAGTCCATAAATGTGCTCACCTGTAGGCCTCCACCTAAACCTCTTTCCCTTTCCACCTCGCTGAAAGCTACGTGCCTTTAGGGTATAAATTCTTCCATGTTGGGTGCTCCTCCTAGATGTCGAATCATACTGTCATTACACTGAAAGCTGGATTAGCTACACTAGCAAACTTTCCTACTCTCTGGAAACCAGAACAAATGGGAGAGGGGGGAATCAGTATACCTGAGAAATGTGAGGGCTGTCCAGAAAGTATTCAGCCATGTAATATGAAAAATAGAAGCATTTATGGCTTGGGTTTTTTTCTGGACAGCCCTCGTAAATGAGCAGAGAGACCGCCCCAATTTAGTTACTCTTACAGCTTTGAACTTGCCTTCCCCTGAGATCTGTAAGAGTCCCGCCTGCTTTGCATGAACACTACACAACTTCCAAAGGCTTTTGGGGGTTCTCGGTCCCATTTTTCCTTCTACCCTTTGGAATATTATTGATTCAAAACAGCCCATCCCAGATCAAAGCGAACAGTCATCAAATTGCCATCCTTCTGAAGACTGTTGCCACCTCTTCAAGTCATTTACCACTTCCGGTCACATCTGGGGGACAGTCTTTGAAGGAGTATAAGAAGAGCCAACAGCTGGAATGTCAGGATTTGCCCTTAAGAAGGTGAAAAAGCGCCTGCTACTGCCCAGGGCCAGTAACTCAAGCTGACCGTGTGGAGTGGGTTGGAGAAGGTGGTGACTATTGCTTGACTCTCAGTAATTCCTACAAGTGGCTGCTGACAACCTCCTTGGTCCTCCACATGGATCACATGGAGTGACCAGAGCTGACCTGACAGAAAGCTCTGTAAAAATACTGTGGCCTGAATGGTAGGGGTAAGAGATCAGAGACAGGACAAGGTCAGACAAGTGGAGGGCATCACGAAGCAGGTCCTAAGACCTGGCCATTGTTGATTTCCCAGTGTTGCTATGGACAGATGGCCATCACTACCATTACTCTAGGCATCAGCACAATGAGATACACCAGGCAATTGAGTGAACCTGGCCTTCCCGGGATAGGAATATTTTCCAGCAAAATGGTAAAAGGGGAAGGAACTGAGACACTGAGTGAAACAGGAAATGGCATTGGCCAAGGGGCAAGAGGTTCAGGCCCACCTTACTCCCTGACTTGGGTATTATTTTTTTCCTCAACTTCAGGCCTTTAAATTTTTTCAGCAGTTGATCAACACCTGCTTTTATCAGACTCCTTAAATCTCTGCCTCCTTGCAAAAGGTGCCATGAAAAGTGCTTTTCTCTTCTGTTATTTGTTGTTCTTCGGTGCAGGTTCTCGTAGCATGGAGAGATCCCAAAGAACATTGCAAGACAAGAGCATGTGAGCCAATACACCCACCAAGTGGCCCAAGCCAGGGCCCTGGACCAGCTACCCAGAAGGTCAAGTATCCTTGTATGTAAACTTGAGGAAGGTCTTTGTACAACTGCACCACAGACCACGCCCCAGAGCAGCCAGTAGAGGAAAGCAGAGGGCCATGCAGGTTGGAAGGTTTCCTTACTGAAAGAAAGCTGGGCTTGTCTTGTGTCTGGTGTATGAAATGCACCTCTTAGTAACCAGGGTTGTGGCCCTCATGGATGGTGAGCCACTGGCCAGCGTCACCAAAGGAGACCTTTCAGGGTGGCACCATGGCATGATGGTAAGCACAGAGCTTAGAAATCAAGATGGTTCTGTTGAACCTGATGACCTCTTCTTCTTGCCCACTGTAGGTCCTAGAATACTTTGAGCTTCATGTCAAGTAAACATGGAATATGGAGAGATGGCTTCACAGGGGTGGCAAACTCAAACTCTACAGGAAGGAATGTGAATATGCGGGGCTGACCTACTAGAGACAAAATAGGAGATTCAAGTTCATCTTGAGGGGGGCAGCTTCCACTCAGTGTCCGTGGGTGTTTGCTCTATAGGAATGCTAGGACCATAGTGCTGTTCACTTACTTGTGCTGCATTGGTGCGTCCCAACATCAGAAGGTCACACTGAACATCTCGATGGCACAGAATCAGCCCACAGTCAGCCAGTGTGTAACTTCTAGTCACCACTGCCTGCCTCATTTTACCCAAAGTGCAAATTACAATGCTCTATTTTGTTTGGTTAAAATAGTGATAAGTCATTATACAGAAAAGCCGTTGTTTAATCGTGCATATGTGCGTGCATGTGTGTCACAGGTGCTAGAACTTGCTCCAAAGCCATTGCAGAGGTAAGCCAGACTAGTGTGGCTCATCCTTATCCCACAACCTACTGAATGTCTCACAAATTTAGAGATTTTTGACCACCAATTCTTTTGAATGACACTGCTTTTTCCTGTGTCTCCTTCTATCTTAACCCTCCAGGCTGCCCCCCAAACCCTGCAATTGTTTGAGAGGACACTGTCTCTCCTGCAGAGTCCACCATCCCAGCTTCAAAATGGCGGTCTCAGTAGCATCATTAAAAAGAGATCACTGAAGCCCAGAGTCTGAGAGTCCCCAAGCTAAACTCTAGCTCCTTGTTTGAGAAACAAGAGATCTAAACTGACTTCATTCAAGCATGTATTGTATCTTTTCACCTGGTCAGCATTAAATCAGATACTTTGGGGGATAACAGAAAATTGGCAGTGAAGGAAGCTCTTTGTCCAAATCCTTCACTAAGGCAGAAATGTATTCTCTGTGTACTGTTTATTCAGGGAGAACTCAGATGTGGCCTCAGGTTAGCTCAAAAGCTGTGGGTTTGCCCAGGTTTGCAGCTGAAGACTCAAAAACGTAAGTACCTCAAAGCCATCTTGCCCAAGACTCTGAGTGAGTGGTGGGGACTTGACCAGGATGTAGGACCCAGAGCCCTCCTTGTGGCCAGCTGGGCTCCCCGACCACTAGACCACACAGTCGGTGCTTAACGTGCACTCAGCAAACCTCAAGCTCTAGGCCTGAAGAAACAGATTTTCCAAAAACAGAGCTCTCTTTGTGAACAATTCAGCAAAAACTCTCTTTCCAGCTGTGAGTTGGGATTCATGTTGCAAATGTTGGTGTTAATTAAAAACATCCACCGTCTACAGTTTCAACAAGAGAGAAGTACCACATAGGAGGGGTTCCTAAGTACTCCTCCCCAAAGCGCTTGTAAATATGACTTTACTTATGACACGGGTTGCTGAAGGTTCTGAATAATATTATCATTCTTAATTTTCAGTCCCAATGAAAGAATTGGAGCCAAGATGAACGTGATGAGTACAAACTGGCACAGAGAAAATTAATATCAGAAGAAATAAGAATATTGTTCCTGTCCAGAGCATTGGGAAAGATGTTCAACTTCATGTGAACATCAGGAAATTTAGCTAGTTGACATTAGATGTTTACCTGCTGAGTCACTAATTTTTTCTTTTTCACGTGGCTCTTAGTCCTTCAAACATGTAGAAAATGAGGTGTGATAAGGCCAGGGACATTCCACAAAGGATGACACCATATTCGATCAATGGTGTGTGAGATCATACTTCCTCATATTCTTATTGGAATTCTCAGTTTATTGGGAAATGTTTATCTGAAAGAGTTCAGAGTTAGTCTGATCAGCAAAACGGAGTTACAGTCCTTCCTGTGCTTGACTCTGGTTGGTTAATGTGTCCCACTTTCA
This sequence comes from Lyroderma lyra, assembly GCA_004026885.1. NCBI lineage: Eukaryota > Metazoa > Chordata > Mammalia > Chiroptera > Megadermatidae > Lyroderma > Lyroderma lyra. Next base: position 170,486 of record PVJL010000238.1, on the reverse strand, counting down.
CACGTGAACCAGACAGGAAAGAATCGAGCCAAACCCACGTCGTTATGAATGAATTTCTTTGTTTTTAATCTCACACAGTTTAAAATACAGTATGAAATCAGGCTACAGTATATAAAAAACTCTCCAGCAAAATGATGTGCCAGCATCAGCTACTAAAATAAACAAACAAAAACTCCCGCATAAGAAATTTTTTGCATTTAAAAAAACACAAAAGACACTTACATCGCTACATCTCTAAGCTACCTCAGTTCTGATTTTTAAAAAGCACCTGCTTTTCCTTTTTTTTTTTCATCTTGCTTTTAAATTTTCAGCTTTTTAAAAAATATAAATTATATGAAAATACAAGTTGGAAAATAGTCAAACACAATATAACATCTTTTTTACCCCTATATTTCTCAGCTTAAAAAGAAAAAGTATTCTTAAAAAAAGTTCAATAACTGAGGCAGTATTCCTGATAGAGATAATTTCATTTTAATATATATATTTTATATATGTATATGTATACATATATTTATGGTTCCTTGAAACTTCTTTGGAATGTAGGTAAGAGTTCAACACATTTATATAGACCCCAAGGAGAAAGCAGCATGCACAGCACTACTAGAAGAGAGAAGGTGTAGCGTTCACCATGAAGATCAGGCAGGTTAATGCTCTAAAACCCAGAGTGTTCATCTCCAAAGTGAGGAAAAGCACATCTGATCTTGGAATGCCACCTCCAATCCCCATCACCACAAAACCAGGGCTCCACACAGGGAAGTCCCCACCCCCTGAATGGAGAAGGGCACAAAAGTGACTCTGAACCCTACAGCCAAAACCGATGTGGGTTAAGGCATCTCCAGGAAAATAAGGGTTTCCCCACCGCGAAACCAGATTTGCCCATCCTTCCTCTGAAGCTAACATGTGTTTTTAAGAAGTATAAATGCAACAATTCTGCTGCATTTCCAGTGTATAAACCACCCACCACTCTTCCTAGGATGGTCTCTGGCCTTTGGACAGAAGGAGAGAAAGCATCTGGCCAGATCAACAAAGCTGTCTTAACTAATAAGCTAACTATAAATACTGAAAATGGTGGACCAAGAGAAAGGCATCGGAGCGAACAAGTGGGCCGAGGAGCATGAAGAGACACTTTCTTGTATCTTATCTGCTACAGAATTATTGCAGGAGTTAGACACACTCACACAGGGGAGTTTTCAGCATAAATGGAATAGAAAAGATGGAGGAGCTGAGAAAGTGATTTTACATCCGGTTGCAAACAGCAAGCCATGATCGACGCCCAGCCTTGGTTCTCCTCTTGCCCATTATTGAAATGTGGAAAGACTTACCTAGATAGCCCAGGTATTATCTCAGCGGCAGTTTTGCATGTTTGCAAACACACACACACACACATACACACATGCACACGCACACTCATCTTTGCCAGTGCCCAACAAAGATCACATACTCTAAGAAAAAGCAAGGCAGCCCAGCAGTTTCGCCTAACACTCCCTGAGCAGCTCCTGAAATATTTCGAGAGCTTCATTAAGGCACCTGCATTTGGCCGAAGATCAAAACTCACAACTGGGCTAATGCTGCCTTCATTTTCCGAGGGTACTCTCCGATTTATCAGTATGAGGAAACTCATGAATCACAGAGCTCTAAGTTCCCGATAATGAGGGTCTAAAGAGGACCTGGGGGCGAACACGCCACATCCTTGAAGATTCTCTAGAAACTTCCAGTTTCTCAGCCAGAGCCCCAGAAAGGCAAGCCCCGAGAAGCCCGTCTTAAACATGCCGTCACCTCCCTCACTGGTGTCTGTAAATCCGCCCCTCTGTGGTCTTTTGCTAATGGGGCATCTACATAGTGGTGGTGGCATGCTGATTGATTAGGATCACTAGTTAAGATGTTGGTTCCCCCAACTCAAAACCCCATTTTTAGATTACCCTTCACAACTGCCTTGTTGATAAGGCTTGCAGTTAAATTATGGGGGAACTTAAAATATATTCGACTCTCACGGGCCACCCTATTTTCTTCATTCAAGCTCCCTCTCAGTGCCTTCAAGTCGTTCCTCTCTTCTGCAATGACTGTGCCATGACAGCAGAGCCAAGTGCAAGGCCCTCATGGCGGCCATGCGACTCACTTCGCGGGCACAGTCTCACCTGACTTCTGACTCAACTAGCTGAGGTTCTTCAAAGGAAAGCCTACATTTCTCCTCCCAGAATCAGCCAAGCCACATCTTACTTGTAGGCTAATTCCCGCTGCTTGGAAAACCCAGTGAGTCTAAATGGCTTTATCAGACACTCTTTCAACGTCTGCCGTTACTCTCTCGCACTCACCGATCAGAAAGCTGTATATTTCTCTCTACTGGATAACGGGGGAGGGGGCAGCTCTATATGTGGGGTGCTGGGAAAAGACCCGAAGAAGAAAGTGTAGAGTGTTAGTTTGGAACGACATGCATCTGCGACTTCCTTCGTGAGACCTGAGGGGTAATGCCCATGCTTAACAGCTTTTAGTCCAGGTCATATGTTACAGGGATAGAGCCAGTAAAGAACCGAGCCCATTTTCCTGCTTTGATCTCCTTTCCATGACTTCAACAGCACTCCTACATCTGCTGTGGTCCAAACTCAGGGCTGCAAAATATACATTCAGTTCAAAGACTTAATGCTTCTTAGCTCAACGTTAAGTCTAAACCCCAAGAATCCACAAATACGTAGAAGGGTGTGATGATAAATTTAAAATTACAGATGAGATCTATATGCATAGTTCCCTGGTACCCAAATCAGCATTATTTTTTCCTTCATGTAGAAGCCACGTGAATTTGGGATCCCCAATCTCAGGGACAGCACTTTGCGTTTCCAGTGGGGTCTATATAAACAGTTTCCTTTGACTATGACAGAATCCTCAGCCGGGAAACAGAAACAAACTCGCGTGACATCGCAATACTGAGACCACCTTAGAGCTTAAGACGATTTTTAAGATTTAAAAAGAAAAATACTGGCACAAAATTTAATAAAATAAATTTTAACACAAAAACCATTTGGGCCCCTCCCATGGACGTCCATCTTTGTTTTAAAAGTAGAGTAAAAAGTAAATAGTCCTTGGGTTTCAGTGCGCCCACCAAACACCACGTTCTACCCGCCTCCCCTCCTGTGGCCTCCGAGAACCCACCAACAGCATCTGAATGGCCCTCATCAGTCCCACGACTCCTGGCACCTCGATTTCTTTGCTCAGAGGTCCATTAACACATTTATTTCATGGATGATTTAAAAAAAAAAAATATGACTAGACACTTGAGTCTCTTCCTCCCTTAAGCCAGATTCTTCAAGCCTCTAAGAAGACCCTTCTCTCTCCCTCCCTCTCGCTCTCTTTCTCGGAAAAATCTGCTCAAGCATCTCCTGTCCCACCCACCCCACCAGTCCTGGGTCTCCTTTTCCAACCACACACAATTGATTATAGCTGCAGCTCACTTAGCTCCCACCCCTGAATGTAAAAAAAATGAGTTCTGGAAAATTAAAAATAGCATAATAATTAAAAATGAAGAGTCCAACTGATGTGGGTGTCCTTTGACATGTCTCAGCAGAGCTCCCCGGCCTCCCTGGGGCCCGTCACTCGTCGGCATCGGGCTTGACATCCAGCATGGCGTGCAGCTCCTCGGGCGTGTACCCCAGGAGGCTCTGCAGGTCGCACACGAAGCGGTACACGTAGCGCTTCCCTGCCGTCTTGTGGATGATGTTCTTGTCGTAATAGTAGCGCAGGCCACGGCTCAGTTTCTCGTAATTCATCTTAGGTTTGTTTTTCCTTTTCCCCCATCTCCTGGCCACCTGAAATGTAAAATAGAGAAAGAAGGAAGGCAGAAAGGCAGGGAGGCAAGGAGAGAGGGAGGGAGGGAGGCAGGAAGGAAGGCAGGCAAGCAGGAAGGGAGGCAGGAAGGGAGGAAGGAAGGCAGGCAGGAAGAAAGGCAGGAAGGAAGGAAGGAAGGCAGGAAGGAAGCAGGCAGGAAGAAAGGCAGGAAGGAAGGAAGGAAGGAAGGCAGGAAGGAAGCAGGCAGGAAGGCAGGCAGGGAGGCAGGAAGGGAGGCAGGGAGGGAGGCAGGAAGGAAGGAAGGCAGGGAGGCAGGAAGGGAGGCAGGAAGGCAGGAAGGCAGGCAGGCAGGGAGGCAGGCAGGAAGGAAGGCAGGAAGGAAGGCAGGCAGGAAGGCAGGAAGGGTAAAAATCTATAAAATAATCCAAATATCCGTGTATAGAAGCCTATACCCATTCATGGTGACCCACGACGTTAAGGTAAGACAGAGACTCATGTACACAGAAGATATTTTTCTGACCTATCTCTTCTGAATTCCACCTTTCAAGGCTGGCAAAGATGGCAGTGAACTTGATTCTTTAAGCTGATGAAAACACAGTTACCCTAAACTTCTATGTCATGAAGTTAAAATGTGATATTGAAAAGCAGAAAAGCAGCACTGTAGATGCTCCTGTCTCCTTGCATTATTAAGAGTATGAATGTCCCTGCTTTCCAAGCATGAAATCTCCTGGAGGACTGAGCTACAATCCCACCTGCTTCTCACCAACAGGAAGTGATTCTACTACTCTGAGGCACCGTATCTTCTCATGTCTGCCAGGGCAGACGGGAGATGTCGTCCCTCTTACTGTGTTTTGCTTTGCTTTGCTTTGCTTTTCCTTCCCCTTAGAACTGGGCATGGTACAGAGCAACCACTCAATAAGCATTTGCTGGATAAAAGAATGAATGAATGCATACAATCTTCCAAGGCCTCTTGAATGGTCTGACTGACCCCCTTCAGATCACAAAACCAGGGGACCAGAAAGTGCTAAGTAAGAGAAAGCAACTCATATTCATGAAGGGCTCCTATGTGCCCGGCATCTTATGTGCATGCTATCAGTTCATCCTGGAGAACAAATGGGCATCGCGGGTATTTTCTCCATTTTTCACATGATGAAACTGAGGCTCACGTAGGCCACGGAGCATGCCCGAGGTCACACAAGCAGCACGTGGCAGCGCTGAGAGGTGAACCTGAGGAAACAGCACCACACGCACACAACCCCTTCCCAGAGTTCTCTCTGCAGTCACCGCCGCCTTACCTCATCTGGGTCGGAGAGCTTGAATTCCCAGCCATCTCCTGTCCAGCTGATAAAAGACTGACAGGATTTATCAGTGAGTAATTCCAGAAGAAACTGCCACAGCTGGATGGGTCCACTGCCTGCAAACAGAAGGGAATCGTCACACCACGTGCTCAGTACTCCGGGCAACTCACCCCAGGACAGTATTCCTGCTCCCTCCTGTCCTGGTCCATCCAGCCAGGAAACAAGGAAAACAACCCAGAATGCAAATACTAGAGGGGGCACTACGAGCTCCAGCAGTCTGAAAAGGTGAAGAACTTCCTACCAAAAGGAAAAAGGAAAAGCACTTAAGACACTGTATCAACTGCCTTATTTTGAGTGGCTTAAGGGCTGGTCCGTTTTCATTGCTAATCGAATTCTCAAAAGACTATACTGACTCCATCCGCTGAGATAGTCTAAGGTACCATACATACTCTTGTGTTTCAAAAACAGAGTTGTTTTGCCGTAAGACATTGACTATGAAATGTCTGTGCCAGTTCCAATCAGTAGTCAAAACTCATAAGCACTCCTCTACTATTGGGAGACTTCAGTGCCCGATAGCAAGTGGGAAGAACCCAGGCCCAGCTTATATAATCAATAGGGTCATTCATATTCCTCTCCGGCACCATTCTGTACTCCCAGGCCACTTAAAGGCAAAAAAAGCACCCAAACTAAGAAACAAAGTGAGCAGTTAGCTTGTCACCCAGGAAATCTTCAGCGGTCAGGTGAGGACTGTCTCAAATTCTTCATGGATTCAGTATTTTCTAATTTACACACACACACACACACACACACACACACACACACACGCCTTGTCTTAGCCATCAACACTGCCAAGATCATAGCTCTGGAAGGCCATTTATCTTACTCTAACAGATTCATGCTACATTGGTTTCCCCTTCTATTCAGAAATAACAATTGTGTCAGTGATTCCTATGGACTTAGGGGTGTAGCCAGAGAGACATATAGGAGCCCAACAGTCCCCAATGCTTGTTACACACGTCCCTGTGCACTGGAACACCAGCTCGGAAGCAGCCTGGACAGAGGACTGGGAAAGGCCCCGGCCGAGCAGAAGAAGAGCCCTGGGATGCGCTAATGACAGCAGGTCCCAGCAGTGGGCCAGGTGGACTCCGAATGCGGCCCAACACAGATTCTTAGAACAGTCTGAGAGCTGTCCCGAGAGCTGCTTTTTAGCTCCTCGGCTGTTGTTGGACTCAGTGTACGTTATGGGGCCCAAGGCAGTTCTTCTTCCAATGTGGCCCAGGGGAGCCCAAAGGCTGGGCACGGCTGCCGTACGTATGCAGGGGGATTTCACCTTTTAAGGCTCTAACCCTTAACCTGAGTTTCCAATTTGTCTGATTCAAAGGAAACTGAGATTTCATGGGAAATGAGCTTTAATCGATCAGGGTGGTCTCTCATTCCATCCCACACTTCCACGAGGCCCGAATACATAGATCGTGGTGCTCGCTCCTAGAACCCACGGCCCATTCCTCTCTACAGATGGGGTGCAAGTGCTCTCAGGTTCCATCTCACTGGTGTGAAAAACTGTGCTCAGAAAAGTCAGGTGACTGCTCCACGACAGTTAGAAAATGGTGGTTCTGGGTCTAGTGTCCAAGCATGGGGGCAACCTGGACAGACACCTGCTAGGAAACAGCAACCGGCACGCAGTGCCATCCGACAGCCACGGAAGCACCTTCAGGAACTGCTTCCTAGGGGTGGCCTCCAGCACCCCTCCTCCACACACCTGAGCCCAAGGAAGAGAAAGAAGTATCGCGACCTTGACCTTAGAACGCATCCTGAGCTATAGAGCAATCTCACAAGTGCCCCCACATAAGCCAGAACAAAATGGTTCAGCGATGCCTCCGAAGCAAATGAACGTTTGCAAAAGCAGCCCTGGGGGCCACGCCAGTCCAGCCTTCTGCCCCTGTCTGCAGCCCTTGCCGAACCCCCACTGGGTGCTGAGACACATCTGCAGGTCTCTCAGGAGTTGAGTTAAAGTCACTAGTAACTGCTCCCTGCCCGGGTCCAGGGGACTGAACCAGACCCGATATGGGGACTCCACCGAGAGGCCAGCAGGTGGGTAGAAGGAGTAAGAAAACGAATCTCTATTGAGAAATGCTATGGAACTTCCGATGGCAAAACAAGAAAGAAAGAGAAAGAAAGAAAGAAAGAGAAAAAGGAAAAGAAGCTGTAAAACCCCTTATGACATAATAGGTTCGTGGCGAGGTGCAAAATGACTATACCCCCAACGGGACCCCTGAGGAAGATACAGAGAAAAATCAATGACCCCCGAATTATGTAAATGAGCGCTTTTGGGGGCACAGAGGACAGACAGGGGGCGCTTCTGAAGCAGGCGGTGTGGCCCCCAGCCCCGTCAGCTCAGTGCCACACTGCCCTGAGATAAGACCAGCCTGGAGGCTGGCGTCTACACTGCCTGCCTGGTCCCACGCACCCAAGAAAACCTGCTGCTCTTCCTCACCTCTCACAGCCGCCACAGGACACGGGACAGCCACCCCCTGGCAGCGAGGGACCTTAGTGTCCACCTCCAAGAGTGACATTCCCAGCCCAAGCAGTCAGGTCCTCCTGTAGCAGCTGTTAGGCTCTGCCACCTCCCCATGCCTCACCTTGAAACCTCTCTCACGCTATGTACTTTAAAATCCCCCTGAGGAGTAGGGGGTAGGGACAGCAAGCTGAGGAAAGGGACAGAAAAGGCAGCAAGCCCCACAGAGGAGGGCTCAGCAGCACGCACGCCACCATCTCTTGCCTTTGGGACCGGGCGGCCACCGTGCAGGCACAGGGACGTCAGCTCCTCTCACTGGAACCGGCTTGCAGGGAGGGGTCTCAGACAGAGTGATTGCCAGTGCCATCTCCCAAATGTCCAAGTCACGGCTCCACCTGTCCGCCCCAGCCCTTCTCTGTATGTCTGGGCCCTGACGTCCATCTATGTGGTGGGGGTGGGGGTGGGGAGTGCGGGCTGGGTGAGCCCCCATCTGCAGGGGGTTACTTTGCTTATTGTTGGGTTCACCTCTGTTCCTAAGGGATATCAAACTGTGAAAGTCGGGCACTGGGAGCCCCAGGCCCTGAGCGTGGGGAAGAGAGAGCACGCACAGGAAAAGCAGATGCCGACAGAAAGCACAGGGCCTGGAGGGGAAGGACCGTCTTGGCTGCCTCACAACGGGAGAGCCAAAACAGTGGTGATGTCAGCTCAAGGCTCCTTCCCCCAATTCTTGAAGAAAACTCCTGGGAGCCCCCCCAGAGCTAGTGGGCCCAGGGCGCTCCGATCCCATCTGGGGTTCCTGAAAGTCGCCGCTTACCCTTCGGCAAGCCCGCGTCGTGGGGCCCAAAGAAGGGAACCCACGAGTCCCCCCGAGGCGTCCTCTCTGGTACCTTTGTGCCCACACGGCCCGCTAGTTGCCTGGAGCCACAGAAACACGAAGGGCAGAGGGAATTCTGGCTCCAGGGCCGGCTCCTTCTCAGGCTGGACGTGTGGCTCGTCCAACACAGGAGCCTGCTGCCACCGTAACGTGTCACCCTCACGTCGGGTCTGGGAGGGAAGTTCAGGGCCACGTGCAGGCCGACAGCTCAGGGGTCGCCAGGGCTGGGATGCACGCTCATGAAGTAGATCTAAGCCCACGGGAACTTAGGGGGCGTTGCGGGGGCCAACACTCCCAGGGGCTGGTTCTGTATCGCTCAGTGCAGGTCTGCCCCAACCCCCGGGCCACAGGCCTCCACCTCCTGCCCTTGTCCCAACATACCCTGAAGTTGCTCAGCCTCTTCCTCCACTGTCCCTGCACCTCCCCTCACGCCGGGGCCCCATCCCATCCACCCACCCATCCGGCCTGTGCTCCCTGTGACCTTTGTCCCAGGGAGCAGAGAATGGTGCTAAGAATAGTGCCCGTCATGGGAAAGGGGAGCTCGCACACTGAATGTGACTCACAATGGTGTCCCTGTCTGGGGGCCCCAAGGCAGTCAAGGGCAGCCTTCACCATGCTGCCCCAGGGTGTCACACATCAGGAATCCGGTGGCATCACTGGGAAACTATGCTTCTCAAGTGGCAGCTCTGAGCCACAGCAACAGAGGGGTCCCTGTTAGGATGAAGTCTCTCTCCAGAGCAGCGGCGGGGGAGGTGCCACACACACATTCACACCCCCAACTCTCCGGCCTCGCAGCCCTGCGGCCGCTTCCCCCACGTCCCCCCGCTGGCTCTAGCAGGGGGATTTCCTCTGCCTGCTCTGTTCTTTTCAGCTTCTGGGTAGGGGGGAAACTCTCAGTAACAATCCCAATCTGAAGAACCTGACACAACTTCAGAGGAAGAAATGTCAGGTAGGACCTGCAGTGTCAACAGAGCAAATTTCACGAGTATGTTTCCCTCCAGAGGGGACACTCAAGACACTTCAAATCCAAGGCTACAATCAATCTCTCTCTCTCTCTCTCTCTCTCTTTCTCTCTCTCTCTCTCTTTATTAAGGCAAAGCTTCAAGTAAATGGCTATTCATTTTGGTTTTAAGTCTCTTCTCCTTGTCTAGTAACTGGCAGGCCTGCCAATCTAGCTCAGTGAGGGCTGGTTATTATTACAAAAATCCCCCACTGTTTTGCTTCCTTATTCTGAGTCTGAGAAGTGAGCAACTTCAATAAATATATAAGCAATAGGGTAGGGCAACATTTTAGTAAGATGCACATGATAATAATCCTCTCCATCATTTGGCAATTTGTCGGTATCTCTCCTGTCATCTTCTAGGCTCAGGGGTGCCGATGTCAGTGAACTCCCTGCCAGTGAATTCAGGGTGGGGCTTCAGTTTTCCCTCTTCATTTCCAAGGCAAGTTCTCATCAGTCCCCTGGGCCCTGGTGCCAGGCTCACACGGAAGAAGAGCTGGCTTGCACACGGATGCGAGTCAGCTCAGGGCAGTCACTCTCACGGGCAGCCTCCCACGGTGGTTCACTGACAAGAACAGCCTGACGGTCTGCTCTACGAACATCCACCCTTCCTCACTAGAATATATGGATGCCCCAAAGGCAAGGGCTTTGTTTTTTTCATTTCTGGAATCCAAAGCTTAGGACAGTGCTCCCCAACAAACCCCAACCACCAGAAAGCTATGTGCTGTTGAGTGACTCCAGTTACCAGCTCCCCGCTGGCATGGATGGTATCTTTCTGTCCCCTCTCTTCCCAGGGCCAAGTACGGTGTCTGCTCTCCGGCAGGTGCTCAGTAAACAGCTACTGCATTGTGTTACTGAAACAGCTTCCCCTCCGAAGAAAGGTGTAAGGACTTAAAAAGCTACCCACACTGCTTCTCTCTCATAAACTATATTTGGAACCAAACAGTCTCGGTGACTCCCAGGCTCTGTTTCATCAACATGTTCCCCAAAATAAAAAACGACCACACCTCCTGTCCTTTGGGGATTAAATTGCTACTCTGAGAAGCTAATCTCTTTAGCTCCACGCTCAAAGTCAAATCAAATACCTCAGTGTGGGCAGGACACCACATTTATTTTAACCTATGAAACTCTCATGGTTGGTCACCCTTGCAACAGGGCTCACTCTGCCCCAAGAGCACACATCTGCCAGGTGTCCTAAAAGAGACGAATGAGACCCGCGGGCCCCTCCCTTCTACCCAGGTGCCTCTACCCACAGCCAAACGATGAGGGCAAAAACAGAACACTCAAATCCAGAAATGACCCATCTGTTCCTAAGTGTATCTTCATTTCATACTACTGTGGGAGCTCCCACCTCTGGGGGTGGAGTGGGTGACCCCAGAATTTAAGCATTACCCCCTTTCTGCCAACCCCCTTCTAAATTATCATTCACAAAAATTTCCAAAACCTACTTTCATTAAGTCTTTATGACATGAAGTTCAATGACAAACTAAGCAGAAAAAAGACATCCTGACAGTTTCCTGCCCTGTGGACCAAACTCAACCTGAAGCTGCACAAGTGTTCTGCCCGAGAATAAAAATTCAAGAGACCATACAGCTGGAATGTTTGACAACCAAAGCACTGAGATTTTCAAAAGGAAAGGAAGGGTGGAGACTGCTCAACATTCTGGCTTGGCTTTGTGCGCCCATAGGTGCCTTTTCCTCTCTCTTCTGAGTTACGTCCTTCCTTTGCCCTCACCCTGACCCAATCTCATCTCATCTCCAATGATCCCTGTAGGGTAGCTTCTATAACAAGCCACCAAGGCCTTAGGTTAATGAACCACTATAAAGTCAGTATGTCCTGTATATAGGTCCTGTTATCAAATGGCTAGTAACTCAGGGGCAGCAACTGGAGATACAAGTTCTAATAATTCAACTCAGAATCACAAAAAACATTCTAACAGGTGCCTGAAAAACACATGAACATAATGATAGATGATACCTTCATGAACCTGCATTTCTTTAAACGATGAAATAGCCAGTATCTAATGGAAACAAGCTAGAAAATAGCTCTCCAATCAATTAACACCAGCCTTTGATGTCAACTCAAGATTTCTTTTGGTGACGGGTGACACCAAAAGAAAAAAGAAAGCATTAAAAAATAACAGTATAGCATGTCAAGCAACAGAGGACTGATGACAGCAGACAACATCCTATAAAATTCAAATATTTACATGCCTTTGGGGAAACCCACAATGGGGAGTCAAGAGTCCCGGACTTTGATCCGAATTCCTCCCTGATTCACTGTGAGGTTTTAGGCAACTTACTTAACCTCTCTGGGCTTTAGGTTTCCTGCCCTTAAAGTGTAAAGAGTAATCCCTGTTCCTTCCTACTTTATAATAAATTAAGTCCCAATCATGGGAAAAAAATATATACGTATGTGTAGACATGCGTGTGTGTGTTTGTTTGTAAATGTACAAAAACAGTGCAGAACAGTTTGGAAACGTTATGAACTACAACCATGACACTGAAGAGAAGAATGATCAACAACAGAAGACACAGTTTTAAAAGCAGATTTTTCAAAGAAAAACAAAAACAAAGGATGGAATTGAAAAGAAATTAGCAAAACACTGGATAAAATTTATCCATTCTACCAAGAATTAAATTGGCCTTTCATATGGCAACTGTGAGTAAGAAGAAAGTTGGAGGCAAAGAGAAAAAAAAATTGAAGTATATAAGTGTGCGATGCTTTCAGTATTGCAGATGAGAACACCAGTTAAGATTTTGTAAAGTTGGGGATAACTCTGTGAAGAGGTTCTTGCTCTAATTCACAGTCGGCAGGCACAAAAAGACAGACCAGATGCAAGCTGCTTTGCAAGTGAAAGTATCACAGACATTTACGGTTTGGGGAAATCTTCACCACAGACAGACTTAGATCCTCTTTCCCCAGATGCCCCTTTTTTCCCTCATCATGTATGCTCCTCGCCGAGCACGCTCTACCTAATTGTTATGGAGGGCTGACCTAGAGAGTTCAGCAGTGCTGTCCACAGAAGTCAGAGGTCAGCCTAAAGGTAGACCCCCATCAACATTAACTGAAGGTGAAGCACAAAGTCTTGTCGAGCCATCGGTGCCTAAGACAGGATGGGCAGTGAGCCCAGTTGGCTGGCCACAGGCTGGCAGGGCTGCCCCGTCTGGGACAGACACTGGGAGTCAGTCCTGGGTCTAACAATATGGGTTCCACACTTCAGTGTACGGAGAGACGACCCTTGTTTTTGCTGGGGCTCCTCACACCTGCATGTATTCAAGTACACGTGTGTGGGGGTGGCCGCAGGGGAGAGGCGACTCTTCCTCTCTTAAAGGGACAGCCTGCATTCGAACGCTCCCACCTCTTTCGTCTACACCCAGGAACTCTGTCTAACCACAATCAACCCGACCCCCAGACACAGACCTGGACAGTTAGACACCAAAGAAATGCTTTTTCTAATCTATGTCTAAAGAAAATGTTTTCCTAAGTATCTAGATTACAAGAAGAAAGATGTTTTCACTAGTGAGAAATAAAGTAAGACTTGAAAATCCCAAAGTCAGGGCTTTTGCCCTGAGATCCTCAAAGCAATCTCTTCGATCTGAGGGGTTAATTCTCCCTCCATGTCGAAGATGCGAGAATGGCTGGTTAAGCATCTTCCAGTTCTTGGGGAGGTGAACCAGATCGAAATGATCACTTGAGCACTGAAGTTTTAAAGCATTTATCCAGCAAATAGTCTCTGACCATGCCTCCACTGTCAGGCATCGCAGCCAGACGGGGCTGAATAACAAAAGAGAGCATGAACGACAGCATGGTGGTAGCAGAGCTGCACTTCCTTGTCTCACCTCAATGTGAGAAGCCGGAAATGTCCTAACCTACCCTTTTAAAGAAGACAGGGCTGAGAACCTAGGTCTTGAGGGGCCTTCATAAGAAACGACCCACCTCGGCGCTGAAGGTCAGATACCTCCACGTAGCTGTGCCCTGGGAGTGAGTACCTTTTCAGCAAAGCAGGTCCCATCCCCGTTTCAGAGTTTAAACTTTCACATTCACTCACCTTAGGAGAACTTTCACTCTCGTTATCTCTCAGGGAGAGGTGAGTCACACACAAGGCAATGCAGTTGGTTAGTCACAGTCAACAATATGCTGATCGCAGAAGCCTCTCCTGGGCCACCAAGAACATTGGTATTGACCATGGACTTGAGTCCTGCTGGATGACCGGCCAGACAGAAAAGCAGGGCTGGCTTATTTGAAAACCCACAGGTGTCAGTCAGGTCTGATGTGGGGTCACAAGACCTACAACAGCCATGCCAACATGCCACTCAGGTCTCCTGCTGCAGGAGGCCTAACTGACTGGATCCCCCATGTCCCGACCAAGGCCACGCTGCCTAGGGTCTGCTGCACCTGGGGACTGAGCCTGTGGGGCAGGAGGACAGCAGGCCCTTCCTGCGTGGTGTGGAGCTCCTCTACGGGGCCACTCTGACCAGAGGATTCCCCATGGGCCCAGCCAAACCCTCCTTGGAACTGAGCTGCAATTGGAGGTTCTTCCCGCCCAACCCCCGCCTTGCCTCTCTCCTTTGACAGGAAACAGACCTGCAGAGTGGTCTGAAGGCTCCCCTGCCTTCTCTTGCTCTCTCCCACTTTGTGCTTTGCAAATGCTCTCCCTGCCCAATAAATGTATTGCAAGTCAAACGAAGACATATTACGATCGGATATTTTCCTGCTAATTGTCTCACATTGAGAAAAACTTAGAAAGGCGTCTTCTTTGTTGTTTGCTGGATGACTCGGGGCTAGACCTCTTTTGCCCTCTGTACTTCAATTCCTTCATTTGTACAAGGGGAATAATAGAACCTTCCTCATGTGGCCGTGGGTGACAGGTAAAAAGAAAATTTAAAGTATATGAAAGAGTCTAGCAGACAGCAGTTTAACACACAGTGAATTGAGCTGAATAAATGACCTGATATTAAATATCTGCTGTGCCTCAAGATACTACCAGCGATGACTGGAATCCTCTGAGTAAAACACATGGCTTCCTGACCTCAAGAAATATAGAATTATTGGAAAGACAAAAGGTTTGGAGAATATGAAACAGTGGTAACAACTCGCACCTAGACAACATTTCCTGTGTACCTATTCTGGTGCTTTCCATACACTAATTCATTTCATTCTTACAACAATCCTATGAGAAAGGAACTGTTATCATTACCATTTTGCAGGTAAGAAAACTGAAGCACAGAGATATCAGCCAGTCCAAAATCACACAGCTGGTCAGTGGCAAAGCCAGGACACATTCAGGCTGACTAGTTCGCTAGTCCACGCTCCTAATCTCTATGTGACAGAGCCCCCGAGACGTAGCCAGGGGCGAACCAGCATGGGGTGGGCCTCTCTTGGGTTTTCACCTGGATGTAAATCTGAAGGCATACCCCAGTGACAGACGGGGCACAGACAAGCCTCCAACCTGCAGGCGTCACAGGACAATCACTTCTAAGAGAACAGTGAGGTGTACAGGTTTTCTTGTGAATCAACTCTGCATATGGAGGAACAAGTACTTGTGCTACAAAGCAGCGAAGCCCATCCAGGGGACAGACAGGTGCCGCCGGGCAGAGCAGCACAAGCACCCCGGACATTGGGCAGGGCCTTTCCCAGCGAGGGCCCGGGGAGTCCCCAAGGCCTGGTGCTAAAGGCCGCGAGCACTCGTGTGAACACGCTCAGGGGATGCGTCTTACTTCAAAGACAGAAAGGTGGAGCTTCAAACTAGGACAGAGTGGAATGCTAGATCATCAGTTCCCAAGCGGTGGTACACGTACCCCCGGGGATACACGCTGGCCATTCAGGGGTACGCAAGAACTCATCGGTAATGGCGAAAAACCAAGTAAAAACATGCAAAATGTTGGTTATGGAGCAATCCATGTTAAGTCTGAATCACCAGTAATGGAGACACTTCGAAAGTAGATCACGTGAGCAAATGATGATGGGTGAGGGCGTGGCTAGGAACCCTCCCCCACACCGCTCCTCTACCAATCATTACGCAGTTTCCAAACAGTCCATTTGCGATGTTTCCAGAACGTCCCCAAACATACAAATACATCCACTGCCAGACTGTTTGATCAGTTTAGTTGTTGACTGAGCAAAAAAAGTAAGTGCGTTGTCGTTAATAATGATTCTTTTCAAGCAGTTTTTTTAATGTTTAATACTGATCATTATCCATATTTAACTGCTATGAATATTGTAAAATTAAATCGGTGGTTTGTACTTTCAGTGTAATAATTTTTCTTTCCTAACTTATTACCTCATTTCCACTATTATACATTAAGATAGGCACTGAACAAAAGCATCAGTATTTAAAAACAGCAGGGCTACAATTTATAGAAATGGATTTAAAAGGCATCCACAGTGGACAAAGGTTGGGAACCACTGCTCTAGAGTAATCACTACCCAATTCCATCACAAATGTTTAGATTTTGTTAAAGAAACACTGACTTTCCCCCCCAAAAATGGTGTGAGCCTCAGAGACCCCTCAGACAGGTGGCGTGGGGGGTTGGGGGGCTGTCCTCAGAAAAAAATAGGTCAACTTGTGAGATTCCTGCCTCCCAAAGTCTAGGCTCCCATTCAACCCCAGACAGCTGTAAACAACCCCATGGTTTGTGAGGTATAAAGGGGTCTCTCTCAGCCCAAAGCCAGCTTGCAAGGTATCCCTATAGCCAAATCAAGGCATTCACATGGTTGAGTCAGTTGTGGCCTTCAAAGGCAACAGACGGGAATGGGGAACCTCCGCTCCCCATGTTTTTAAAAGACATTTAGAAAAAAGAAAACTTAATAGTGAGGTCAAACACTCCTACCACGTGATGTTTTTCTAGCAGTAGCGGACAATTATGAGAAACTGTCGCAACGTGAATCGGTCAGGAGGCAGGAGTGAGACTGCTGTGCACACAAAAGAAGGGTCTGCTCTTCCACCCAGGGCAGATCTGCCTAGTTTATCTCCCCCGTGCTCCTAAGTCTTTTCCCATCAATGCTACTGTACTACTGAGCCACAATGAAGCCATCAGTGCAGCAAGGTTCCCAAGTCCACTCGCCGCCCTGCGTCAGGGCCGACCACCAAGCACAGCACAGAAGGTCAAAAGGCCTCCAGCTCCTGAGCTGCTAGCTAGCGGCAAGGCTCCACTTGGGCCAAGGGGGTCTTTCTGGCTTCTTGCGACCCACTAGTAATAATTAGCACTGGGGCGTCGGAGCCAGAGAGGGGAAGAAACTCTGTAGCACTGCCTTTTGAAGCTCTTTTCCTCTTGTCCATCCAGGTGCTGCCCAGGGATGTTACCACTGAGTATGTGAGGGTTTGCCCCAGCTCTGCCTGGCCCAGGGACCTCAGGGCCCCTATCAAAGTCAGCTGCTGCACTCACTGGGCATCAGTGTCCTATGATCTCACATCAACAAGTTGGTTCGTCTCGACTTTAGTCAATTCAAACTGTCTTATACCGACAGCATCAATATGGAGACACTCCATTCCAGGGCTTGGCTCAGGGAATAAATTCCCAAATTAGAAAGCTCTACATCAAGGGTGTCCAACCTTTTGGCTTCCCTGGGCCACATCAGAAGAGGAAGAATTGTCTTGGGCCACATGTAAGATACGCTAACACTAACAATAGCTGATGAGCTAAGAAAAAGAAAAGTTCCATGCATAATTTTCATAATGTTTTAAGAAAGTTTACGAACTTGTGTTGAGCCACATGCAAAGTCGTCCTGGGCCACATGCGACCCACAGGCTGCAGGTTGGATAAGCTTGCTCTAAAACTGTTCTAAGAACATACCTATGTGGACTTAGGATTTTTAAAATCTTCCATACGAATTCACATCACAGTACTCATTTGCTTTGGTGACCCCTCTCTGCTCCTTCTTATCAGCAATGTAGACTCACGTCCAAAGTTCCTTCAGTGGCCATTTATACCTGAGTACACCGAGATGACTGTGCAATCCAGCTTTCTTTCCTTCACAAAACTATGATTTCAGGTACTGCTGCCAAATCTCAGGTTTTGTTCTGAACCGAAAGGCTTTGAAGCACTTCCTTCTACAGTGAAGTGGTTTATTTTCCAGAACATGTTCTAGCAGTAACTTTGGGTTACTGACCCCTAAAACTCAACCATGAGCCAGAGCTCTCAGGTTCCAGTCCTGCAGGGACTTCATTGCAAGACTTTAGAATGGCTCTAGGGCCAACTATGAAACGGCAAGAAGATTCAGTTCGGGCCCCGAGCAATGTGGGAGGACCTGCAGGGGAGGATATGGGGCGTCTCTTTACACAAGCGTGGTGCCATTTTGCTGTGATGTCTCACTCCAAAATACCTGAAAGTTGAATTCAAGATATTCCTCAATTTAGCCCTTAGGAAACTGAAGGCCTATCTAGTCACAGGTTAATGTAATAAAACATAATTGCATTACAGTCCATGAATGGCTTTGGGCGTAGCTTTTTTCAGGCTCTGGGATTTAAAAAAAAAAAAACCAAGAGAGACCCAAACCACTTCATTCACAATTGCAACTCAAAGGGTTGGGATACACCTGGGTATTGACAACAAGAGCATGCCCACCAGGCTGGCTCAGTCACAATCACCAAGTGATAGGAATGGATTCCTCATCCGTGGCTGTATCAGGCATTCTGGACCGAGGGCGGATAAAGGTGATTTACAAATAACTCTAGACTGAAGCCAAAGGCTAGCCCTGCCCCCTCCCTCATTATATTCCCCTAAGTCATAGACATATAGTGCTAATTAGTGACCAGCGGGAGACAAGGCTTCTAATCTGCTCTAGGGAGGCAACTGAGATAGATATCCAATGAATATTTTCACCCCTCTATATAAGGAAAGATTCGGTATGCAGGTGAGACATCTTGGGCTTAATATTCAATTCAGGAGTTACCTTCTGTGCTTACTGCAATTAGCTGGCCTTGAATAAATCAATTCTTTGCGCCTCGGTTTCATTATTTACAAAACAGGGTTGAAGGGACAGAGATGAAGAGAGAAATCTAACTTACAATCTAGTATATTATTCTATAGCAGGAGTGTCCAATCTTTGGGCTTCCCTAGGACACACTGTAAGAAGAACTGTCTTGGATCACACATAAAATACACTAATGATAGCTGATGAACTAAAGAAAAAGAAAAGAATACAAACGAAAGGTTGCAAGACAATCTCATAATGTTTTTAAGAAAGTTCACAAATTTGTGTTGGACCGCACTCAAAGCTGTCCTAGGCCACATGTGGCCCCTGGACCGTGGGTTGGACAAGCTCGTTCTGTATCTACTGAAATTGAAAAAAAAAATCAGAGATGCCCGTGTTCTCCAAGGATCTGGAAAGCATTTTGCTTAGGTCTATCAAATATACAGAAAACATGGGGCTACTCATCTCAGATTGTTTTGTTAATTAGGTGGGGTTCATACATATCTTTGAACAAGAGAAAATGGAGCTTTCTGATTGTATCAGTTTGATAACCGTAAGCAGCTCACCGTCAGGTAAGAAGGTACATTTCGGCGGAAGCCAGCGTTGCATTTGATGTATTCTTAACTCAGCTACCAGGCAGGCTTTCAAGCCATGTTATCTGCCCCCACATCTTGACCTAATTTAACAAGTTGCCATGGGAGCCCAGTGAAGGTTGATGCAATTTTCTTATCTTTGGAGGAAGAATGTAACTGTGCAAGAGAATGTGAAAATTCAGTTTCTAACTGATTTCCACACTTACAGTGCAGAAACTAAGACATCCTATGAAGAAGTCGGATGGACTCCTGTGAGGGTGGAATGGATAGAAACCCAGGAAGCTCATGTAAGGCAGGAAAATGAATTCTGTTTCCAGCTCAGAGAACCCGGGCATGCACCCTTTCATTCGGGCCAAGGTACAGCGCCATCGGGGTACAAGTGCCCCTACCGGGTGGCCGCACAGATTCTGGAGCCATCGGATTTCAAGGGAACGGAAAAGGTGGGCAGAATTGGAGACAGAAAATAAGTGTGACTTTTATGAGCAATAAAAAAATGCTGCCAACACTTATACAATAATTTCCACTTTCCAAAGTACTTTTCCAAACTTCAGCTCATCTCAACATGTCTGCATAACGACAGTGACCTATCTGTAGGGACTCCAGCCACTGCCTGCTTCTGAAATGACAAGGGACCACAATGAGGGTATCAGAGCAAGAAACCACCACGTAGAATCAGTTTGCCATGTGAGCAGGGGTTCACCAGGCATTAAGCAGAGGGGAAAAAGCCATAAAAATTTGGGCTACCCCCACATGCCTAACAAATCCTGATCTTCATTCAGACCATCGCAATAAGAAAATCCAATTCAAGTCTAAAGACAATTACAATATATTTAATTTGACAAGACGGTGAACCCTGAAAAGCTACTAGCAATTATCTGCACTCCACATGTGCTTGAAAAATAATTGATTGGTTACAATTGAGTTCCCCACCTCCTATGTCTAGCACAATGTCTGGCACTTATCTGTTTAATTAATTGACTTAGTTCAATTACATTTTCACAGGTCTCCTACCACCAAGATAAGGATGAACACTTCTACTGCACTAAAAGTAGAAAAGGGTACAAGGTGAATTTGCCTAAAATCATGCAGTGTGCTGGAGCTGGGAGGGAGCACTAAGGACTTCCGTTTTCTCAGCTATTGTTCTCACCACCATTTGAGATAGTATGAAAAGTTAAATCCACAACTATAAAGAAGAAACAACTGAATAGTTAAGATCCTTAAAGATGTTTGATTCCAATGACCACTTTAGCCTTTGAGGCCTATAAGTAATAGTCATGTTCCTTTCTCCCCTGAAGGAGGGAGGGAGGCAGGCAGGCAAGCAGGCAGGAAGGAAAGGATGAAGGAGGGAAGGAGGGAAGGAAGAAAGGAAGTAAGGAAAGGATGAAGGAAGGAAGGAGGGAAGGAGGGAAGGAAGGAAGGAAGGAAGATCTATTAAAAACAGTATATCCACATAAGGGAGCAAACATAACTCAGATCCCCAAGACATATATGTATTTGTGCTAAAAAGAACTTTTGATGCTTTTATGTGTTTGTCTCCATGTCTGGGTCACCAGAGAAACCTCACAGGTAGCTTTGACTTTGACTATCTCGATGGCCATTCATGTCTCTGATTTGTACTTCACACTCGTTCCTTAGAATTTCCAATTCATCCCATTCCTTCTCCCACTGGGGACACGTAGAAAGATCCCCCAACTCTCCCAGGAAGGTTGACCTAAATTATAAGGCTTTCTTTGGTCATAACTTCAACTTTAGGATTTAAAGTCCATTTATTTAATCCCATGGTCTACAACACTGCCCTAACTAGTAAAATTTACAAAATCACATTTCTTGGTAAAAAAGACAATGATGAAAGCTGCCATGGGAAAAGAATTATGGTTGTGGATGTGAATGGTGGTTACAGTGGTGACAAGGCCAGCGACAACAAAGACGTACCTTTAAGCAGGGGAAACGAAGTTGAGGATTTGGTCCTGGAAGTTAGACAGGAAGTTGTACAAGACTTGACCTTTACGCTTGGGCAAGTGACAGAGAATAGTTTTTCCTGCACCCCAGGAACAGAAGCAAGCATGCCCAGTTAGAGATTTCTGCCACCCCCAGAGCCCTCTTATAGCCACCTCAGCCTTTCCTGCCTCTTCCTAATTAAACAGCAATCCTCCCCTCCTTCAGTGTATCCAACTGGAATCTTGTTCGTGAAATACCTACAAGTATACTTATAACTACAGGAGCCAGCACCCTTGTACATCCTGAAAGAAACTTCACTACTCTATCCCATTGGAGATGTCATGAACGGAAATGGGCAAACTTTTCTAATCATCTGCAGAGATGGCCAAAGGGTCCCTTCAAAAGTAACAAGTTCCCACACACCAGTGATGTTCAAGCAAAGGCCAAGGACGATATTGTGGAGAGACAAGAGCAGGGGACCTTTATGTTCCTCCTTTCTGGCCCAAGACTGTATATACAGACCTTGTCACTACCTCAAAACACAGACCTCATTCCTGAGCATCTGTGCGTGCTCTCAACCGCACTGGGGCCACGCGGAGAGCAACATACAACACACCTTCCTGGTCTTTGAAGGAGGGGTCCTTTTTCTAAGCCTCTGAACTCAAAAGTCAGCTTGTTTCCCCAGTAAAAACCAGAGACATTGCTGACACAAGAATCAATACGTAGTCCAGGCTTCAGATAAGATGACTACCTCCTACCTCCACAGAAACATAGATTTTCCTCTTTAGCTTCATCCATACATAGGCTCCCCATGTGGCAACCTGTCCAGTAATTATGAGGGTAATTTAGAAGAGAATTGTAAGAGTAAGTCCCAAGAGCATCAAGGCCTACGCCAAAGGTGAGTAATCAAAGCTTCAAATAAGCTCCTCTCACAACACAACTACTTGCTCTAGAGAACACTACAGTCTCACAGAAAGGATGTGACAGCTAACATAACAGTGCTCCTTAGGTATTTCTCAGACATCCTCTTGAGATGTTTCCAGGGTTAAGTGGCATAGGTGCACCACGCTCATCTGGACAATGAACTGTTTTGCTCTATTACCAGATTCTTACTCAAAGCTCTCAGCCTACATCTTCCCTTCTCTACAGCCTTTCTTCCTGCACTGCTACTGTAACTGTCACTCTTGGAAGAAAGTCAGAAACAAAGCTAAGTGAGGAAAAGGATTTCCTGATAGGCCAGGAGACAACAGAGTCTAGAGCGACTAAGGACACTCTTCCCATCCGAACAGAGAGCCCAGTGAGCACACCATTCTAGAAGAGTGCAAAGTGTAGGTCATTCAGTGATGCCTTCAAGAGAGGCTGTGGCTGGTTCTGTGTTTAGAAAGACTTCCCAGGAGCAGGCTAGAGAAAGTCCCTTGATGCTCGGTCACTAGGCAGAGTTTTTAGAAACACCAAGTTAATATACTTCCCTCCCCCCAAAACATGGGAAAATATCCAAAACATAAGCTTTTCCTACCAGTCTTAGAAAGGATCTCTTGGGACAGAATGAACTGTTTGCTTCCAACAGTCAATGGCTACTCACACACAGAGTGGCCTGACTGACCAGCCCACTACAGCCGTCTTCTCCCCACTCCCCGCCCAACGGAAAGGGGCCAACGTCAGTCTCTGGAAGCATGCACACAGCGCCTTCCACTGAGCCTACCCTCAGCCACCCGCGCACAAAGGTTGCGGTGGTGGGGGCAGGCGCCTACCTGTGTAGCCAGCCAGGGCAGCAGCAGGAATGACAGGCTTGTCCTTGTTGAGGTCAGCACGGTCACGCACATAGTCCTTGAAGGTGCCCTTGGGCTTGTGGTTGGGCAGGGCAGCTGGGTAGTCCTCGGAGTCGAAGCTGTCATAGGAGGGGACGCGCTGCAGGCTGTTGAAAGATGACTGGCTGCTCCAGGACTGGGTGAGGCGGTCACAACTATCGTAGCTCTCTATGCTCTCAAAAGAGTCCTGGCCCCCGAGTTTACCTGGAGGTAAAGGAGGAGGTAGGAAGAGGGCAGGGGGGGAGAGGTTGGGAAAAGACAACTGTGAAAACCCTCTCAGTGAGGACAGATGCTCATCAGATCCTCGGGAGAGACGGAGGAAGGGAGAGGCCAGTGGGAACGAAAGCTCGTGGGTTGGCTCTGGGGACAGGGACTACACTGGCCACAGTCTGAGAGCCCGCTGCACTGTGTGGCCCTGTTCTCTGGCTTCCAAAACAGAGATTCAGAGTCACGTGCTGCTCATACCTGTCAGAGGGAGACAGCAGTGCAGAGGATCTCACGCAGTCTAGAGCCAGAAATCTAAAAGCTAAGAACCACACATGTTATTGTGGGATTTCTGGCTGATGTATTAGACCCAGTGACTGGATGAAGAAATCATAACGGTGTCAGGCTCAATTCCCTATTCCAACTGAATCCAGTGAGATCATTTCAAAAGGCCCAATTTGGCAAAATGTGTTAGTCATAAGAAAAAAAAATTCCATCAGACTAAGAGCAGATTGACCTTCCTTGACCTGGGAACTAAGAGGCAATTTTTTAGCATTTTTTTTCCAAATACTGTTCTACAATGAAATACTTGTACTATCTCTATGTCTTGTCAAATAGAGAAAGAAGTTATGAGATGCCTTTTCCAGGAGATTAAAAAAAAGAAAAACACTATCACTCTTCTAAACAGAAGTCCATACTGTTTATCCTGTCCAAGCACAATTCTATACTTGAAATTTATACTTCACTGGGGAAGTGTGGGTAATACAAAACAAAGGAGCTGAAAGAGTTAAGGTCTACAGCAATGTCAGAAAGCCTTTACTCTGTGAGTTGCTTAAGGCATTCTTAACTGACCACAAGATCATGCAAGTTCATTAATTTCCCAAACCAGGTTATAAACAGCTGCTATCATTGCATAATAGCTCCAAGAGAAATTTCCATTGGCAAAAATGCCATTAAAAAGGAGGCTAACAAAAATTGGGGAGGAAGATGCACCTAAGAGCTGAAAAGGCTCCTGGGAATATTTTCTATGCTACTTTCAGACACTTTTTAGGCAACCTAAATTAAATGTGGGGTGACTAAATGGCCACCTCAATTCAGCACAAGTCATGAGGCAAAGGATGTAACAAATCTGTATAGAGACATCCCTATAAGTCAACTCTCAACTTTTTTAAACCATTAAGTTTAAATCCCAGAATAAGGTTGGCCAATAGAGCCCAATATTAGTGTGTTTTTGGTGTAGTTTCCTCTTTTTTAATAGTGGAGGTTAATGAAATTCAAATATTTAATACTGGTGTCCAAACCAAAATTAAATGTATAGTAATTAGGAAAACAAGTTGCTCCCAAAAAATTTAAAAAAAAAATCCCACATAAAAGGGATCCAGTTAAATATGTAACTTTGACGTAATCTGCTGCTGTAGACTTCCTGAACCTCTTATCCCCTCCAATACTGCTGCTAACAGAACGGCAGCTCTTTATCTGCTTCTGCTCAGTCCTTCCTCCAATCACCCATTCAAACTAGGACAATGTCCCAAAGGCAGACTGAAGAGCGTCATGGGGTTATCGGGCCTGCCTACCCAGTCCGATGTCACATTCGCAAGTCTTTATTATTACCAAAACTAAAGGAATTGTCCCTTCCAGAAAGTCACATCAGACGCTTCCAGAAAGCAGCCCATAACCAGAATGCAACAGCCTCTTTCTAATGAAACAAGACATTTTGTGGCATCTCGTAAAAAGGCGTTCGCTCACACCAGCGATCCATCGTAATGGTCAGTCTGCTTTTCTGCAGGAGAAACACGCCAAAAGCCCAAGGAAGAGAATGTATGTTTTCATGAAGAACTCCCCACCAAGTCACCGATACGAAGGCAGCATTCGCCCTGAAGTCTCTCTGAAATGCGTCCGTCAGCCATTTGTGTATTTGAAGGGCATGGAAAACTGGAATTGCCACGAGCAGATGGCTGCACTGCCAAGGACTGCCAATGAGCCAGGATCCTAACCTGGGCATAACCACACTCTGGCAGCCTCTCCAACCTGAGCCAAATGCAACTCTGTAGAGAGTTGCGGTTTGTAGCCATGGGCTGCTTTCATTTCAGCCCTATTTCGCAATCCTGGAGCTGGGAACCTTCGTTTACGGGCATTTTCTCCAAAAATGGATTGAATCCAACTGGATTAGATGCTCAGTTGTGCTACTGTGCGCATGCAACAAAGCGTATGTCCTCTCAGCCATCCACGAGCCAGCTTTCCCAAGAAATGGCTCAGCATGGTCCTTCCAAAGCTCTCTGACTCCACCAAGCAGACCTCAGGGCACTTGGAACAACAGAGGGGGCAGCCCCCTGGTCAGCGAGCCTGTGAACCTTTTGTTTGCTATGATGCAGTATATGAACACTATCACTATTAATATTAATCATCTAACAGTAATCTTTTCATTCTAGAGCAATTATACCAGATCAGAGCCAATCAGCCCTTGAGCTATGTCCTGTTTGTAGCACTTCTTAGCATACAAAATACAGCCATGAACAGACAGTCTTCCCCTCGAGTCTGTGTGGTCTGAAGCCTGGTGTGAAGGAGGGAGAATGAGGCCAGAGAGAAATACCTCGCGTCCCTCTGTACGGGTCACCATCTGGTCCACAGTTATTACTTTGGGGTTGGAGGGGTGGTGGGGGCCAAACCCAAGAACCAAGAGAAGGAGAAGGGACAAATTACACAAATGCAAAGCCAGACACAATTGAAAACAAGCATGTGACAGGAGATCTACCCAAAGTTACAACATGGCTGAGTCCCAAACCCACAGGCTCAGCCTCATCACATAGATGGACAGAAAGCCCCATGAGAAAGAAAGTTGTACTGATGCTCTGACCTGCCCAAGAAAAAGGACACACATGCACGGCGTGTATGTATTTAAATAGACAACGCACCCAAAAATAAATAAAAATGAGTCTGAAAGAGGAAGGCAAACTGATCCCACCTCCCGCCTCAGTGTGAAACACAAACACCCCAGGGCCAGAAGCAGGAAGATGACGGGCTCTGACTCTGATAGGGAGTTTCCCTATGCAGGGCCCGTTGGTTGGCCTGAGGCCTGCTGGGAGGAAGCATGAACCTGAACACTCGAAGAAGATGACAAGGTATGTGGCCCACGATGGCCGTGGGTGATGCTTCCAAGTCAAGATACTTCTGGGCCCCGCTTCATGAGCCTCTGAGTAAGGAACGGGGTGATCACCAAGCAGAAGTCACTAGGAGGCCGGCCAAGCCTGACCGCTGTGAGCAAAGCCCTCTGAGCCCTTAGGTGGGCCTGCTCCTGTCCCTCTTCCTGTTTCTGATGCTTTCCCGATTATCCATTAGAACAGTCATCTTGTCTAACATTTTATAAATCAGCTCGTTCTTCCTGGATGAACAAATCTCTCCTTACTACGAACAGTACTTGTGTTAGCAACAAAACTACCTGCACGTTTTACTAGGAGGACTGTCCTTCTGGGTGTCTGTGTCCTGATCTTTAAAAAACTGGGTGTATTGGACCCTCTGTTGATTTAGGAAGTCAACTAGCTCTATTTTGAAACATTTCCTTCACTGTCAGTGAGTATTTCATCATTGTCGTAATAGTTGTGTCAACAAGAGCACCTTCTTTTGGAAGCCTCTGGCCACCTCTTTCCTAAGTTCTGTAGCTAAATACACACATTCACCACACTGCTGATGACCGGTTTCAAATAAACTGTTGGTTAACCATCCTGTATCTTCCCAAACCAAAGAAGTCACAAGAGGCTTGAGAGCCCGGGCGGAGCAGATGTCATTCAGGTACCAAGGCGGGATCTGCAGTCAGACCCAGGAACTCTGGGGAACATCAGGGCACGCGGGAAACGGAAAGCTTCCCAGGAGGGTCGCCTGAACCATTTTTATTTGACTGTGTCCTCCTTAGGCAAAATGCTCTCAAAAATAATAATAATAATAGTAATAAAACCTACCTTTAAAAAACAACCACATTCAACTAGACCTATTATTTGGTAAAATGGTTTACCCCGGGGCAAAATTTGATCGGGCATCCTGCCAGATTGTCAATTCCACCATGGACCCATGGTCTCTGTCATCCTGAAGGACTCTGACTAAATTTCCAGGACAGAACGTTTTTAATATCTAGACATTCTAAGATGGAAAGGCTGGACCTGAGGAATACAGGGTCTGGCACAAGGAACGCCCAGACTTGAGTCAGGATTTTATTATAAAAATCATAGCCACACACGCTTAGAATTTTGTAATAAAAGATTTGGTATAGATTACCCACTCAAGCGCACTACATGACATTTTAGGTGACAGGTTCAAATTGCTGTCCATCTCATGCGAGACATTCACACACGTGGTCCGGCGTCACTTCTGCCAGACCCTGTCTACAGGGCCAACAGTAGGGGGTGGGGAGAATGGGACCTGAAAAACTCACAAAGTTAGGTAATGCCTAGAAGCCCAAGAGCTTCTAGAGAAGAAATCTGACCTACCACGACTGGTCCTCCCCATGCACATGTTGTCTGCTGTTACAACTTCCTGCTTGATGGCAAAGTAGTCAGTCTGCAGGGTGTCTGTCTGCAGAGGGTCCCGGAGAATGACCGAGGGGTAGTCGTTCTCATACTTGAGGGAGAGGAGCTCCTCTGAGCTGATGGGATGGAGTGTCTGGTAGGACTCTGTGATGAAGCTGGGCTCTGAGAACTCCGAGGGAGGGACACACTGGGCATGCTCGATACCATAGCCTGAAAACAGAAAGTGTGTACCACTGAGGAAAGGAGAGGGTTGCACCTAACACAAGTAGTTCTTCGTTTACGACGGCCCCACAGTGTGACACAGGCTCTTAGAGAGTAAAAGGAAAGTACTATAAGTGAGAAGGGCCTAGGTTTATACCCTTGCTCCAGTACCTTAATAGCTATGGCCCTTAGCAAGATACTTCCCTTTTCTGACTTAATTTCTTCATCTCTAAAATAGGTATGATTGCTGTCTTCCTCAGAGCACTGTGATGAAAATCAAATGAGACTACATATGTAAAATCCCTACCAATGTTTCTCCACACAGTTAAGTTCTTGCTACATGGTAGTTAATATCACTGTTGTTAGAATAAAAATCGTAATAAAGTGAAAAGATAAAACAAAAACAAGCCTGCTCTAGAGACCCTTTGGAAGCAAGACCATCAGATAAGAAGAGTTCTCTGCTAACTCTCTTCCTTGGGCTACCTAGCCAGTATGGTTAGGTGTCATACAAGGTTGGACGATTAATTTTTTGAACTCATCCTAGAAAAAGTGTTACATACCTCATTGTTGAATATCATTACAG
The DNA here is from genome assembly GCA_004026885.1 of Lyroderma lyra. NCBI lineage: Eukaryota > Metazoa > Chordata > Mammalia > Chiroptera > Megadermatidae > Lyroderma > Lyroderma lyra. Next base: position 142,262 of record PVJL010000238.1, on the reverse strand, counting down.
TCACCTTCGAAGTACTCCCCTTGGGAAGCTGTGCACTGATGCCAGCACCTAGGCTACCTTTCAAAGCAGTTTTGGAACTCTTTTTCTGGAATGGCCATCAGAGCTGTTGGCATACCTAAAATCTGACAAGTAAGTTCGCGAACCTGGCACTGTGTGCTTACATTGGCAGCACTGTACAGACAATTCGGCACGGTGTCATAATCTTGGTACGACAATAGCTCTGATGGCCATTCCAGAAAAAGAGTTCCAAAACTGCTCTGAAGGATGGACTAGGTGCTGGTGCTGATGCACAGCTTCCCAAGGGGAGTACTTCGAAGGTGACCATAGTGCTATTCAGCAAAGAGGTATGTAGGGATTTTTCTAGGATGAGTTCACAAAATTAATTGTCCGACCTCGTATACTCAGAGGGAGAAGGCCCAATTTTCTGTAAAAGAATCTGAAGCTACATGGCACCTAGAGGAAGCATTTCAGAGGAAATGCTGTCATTTCCACCAGTTAAAGGGAGAGCAACAAGGGGTCAACCAAATCCTTAACCCACACCTCTGTGGCTCCCAGAGCGCATAGGATCAAACCGTAAGATCAGTTAGGGACCGAGTTGTAGTCTCTCTGAGTGACTTTCATGCTAAATACATATCAGAGAAATCCTAGTATATAGGCGCTTGCAGGTTAATAAAACATGTGAACAGGATGAAGCCTTGTGTGTTATGGGAAAAACAGAAGAAGTAACAGTCTACATTTAAGAAAATACCATTTTCTATAGAATTACCAACAGGGACAGGGACCCTTCTCTAAGGTCCCATTATAATGATCAAGACGAGGGAGTAACAGTGGAAGGCGAACTTACTAATGAAGTAATCCGAGGTATAACGGGATTCTGGGTAGGTAGGGTTGACTCCATTCACTTGATACGGTTTGACATCCTCTGCAACGGACAGGGTGGCAATGAAACAGAGAGGTCAACACGCAAGGCATGGCTGGCCTACAAGCACCTGGACGCAAGGACCACAGTGATCTCAGCCCCTCTTCTAAGTAACCTTCACGGGCGTTAACGAGTGGGTCTGCGCGTCCCCCCGATCAGGGCCTTGTCTAGAGATGAGCTCACAAAGGCACGGCTAAGTTTACTAGTATTTCAGTAGCTGCAAAATGGGATTTAACATCTTGGAAAGGGTGCCAGTGAGTAATGTCTTCGGGCTGGGGAAGCACTCCACCCTCCTCCTGATGCCTGCGTGGACCACATTCGCATTAGGGGCCAGAAGACACCTTGGGCAGTTACCAAAGTCAGTCCCCAAGGCTCCAACCCATCAGCGCTAAAACGTTTCCGAAATACACTACAGTCTTTAGGCAGGTGCAGTTTACAGCCCCCCTTTTGCTCACAGAGGCCTGCTTTCTGTTACGTGGTTTTCCACAGCCCTCAGATTTCAAGTTCAGGCTCAGAGAAGCAGCAGGACACTAGGAAGGTAACTGTTTGGTGAAACAGGACGGGGATCATGCAAAGACAAAGAGCAGCATAACCAAGCTGCTGCCCTGGTGCCAACTTCTCCAGGAAGGAGAATGGAATGCAGATGGAGGTAGCTGAACACAGAAAAGTCCCCGCTGGACGGAGGTGGCGTGGGCCCCTCCAACTGCCCCGGCATCAAACTGCCCGGCCTCTGACCACCGTGTCGGGTAGTCTGATACTATGTCCCTGTCAGAATCAGACAAAGAGAGAATGTGGGTTTGGGTTTTTCCTGAGGTACCTGATAGCTTGGTGGGAGCAGAGGCTGCTGGGAAAACAAGTTTATGCCTGCACAGAAAAACAGTTCCCAGCTGCGATAAAATGATTAAACTTTGCTTTAGCAGCTTATCAGATTGAAACATCCCCTGTACCTTTGGCCTTCTACCCCACCCCAAACAGCTATGTTCTCTTCAAGCTGTGTTGCTTTGGTTTAATTACAGAACAAAAGCTGTAGCCTCAATACAAACACCCTGCTTAGCTCTTCAAGGATCTGAAGAGAGATGATTCTTACTGGCTGTCTCGATACAAAAATGGGTGGGATGATATGACTGTTTTCAAACACATTCCATTATTTCCTAAGGCTCCTAAATGCTCTTCAATTATTCCTTTGCAGGAAGGTAAGCCAGACCAGCCTTGGGCACCAGAAGCTCCCCCATGAGTCCACATTTATCATACAAAAATACAGGACAGGAAGTTAAATTGAAAAGGCCTAGGTTTAAGGAAATGAGTGCTACTGAGGAAACCACCTAAGCTGTCCTCACTTTACATACGAGGACAGTAATAGCACATGCCTTTCCTATCTTGCAGGCTCTGGGGAGAATCCAAAGAGAAAAAAATGTGTTTTAAAGCACTGTGAAAACAAGGAGATGCTATATAGATAATGGTAACCATGATCAGAGGTGGGCTTCAATGATCCAGAACCCCTGGCCACTCCATGGTGATAAATACAGGGAAAGAGTGTCTTCCCAGAAGATATTCTGATTCCACAGTCTGGCAAGATCCACTGTTAGGCTGATATGATAAGCCAACAGTCTCATCAGACCTGCTGTCAGCCTGCCATCCCTTTTCCGCTGTATACAGGTCGCTCCTGCCAACACATGAGTGGGTGTCAGTGCGGGGACACGGAGAACACGCGGGGGCCTCAGAGAGGCCCGCACAGCTGGCCCCACAGCCCCTGCCCAGAGCGGCCTCAGCAAGAGTCACCTAGTTCTTAGCTGTGTTTATTTATTTATTTTTCAGCAGAAGCTAAAGAGAAGGAAGAAAGATAACACTTCTGTGCCCAGAGGAATCTAACTTGGGCCCCTTGTGAGCACTGCGGAGTGGAAAATATCCTTAAACAAAGGAAGGTATTATACGGAGTAAAAGTGCTAATCCTGAGCTTCGCTCCCTGCCCCCAGCGTCTGCGCCAAGGGCTGGAGCCGGTGACCACAGGCAGGGGGTGGGCTGGGTCAGAGAGGGCAATGCGCTTCTAGGCTTACAGTCAGCTGCAGGGCACTGCTGACTGCTGGTAACTGCAATTTATTTTAAGCAGAAATTCAGAAAAATAAGTGCAAAAACACCCAAGTTTGCCGCCTGCTGCTGTTTCTATACTCAGCCAGGACTGTGGTGCATGAGTCACTTGGTCCAAAAAGGTTGGAAGAGGCTGGTAGGGGAGGCCGTGTCATTACAAGGTTGCAACACGGCGTCCTGACATAACCCCAAGTTTGTGCTCCAGGTGACAAAGGTACCCCAGCACACGACTGCAGTTCCAATCCAACTAGTGGGCTGAGCGAGAAGCCTGTCTTAGTAATTAGTAATTAGCTCTGAGAAACTAGGCTTCTGGGTGGAAATGGCCAGGGACTACCATGGATCAAGGGCATGAAGACTGCTAGGCAAAAAACAATTCTTGGAGCTGGCTGTGGGTACTGCTCGCTGCGACAGTGGGTGACTCTAAGGGTTGGGGTCAGAATTCTGCATCCCAAGAAGCTTCAGGAGTAGTCTTGCTAAAGATTAAAATCTGACCCTTCAATGCATAGAGGAAAAAGGAAGTAAGTTACTGGGCACCTGCTGTATGCCAGCATTGTACTGATATGTCCCATTACACCATCTATGCATCAGACAGTCCCCTCCCTACTCTCGTGGCTACCCCACACAGCTTCCTCCACCTCACTCCATTTCCACAGGTTTACCTTTCTGCAGGATCTCGAGATGTTCCCACAAGATGTCCCCAACGAAGTCTGGGGCCAGCTCGAGAAAGCAGTCTTTGCCCAGCGCACAGAGAGCTGCTCCGTTCATACAGAACTTCTGGAAGTCCACACCCTTCAGGCTGAACTCGTTCACAGCCCACATCACCCAGTCCCGAACGTGGGTCTCTGTCCACTGCCGGGGGTCTGAGGGAAGACATCAAGTGAAGATCCAGCAGGTCAGGCTCGGAACTCGTACCCGAGCTTCAGAGAGGACACTAAAGGACCTGAACCTGGCAGAGAATGTCCTCTGATCTAAAGGACTGAGAAGCACCAGCCTGCAAATGCAGGAGGAGCACCCTCCTCCCCTCACCTCCTCTATCTCACCAGCTCTCTCACCAGCCAAAGGGGATCCCATGAGTGTTCTCTACCTGCAATTCACACAGAGATTCCATGAATCTCCTCCCTCACTGCCTTGTTTCCATTACATTTTTATGAAGCCTGGGACAGGAACAAATGACTTCTTCAGCAGCAATAATCACGAAGCCCAAGTGTGCTCTGAAGATTGCACTCACCTCTCCTGCTCTTAACTCTTACAATCTACTTGAGGCCACTATTCTTAATTATCTTTATCTTAGCTCGTTATGGCTGGTAATAGTCATAGCAATTAGTAACAGTAAGTCATTCAAATAGCACTTAGTAAAAGCAACTTCATTAGGTGCCTGTATTATAGCAGATACCTGGCAAAGTACATTGTGTATCACAGCCCCAGCGCTGACTAGCAAGCACCACAGAGCAGACACTACGTAAGCTCCACACGTGGCCGAGGGTTAGATGGCTACACAGGCTATGACATTTAAACAGCTCAAAGGATGGCAGGCTCGGGTGCCCACATCACACCTGCTCTCAAGGTCACCCTGCTTCGATCTAGCAGGTGACTTTATGAGATGCCGGTTAGAACTCATTTTATCCTGCCTTGTGATCCTAAAAGGATACTGGGTATTGCTGTGAGCAGAGGTTTGTGGGAGAGTGGTTCCCTTGGGAAAAGGTGTGTGGATACATTCGCAGGATCTAAGGCTTGCTTCTGACAGGGCTAGAAGCCTCTAGTGGCTGGTCTCAAGACAGCATTACTCTGACTCAACAGCACAGAGTTCCTTCTGCTCTCAGGAAATGTGGCTTGGAGAAAGCTTAAGTGTTCACCGGCCATTCCTCCTTCCTGACAACTCTGGTCCCCTTGCACTCCCAGATAAACCCTCTGAGATGAGAACACCCAAGAATAAACACGTTTCACCAAAGTACATGGAAAAAAGAGCCATCAGTAAGTTCCAAGAGATGGAGCTCACTGAGTTCATCCAGCGGCAGCCCACATCGATCCTAAGAGCACGTTTCTTCCAAATTGTCCACAGTTTGGAATCACCTGAGCAGTTTCAAAGATCTTCTTACCAGCAATTGTGACTTCATGGTCTGGGGCATGGCCTGGGTTGGCGAATGCTTTGAAGACCCTGAACCTAATGTGCAAACAGGTTTGGGAACCACTGCCCTAAGACCAAGGTAACAGTGATGAACGTGGGAGATGGAAGCATTAGCACGAGTCTGTGATCGCTCTCACAGATGCCTGCAGTGGCCTGCAGCTGCTGATCGCAGTGTGGTTAGTAATAGTATCTATCTCCTGCTAACCTCACCTAAGTCTGATCCGATCCCCTCTCTCCCAGGGACAAAACATACCTTTTGGAATTCCCAGTCTTTGCTGCTCTTTCGAGAAACCACTGAAAGTAGCTTTCAGTGCTTGAGACATCATTTCTTTGCTGCTTGGAGTTAACAGCGGGACATCTGCACATTCCATATCTGTGGAAAGAAAAAAAACACGTAATAATAAAAAACTAATTAGGTGATGAGCATTCTACCATATATACAAATACCAAATCATTATGTTGCACACCTAAAACTAACATATGTCAATCATATCATAATTAACAGAACTAAATAGGTAATTAACCACCCATGAAATATAACAAGGCATGAATGGTATGAAGAAGGCAAGCTGAGATAACTGTGCTAATGTCCTCACCAGGTCAGGTAAAATGGGGGGAGGGGGGCTGTCCACAGTGTACTAGGCTCCTTAAAAAAAAAACAAACCTGACACTTGCTCAGAATGTCCTACATCCCTGATGAACAAAATGTTTACTCTTTCTGTGTAACTCTAATGTACCCCTTGTCCCCACTTATCCTTCACATTCACTGAGAGTATTAACATTACCATGGACTTCCAGTTAGTCATCTATGAAAAGGAAATAACAACATTCATTCATTCAACCAATAATTATTCAGCACTTCCTAGGTGCGAGGAATGAGAGCGCCAGAGTGAACAAGACAGAAATGACCCCTCCCCTCGTGGAGCTGGGTGTCAGATTCTGGCAGGAGATACAGTCATTTAAAAACTATTTACATAATTAAACGTTCAAAGTCGCCACTAAGGGCTTCTCAGGAGAAGTAGAAGACAAGATGTTAATGTGTACCAGGAATCCCTGCTGGCCTGCAGAAATCAGAGAAGGCCCCCCCTTAGAAGAGAGGGGTTTGACTTAAAAGCTGAAGAATGCATAGGAGTTTAAAAAAAATTACTCCAGACCAACGGTTCTCAAAGTGTGGTCCTCACAGACCGGCTGTGTCCTCATCACCTGGGAATTCCTGGAAATGCCAATTCTCAGCCCCTCTCCAGACCTCTTGAGTCACACCCTCACATAGGGGTGGAGCCCAGAAGTGTGTCTAGAACCCAGGATGCAGGTGACCCTGATGACCACTGACGTCAGAGGGCCATGATCCCAGGTACAGAGAACAGCATAAATGAAGGTCATGAGGGCAACCTGGCCTGCTTTAGGTCTGTGCAACTGGAGCACAGGGACAGGAGAAGAGCCACTTGAGATGAGGCTGAAAAGGTAAACAAGGAGTACAGTAAGGAATTTATCATTTTAACCTAAGGAGAATGAGAGTCACTGAGAGCCTCATGCAGAGGAATGCCAGGACTACATTTTGTTTGAAGAAGATCACCTTACGGTAATTCTATTTTTAATTTGTCAAGGAATGCCATCCTGGTTTCCTCAAAGTAGTGGCATGGTTTCACACCAAGAGTCACAAGGGTTCCACATCCTTGTCAATGCTTGCTACTGTTTGGTTTGGGGGAAGCTTGTTTTGTTTTTGTTTTTGTTTTCATTTGCATAGTAGCCATCCTAACAGATATGATTTGGTATCACACTGCAGTTTTGATTTGTGCTTCCCTAATGATGAACGATGCCGAGCATCTTCCCACGTGCTTATTGCCACTTGTGTATCTTCCCTGGAGAAATGTCTATCCAAGTATTGTGCTCATTTTTTAAGAGAGTTGTTTGCTTTAGGTTGGTGTTTGGTTTTAAGCGTTCTCAATATACCCCGAAGAATGGAAAGCGGGGTCTTGAAGGGATCTTTGTAGGCCTATGTTCACAGCAGCATTATTCACAATATATAAAACGTGGAGGCAACCCAAGTGTCCATCAACAGGCGAATGGGTAAGCAAAATGCAGTCTATACATACAATGCAATATTACATATATTACCGACATGGATGAAGATTCACATTTTGTTAAGTGAAATGAGACGGTCCCAAAAAGACCAATGACACGAAATATTCACAACAGTCCAATTCACAGACATGGAAAGCAGAATGGGCACTGCCACGGCCTGGAGGAAGGAGGGGACTTGGAAGTTATTGTTTAATGGGGAGACTTTCAGAGTTACAAGATGACAAGGGTTCTGGAGATGGGTGGTGATGACAGCTTAGGGCATCATGAATGTCATTTAATACCACATAACTAACTGTACGTGTAAAAATGGTAAGATGGGACATTTTCTGTTTATTTTAGCACAGTAAAAACATGGAGGCGAAGGAAAGAAGATTGCCCCAGCTGCTCTGTTTAGGAGGTAACCCAGCCTGGATGTGGGTGTGGGCTTGGTAAAAAGTCACTGCATTAGTTATGGTGACGACGGCAGCTTGGACTACGAAGGTGGCCATGCAGACAGTGTAAGGAAACAAATCGGAAGTGCGTGTAAGAGGTAACGCCTGTAAGACCTGATACACGCAGGGAGTAAAGAAGAATGAGGCATCAAAATCTGCGGACTCACAAACATGTCTTCTTTTGCTGTCCCTACATGTACCTCTAGCTCTGCTATGTCCAATTCTGCTTGTCCTTGCAGACGACGTTCAAAGATTCATAAATATGGCTCAAGGTTAAAAATCCTCTGAATTCACCGCACGATTTCCCATTAAAGCTGATAAGCAAAGAAATAACCTAAGGATTCCTCCTAGCCATCCTGTGGATCTCCAGGCAGTGACACACTTTACTGCAGTAACTTCCTTTCCTGGAGCCCTCTTCCTTAGCTTGTGTCTTTAGTGTCCCCTATGTCACTGACTCACGTGTGGCTACAGCACACGTTCTTCAACCAGCCAACTCAAACCCTGACCGGCCCCAACTCCCATGGATATACATAATGTGCTACTGGCTGAATAAAATGGAAACACAGGAGGGAAAAGATGCTAACAGGTGACCTCTGAAAAAAAGGAGCAAATGCACTGCTTCTGAAGTCGACAGGGATGGAAATCCCATTACAAGAAGGGAGGGCTGGCAGCTGGTGGGGAGCTGCTTTGAGACCAGCCTCAGCCCAGGAAGCACAGGACGGCTCATTGCTGCTGCCCTCACCAGCCCTGCCAGTGAGCAGGAAGCTGAGGTTCTAGGGAGTGGAGAGTCTGGGGTGCCCTGGGACATGCCCCCAAAAGAAATCTAGTGGAAAAATCAACATCCCTCCAGGAAGGTTGACAAAATGATGGAAAATCCCAGATTGTTGGGGGGTGGGGATGGGGGAGGGGATAAAGTGTTGATTATGTAACATCCAGCCCTTCAAACAATGGAGCAATCATCAAATGAGTCACCACGAAAGACATCAATGCCCCGGCTCCATCCCCACTCTACGCGCCCAAGAACAGCTAAGTGTCAGGGCCAGGACCATCTCCCCTCAGAGTACAAGTCAGTTTTACTTTAGAAAAAACTGTTTAACCCGCGAGTATTACTTCTGGAAGAAGGGACCACTGAGGCCTCCCTCGCTCCTAGCACAGGGCGAAACACAGAAGTCCACCCACCAACGACTAGCGAATTCAATGTTTTCCAAATTTGAAGCAACTTTCCTTCCCTTCACTCCCATCCAACACAAAGCCGTGAACTTAAACTGCGTGGGCTTTGTTTTGTGTGTTTGTTCCCTCCAGTAGATTTATGACTCGATGAAAAGGACTTGACTGAGGGCGGAAATTGGCCAGGACAACACATGTGGACAAGCAGTGGTTCTGATGCAAACTGGAACTGAAGGATGAGGAGGCCCCGGGCATCTTCGAAAGAGAACGGCTTGGGCAGTGGATGGCGGGGTGCTGTGAAGGCCAAGGACGACAGCAGAAAGCCTGAGAACGAGTTTCCTGGAGCCTGCTTCCTGTAACTCTGGCAGCACGGTCTGGGCAGGACCGCTGGGCTGACAGCTCTCCACGAAGGTTTCTGCTTCCTGTCAGGAGCCGGCCTTCCCAGGTTCTCATTTGTTCTCTCCAAGGGAAGCAGCTGGAATTACTTTTGCTGTCCACCTCAATGCCATGTTCAAAAGGCCCATTGGCTCGGCCGCTGGCTAAGCACTCCAAGTGCTGGATCTCTTGAAAAAGTGCTCATAGCCCAGCTGGTGGACGCTACTACCCCCATATACTTGGGACACCTGTATTGAACTTGAGCTCAGGGGAAGGCATCTCATTGCCTAGCATCCAAAGCATTCAGACAGGAAAGTCAGAGCTTTATCTACTATTTTTATAAAGTGTGGAATTTGGATTTAAAAATAAAAATCAAACCTCTTCTCTAAGTAGGTGAACAATTAGCCAGATTGTCTTTTTCAGTTGCAGTGACATTGCATTTAAATGATGATGAATAATCACATTCAAAAGTGTGTATCAATATAAAATATTAAACTCTTATCACGTACAATATGAATGCAGAAGTTTCCTTTATGTCTGATAGTGGCAGTTCTGTTAATTACACTGATCATCAACAGTAATGAAATCACTCCACAGGTGGAGAGTCTGAGGTGGTTCAGCCCCAGCAGGCATCTCTGCTGTTTTTACTGTACTTTTTCTCTCATTTGCCTATTATAATACTTTTGCATTAGGCACCAAATATTTCTAATTTTAGGAACAGCATCTAGAAACCAATCAATGCATCTGTAGAAATCAACTAATTGTAATTTTTGGACAAGAACTTTATGTTAAGCACTGTCATTGTAATATTTGAAGTTCAAATAACACATTTGTCTCAAAATGCTGAAAACCAACCCTGGATATACAGGGTTTGGCAGAAGTAACGCCCAGATTTGAGTTACAATTTTTATTACAAAATCATAGTCATACATATTTATGATTTTATAATAAAAGATTTTGTATAGATTATAGAGTCAAAAAGACATGAGTTATGATTTTATTACAAAATCATAACCATACATGCTTATGATTTTGTAATAAAGGTTGGTATAGGTGACTAGCCCATAAAAAAGGGGTGTTATTTGTGCCAGACCCTGCATACTATCCCACTACAGTAGAAATTCTAAATACAGTGTACTAGAAATTGAAAGCATAAATACATTACAAGTATATAAGATTTCTTGCCCACTTATTATTCCTCAGAGCCCTAAATCTGAGTTTATGTTTACAAGAATCACCCTGAGTTTCTAAGGCGTTGTACAGAAGCTAGTGAATAAATAACAGTCCCAAACTCTGTCTCACCACGCCTGCAGTGTCAAGGCAGAAATGAGCAGGTAGCTTTCCTTGAATCGGTAGGCGTATGATGAGCCCATGGCATTTTGAATGCAAGAAAACATCTGTTCATTTTTTTCATCGTGGCCTAACCCTGAACAAAAACTTGTATACCCCATGGATGTTTTAAGTCAAATGTAGAACAAGGGTTTCAATCCTCTTCTATGTAACAAAAAGTTGAAGGCTCTTCAATGTCCAAGAAACAGTCAGGGACATTTCATGTGACTTTTCATACCATTCTTTTGTAAGTGTTCTGAAATGGAATGGCTCATTACAACCATGTCCCATAGAATCTAAGCCTGCAGTGGTGTTTGCTCTATGAGAAGCTCACAACATATGAACTTCCTGACTTGAGATGTCTCTCCTCTCACCATTCTCAAATAAATGACAGAAAAGACAGGAGCATCTGGGGTCTAAGAATAAGGCAATTTGAGGGATACAGCCACAACTAGAAATCCAAGTCTATGCGATCATTGCACTGGCCAAACCCTAACCAGATTTCCATGTGTGGCAGGTACTTGTCCCTATCAATGGCAGCATGAAAGAAAAAAGGATAAATAATATGCTTTCCAGCTGGAAACTGCTTGGTAGTCCACCAAGACCCTTCCGGTGTGCTATGCCACAATGCCCTCATGACATGAATCTTCCAAGGAGCCTGGGAAGGTATCATGAGGTGCCCATTATACAGATGAGGGAACTAAAATGCCAGGAAATTAAGAGTTTGGCCTATAGTCACAGGGCTGAGAGGGCCCAGCCAGGGCAGGAACCCAATCTTTCAACTCAAGTTCAAGGTCTTTCTACTTTATTCCACTGTTGCTGCAAATAGGAATCGATTAGAGGTTCAAGAAAACTAAAATGTATACAACGGAAACAAAGAAAATAGAACTTTTGTTTCTTATTTGAACAATGCATTTGAGAAAAAAATAAAAAACTTAAAACCACTCCTAGACCGAAGAGATCCAGAACTTCATATAACTAGCCCCATAAAAACATAATTAAAAGCCATCTACAAAGGTGACTCTAGTCTTGTCTTTTCTCGGGACAAAGGGTAGTGAGGTTTCCTTCCTTCCTTCCATCCAAAGTGACACTGGTTAAGTGACAATCTGGTTTCCTTCCCTGTCTGGGTTCACCCCTGAGTCACCCTGATGGGCAAACTGCACATAATACAGGTTAATTAGTTACATAAGCTCTTACTGAAACACGTTCCTTATAGTGGAAGGAAACCAAGAAGAAACCTGTTTCATGCGGAGGGGAGAAAAGAACTATCACAAAGGGGGAAGGGAGGGTTCTGAAGACAAGGACAAATGACCCGGTGGGACATGCACCGGGCTTGACTGGGTTTGCTGGTCTACAATCCACAGGCTCTCGTCTCAGTGTTGCCACTAGGATCATCACACTGGGTAAGCCACTTAACACACTGCTAAGGAGAGGTCTGTTCATAGGCAGTGCCTGCATCCCTCACAAGGTCTTAAATTTTTCATTATGGCAGTTTTCAAGCCTGTACCAAAGTAGAGAGAATAATATATTGAATCCCTATTCAAAAATCTATCGACACGTCCAGTTTTTCTTTCATCTTCTCCCTACCCACTGAAGAACTGAAAAGCTCATCCCAGACAACGTGTCGTTTCGCCCACAAATAATTTATTGCGATGGAGCTATTTCTGAGAAAAAGGGGGATGGTAATATGAAAGCTCATGGGAGACAGAGAAACGCGTGGAAAAAAACCCAAGGCTGCAGGTTCGTGTCCACGCTGCTGGCATCTGGGTCTACATCGCGTCTGTTGGCCCACCTAAACCACAAGCTTCTTTCAAAGCCGCACTGATGAAGTGGAAAGTGGGGAAGCTGGACCAGGGAGAGGGCACTGCAAGTCAGGATGGCCACACCGTCCCCTGGACACCCATGTCCTCCACAAGCACTGCTGTGACATTTCTTCCCTAGCTATTCACCTCCTCGGGAACTTAAACGGTAACTAGGAGCGTGCAGGAAAAGGCTGGGGTCCCGGCAGGAACCCAGAGGCCGGCTGCCCAACTGCCCACAACAAGTCCCCGCGTGGGACAGAGGCGCCTTTACTCCTTCGGACCAACTAAAGTTAAAAAAAGGAAAAAAGAAAAGGCTGTGGCCAGTGACTGGTACCTCTGACTCGGGAGCTGGCTGTCCCCGGAAAGTTGGTATCAGTCCCTAAGGGGACTCAACCCCATGAAGATACCAGTTATCTCAGGAGAATGTGAAAGGGGATCTCAAGAGCTGTCTCTACTGTCCTCTCAGTCACGGAAGGTGGCCTGGCACCAGAGATGAAGGGCCATGAAGGGGTCCTCTTTGTCCCCCACTCCTGACGGCAGACCCTGTTATGGGCCCTAGAAAACTTGGCAGGCTGAGGTCAAGGCACAGAAGGGAGGTAAGTGTCCCTTCTCAGCCCCGTTTTCATAAACCTAATGATGTGACAAAGCCGTGAGGGACAAGCAGGGCTCTTGGTTCCAGCAAGAACTAAGCAAGAAATGACTCAGCACCCTCACTGAGCCAACCAGTCCATCCCTGCCCCAAATAATGGGACACCACGAGGCACCAAACAGATGTGCAACAGGGCGTCCGCCCTGCTCTTACTACCCAGCCCCCTCGAGGTCACCAGCCAATAGAAAGCCATCCCAAAGAAGGGAGGACAGAGCTGCAGGGAAAGTCCCCAGTTCACCCCCCAGTGATCTGGCTGACCAAAGAACACAAGCCAGTCCCCATCACAGAAGCTGGGTTCTGCTACCAACGCACAGGGCCTCTGGGGAACGCCCACTGCTAGGGTACCCCGGGCCACTCGAAGGTAGATCCCTCTTCTCAGAGGGAAGTGGCCCGGGGACAAAGGCAGAGCGTGCTGCAGGCTGCCCGCGGGAAGCCGCCCCAGGCCCTGCAGCCAGGCCTGGGAAAGGGGCCTGCAGATGGTCTGAGCGCACCGAACATCTGTAGGAAGTGACTTCAGTCCTCTCCCTGCTTCCCTTCACCCACCCCCTGCCCCATCCCCCACAAGGAGTTTTAACACATTATTCCCACTGAAGTCCTGAGGGTTTGGTGACTCACCAGGCTCACACATGGTTCCAATGAGCCCTTGACCATTACATGGTAGGGGAGCAGGAAAAACAAATGAAAGCGGTTGTAATTCGGCAGTGCCGGAGTTCAGACCTGCCAGACAAAAGGGATTGCAGGCATATTCCCAAATTCGTTCAGGCACCTGACATGCAAAAGCTATTTTTAATCACTGGATTTATTTCTTTCCTACCCCCTTCCCCATCCTCCACCTCAGCAAATGTTTCGAAGTCAGAGCAAAGCCCAAATCAATTCCAGGTGTTCAGGGAAACCCAGAGAGGCTCTTCCGTTCCAGGCTCTGAGCCAGAAAGCAGAACTGCCCCACGGGTTCTGCAGCTAGACTTGCTTGCTCTCTCCTTAAAACAGTTCAAATCTCCCACCCTACGCACTGCGCAAATGGCCGGGAAGAGGAAATGTTTGAATGAATGTGGCTTGCTAGACTGACTCCTGACCAGGTGTTTTCTCTGGCAGCCCAGGCCAGGAAAGGTGCATGAGACAGGTCTCAGAGACGAGACACGGGGCCTTCTTTCCTTCTCTAGGGTGTTCTATCTGCCTTGCAGTGGGGATTAAAGTCAATGTGCGTCCAAGTGCCATACCCTGAAACGTAGTAGGTGCTCAATAAATTGTTGGTGACAAACTGAGCTGAAAAGCATCTTGTAAAAAGATAAAGACTAAAAAAGTAGGATTTTATTTCCCAATGCTTAGAGAGACAGCCAAAAGACAGCATCTGGTCTTTTCCTCAGGTACAACTGAGCAAGTGAGAAAATGGGAAGAAGAAAAAGCAAAAAGCAGACTCTGAGACCTAAATGGACATTGACAGCCCCTGAGTCTGGCTCTCTGTTTTAACACGACAGAACAATTTTGTACCTATTCTGCATCCCCCAATCTGTGAAGGGGGAAATCTTTTTTGTAGCAATAATCATGTAAAGTAAGTGTTCTGCCATAGAAACACCTCCCAGTAACTGATCCAATGGACCCAAGATGCCTTTTGGTTTAAAAACGCCCTGAGAGGTCCATCTTAGAGTCAACATGGCACAAAACGAAACTGGAATTTTGTGCTCCCAACTTTTTTGTCTGTGCTGGGAACCTGCCAAAAACACAAGCCTCATTCTACCCTGGTCCTCTCCATGTCCTTAAATGAATCAACCCTCACAACGTAAAAGGATCTTTTAACTATTGAGATCAGGGCTCCTGCAGACACAGCCCACCTCCATGGAGCCCTTTAAAGAATAATTTAACATTCTTAAATGAGCGTTCAAGGCCATGTCCGGGGGGGCTTCGCATGTGTAGATGATTACAGCGGACTCCCACCACACTAGGCCTATTACAAGTCCTGAGTGTCCCAGAACAGCGTGACGAAAACACAGAGCGCGGCCCCCAGATTACTCAGGAGGAAAGCACGGATTGGCCCCCTTCCACCGAGGCTTGGCCGAGAGCCTCGGCGCATCCGACTGCTCCCTCCCAGGTCTTACAGCTCTGCCCTGCCTTCCACTGAAACGCTCTCAACGGGTCGCGTGCTGTCGGGACCAGTGTGGCACAGGACAGCCCCACTCAGGAAGAACGTGGTACATATCTGACATCCCACCCTTGCTCCCACCCTTGCCAGGCTTTGAGGGCTCAGGCTCTGAGACCCTGGTGATTTCACTGGGTCCCCAGCTATCGTCTTCGGTCTGCTATTGAACAGAACCGTGCACGTTAGAGAGTGTTTTCTCCCGTATTCTAACGTGGTCCTGAAAACACCCAGGCTTCTAGGATTCCCTCTGTCACAGAGGAGAGGACATGAAGGCTCAGGAAGGTCACCTCAGGGGTTGAACCGGGACGATCAACCCGATCCTCAGACACTAAAACCAGATGTTGCCTTCCCGTGCCTGTCAGCGGAGTTAAAAGGAGGGGAGCAGAAACGATGGACACGGGGCATTTCTCTTCATCTTCTCCACCACGTTCATTACAAAGGAAGTTCTTTTGGGTGGAGGGAAGCACCTCAATCCCAGCGACTCCCTGCTGACAGCAGCTGTGACACCAATGCTTGGGGCACCACCACAGGCCATGCTCAGGCCCCACTGGGTCCTTGGTTTGGGGACAAGACAGGCCTGGAGGGGGCCCGTGAGGGCCACCAGACCTCCTAGGCTGCTCAAGGTGCAGGATGAGGGCTTTCCTCTGTGGCCAAAGGGAAAACCTGGGCGCACAAACAGAGCAGAGCCCGTTTGCTGAGGCTGGAAGAGGTCACATTTTTCTGCACTTTTGAACTGTTTTCTCAAGGCCTGCCCCTCCCTCCCACGCAGGAAACAACAAACGCAGAGTCAGGGCTCTTCCAGGCGGGCTCCAGGACTGAAGGCTACCGGGAAAAGCAGAAGGAAGAGGGGCTGAGGGAATGGGGGGCGCTGGGGTGAGCGGGGCTGGCTCCATGGGGGCCAGGCTGGGGGGGCAGGGAGAGGAGAAGGTGGGGAGAGCGGGCAGTGAGGTCAGGAGAAGTAAGGATGGCGGGGCAGGACCCTGGGGACACAGAGGAGAGGGCGGAGTATTGGAAAATTTTAAGCCAGACCAAAGGGGACAGACAGTAGCGTGGCCGTGGGCTGGGCAGCAGCCTACTCCCAACTACTCGTGTTCAGAGAGCAGCCTTCCTCCGTAAATTTTAAAAGGAAATTCTCTCTCGACTTTCTTATTTATTTATACATTATATAAATACATTTTCTAACCCCAAAAAAGGACCATTTTTTTTCCAATGGGAAAGAGCCTTGTCTGAGATGAAAGTCAGTCTTCAAAAACCCCCCCGAGGAAGCCGAAACCCCACATGGCTGGGTGCTACAGAAAGAAAAACAAAGTGGACATTCTTCCTGTGTTCTGAGGCTTTTTTATGCAGATGTGTTTTTCTTTTAATAAATAAATCTGGGCAGAGGGGAAAAGGCCTGCTCACTCACACACATTCGCACAGTGCGACTGTCTGTTTCCAAGCCGGGGAAACCACAATGAAAAATAAGAATACACAACCGCACTTGCCCAGTTCGGGGGCAAGTCTCCTCCGCGTGCCAACCGCAGGCACTGAAGCGAGTCGCTCTCCATACACAAGTCACCCAGGCTTCCCAAGTGACAGAGACTCCCTGCTCATGAGCAGTGACAGTCCGAGGCAGGGCAGGAGCTGGGGCACACCCGCCTCACTTCCTGGAGAGGACCCCAGAAGGCCCTTGTGCACGACTCCTCACTTAGCCGCTCTCTGCTCCCTGAGCCTCTGGATGTCAGGCGTGGGCTGCAGCCGCTGTCTGCAAATGCTGTCACACGCCGAGGTCCAATGCGCCTCCCGGTGCCTTCCACCCACGGGCCCTCGTCGTCCTGGTTGGAGCCGTGCAGAGCAAGGGCCTTTCCTCATGCAGCAGCACGTCCCAGCTATTGCACTCATGCCTTTGTTGTCCCTTCTGTCCAGGTTTTAAATTTCTTGGTTCCTGCAAGCCTTCACAGCAGCATGCTTTTAGCCATCGCCCCACCCTGAGGCATTCCCGCCTACAAAGAGCCTCTGAAGGGATGGGCACCGCACTGCCCAGGAGTGGCAGGGGACCCAGGGACCGTCATCCCACTGCACACACTTCCGCTGCTGCAGGCCAGCACTGACTCTCCTACAAAGGCCACTCACAGTGCACCCCGGATGGACCTCCTCTGTAGGCACTGACCCGGAACCAGTTCTGTACCTGCAGACTGAACCTCAATAACGTCACGCAGAGCTTTGCGTTCATCTACGCTCAGCTTCACCTTGTTTGATCCGTGCGTCCAGGGTGCAGATCGTCCGCATGTATGATGCACCTGCCCGCATGCTACCGTTCGCTTTGCACCGTCTGCAATTCACCAAGCACGCTTTCGGCATCTGTCTCCGATCTGAGCCTCCGACCAAAATGCTGACGAGGCCACGAACGACCAAGCACGGAGCCCACCACATACACCAGGGGCCACGCGTCACTCTGACACTGACACAGTAGTCAAGACCCTGTGGGTACATGGCTCGACCAGTTACAGATCCTGACTTTCCTGTCACTGGCTCCACACACCCTCGTCTTGACCAGGAATATATCATGGAAAGGCTCGGACCAAAGTGTCACTGGAATCAGCTGATCTACCCGTTGTGGAGCCCGTTCTCCCCTCCAGTTTCTGTCTAAGCTCCAGACACGTGCAAGGTGGCTGAGGGAAACGGTGGCGCTGGGATTCAGATCCCTGCACAATGAGAAAGAGAGAGAGAGAAAGGGGAGGTGGGGGAGAGGACGAGAGAAAGAACGTCTAACGCTCAGCCACAGCCACTTTGCTTCCAGAAACAATGGCCAGTTAGAGAACAATGGCCACAGACAAAGTCCTGGTCTATTTATAGCTGCCAGGGTCGGTCCCAGACAGGAGGAACTGGAAGTCTGCCCCGGACGCACAGCTCCAACCGGACTCGAGCTGGGAGGAAGATGAAGTCACCCAGAGTGCTGCCCGCCTCGAACAGGCTCACATAGTCTCTCTCTTCTTAGCATAAAGGACCTCTTTAGCCAAGTGGAGAGCTTTGCTTGCCTCCTGCTGACATACAGCCACCGCTGAGAGAGGGGAGGTTAGCACGCTACCTGCCAGGCAGGCCAGCCCGACCGTACCGAGGGCCCTGTGCACCGAGGGTAACGGAAGGTGGAGATGTCGGGGGAGGGAAACGAACCAATACACGGAGTCAACTGGGTGGTCTCTGGAACCACAGTCCCATCGGGTCTGTTGATTACACATGTTTAGGGGCACCCTACAAGAGCTTTTCCGTGGGAAAATCCCCCCCACCCCCCGCCAATGCTTTGGTGCCAGCACCAAGAGGCCAAGAGCAGAAATTCGCAGATCTGGGTGCCCCGTGTCTCCGTGAAGATCTCTCCTGCCTCAACCCCCCTGTGGACTGCTCCTGCATTTTCTGGAGGAACTTTTAGCTCTAACATAACTTTGCAGTGACAATTCATTGGAATCCTTCCCCACTGTGTGACTCATATTCTTAATCCTCCTCCCGGCTTACTGAAGAGGGCCAGCAATGGCCACATGAGCCTGTGACAGACACCAGAGGTGCCGATGTGAGGACACAAGAGTGAGCCCTGCAGCCAGTCACCCTGCTGGCATGCCTTCCCTGTGCGCTTCCACCAACGGCCCTCCGCGTTAATGAGCAACCGATGGAGAGCCAGCAATGGCTGGATGCAGTCCAGCCTTCCCACCTGAAGTGCAAAGCTGGAACCCCCAACGGTAAGAGATCTGGGGCTCACTACACACATCCCCCGCAGAGTAACCCCAGCTTCCCTCACCTGCCTGCACGTTTCAGACACCAAGGTCCCAACGCCTTGCTCCTGGAAAACCAACAGGAGGGAGAGATACACCTCAGTAAGACTGCTTTCCTCCTTTTCATGTAGCTAGCTTAGCTATTTTATTGAAAACATCACAGTAATGACAGAGCATTCAGAGGGAACTGGAGGCAAGCATCTCAGTGTTTTATCATTTAAAAGCTGAAGCACAGAGGAGGCATGCGGTGGACATAGTGGACATGGCGGGGGCCGGTGCAAACAAGGAATGGTAAAAAGGGGTGCACTGTGACTCTTCCCCACCCCCACACCCTCTTCATCGACTTCCGAAGTTCAGGAGCAAGATGGTCAGAGCTCACACCACCTGCAGGGTGGGCTAACAAACTTGAACGACCAACGTAGCCAACAGGGACAAGGCCACAACAAGCAAACACTCCTTTAGGGTTTTTTGTTCTAAACAGAGGGTGGAGCCCGAAACCTTTGTGACCACCTACAATGCACCAAATCTAAGTGGGCACCTCACTGCGTCCTGTACTGCACGTCCTTGATTTCTTCCCCAGCCCCGACTCCCTTCTTCTCTAAGGGCCCTACTGAACCGTCCCAGTGTAATTCAAGAGAGCCACGTGGGAGCCACATGGCAGGAGTAGGGAGAGGGCAGAGACACACACTGCCACCCCGAAGCTAGGCTGACATCAGAGAAGACGCAGGACTTCCCACCCAGTGTGCGTGCGGCAAGTGCATGAGTCAGCCCTGCTCTGCACCTATCACAGGCTTCAAACTGCACACCAGCTGAAGGCACGGAAGACCACCGGGCCTGCCCTCCACGGAACACCTGGAGTTTACAGTATTAGGCTCTGCATGCTCCACCACTCATGAAATAGAGGCACCATTCAGGTCAGGAAATCCAAACTCATGTCCCTCGTGAGGAGCCAGAAGTCCGGTTCCTTTAAGGGATTTGGGTAATAATTTCAGAGTTCCAGATCAAGTGTCCTAAGCTGCTAAGAAGATATTTAGGAGAAATGGTGGCAAAGGAATGGGGGGCACTCTCCCTAAAACATGAGGTTCACCACTGAACCCACCATCTGAGGCTACTCCCAGGCTTGTCTAGGCCTATCCCATCTGTAATTCTTCGGCCATTTCTACGGCCTTGAGCAGTAACCGTCACCACCTGTACTCTACCTGCGTGCTCCCACTTTTCCTGGTCTCCGCTCCTCCATGCTACCCTTACCATGCTCATAGGAAGCCTTTTCCAGGCCCAAAGCAGGACAGAGGAATTCGCAGAATTGGCTATAAACTTTAACAACTCCTCAAAGGGGTGTTCTCCCTCCTGGCTACTGAGATGAGTGACAAGTAGGCTCCCCCTAGGGAACAGGAGGAGCCAAGCTCTGTCACTTGGTGGGGTCCCATGCTATTCCTGGAACACAGAATTGGGAGGGACTTAGACATCATCTCATTCAAACCCTTTCTCTTTACCAACAGAGGAAATGAAGCTCGGAGAGGTGACATCAACTTGCCTAAGGGCAGATGGTCACTAGCTCTAGCCCTGTTGCCTCCCTGTCCAGAATCTGTCTTACCTTTACACCACTGCTGTTTACTTACTCGTATCTATGCTACTTTCAAGTCCTGGCCATCACTGTGGACAAACACTGCTCTCCAAGTCTGTAAGAATCACAGAGGAATAACGCGTCCAACGACCTAACACACACGTCTTGGAACTTTCCAGCCCCATGATGCTACCTGCTCCCACTTCAGGTCATCAGTGTTCAATAACAGTGGTTGGACTCTATTGCTGAAGAGTTTCCTTCAAGCAGAAATCCCATCGGAATACCCAACAATCACCAATACCCAACAATCACCAATACCCAACTTCGATTGCATGACACCACCCCATGGAACAGCTCTAAGATTTGAGGGCACCCTTCTGTCATCCAGAAGGAGGGAAGGCAGCTGTAAAGTTCAGTTATCTACTGACCTTTGTCTAAGAGGCACTCAGAGGAGACCAGATCAATGTCATGTCAATCAGAGGTTCTGTAACTATGGCGATGCCAGTCCTGCCGGTATTGCAGGTAGGGCGATGGAGACACACTGGACAGGGCTGAGGGGTACAACAAACCCCACTGACAAAGCCAGAACATAAAGTCGGGGGCACTGGCCTGGAAGTTAAACTTGATGCATCCAATTAATGAGGCCATGTGTCCATCTCCAAAAGACACGTCCAGAAGCAACACACGTAGCTCCAGCTCTTAATGCAGATGTACTTAGAGTGCAGAGCGCGAAGGGTCCAAGGAAAGACGGGCCGAGCTGGTGATCTCTCTCAGCCTGAGAAGGTTTTTCTCTCCTTTCAGAATGGGCCTCTCCTAATGGCCCCAAACGCCTAGAAGACGTGGGTGCTCTCACAACCCCACTGTGGCCCCCAAGTCTCGCCCACACCGGCTCTGAGAAGACAGCATCAGATGCCTCTCCCAGTGGCAAACCCAAGAGGCTGATTCGACCTCCAGATCAATGGGGGGGAGGGGGCGTGTGCTGGGCCAATGAGTGGGGCAGAGAAAAAGTGGTCAATGCCATGGGGGGAGGGAGCAGAAGCCCCTCTCCAGCGCCCGCCTGCATCAGGTGGGACCAGCAGAGACTTGGACACACGGCCTTCCTCGGCCCTAATAAATGGCTCTGCCTCGTCAGGAAGCCATTAGGCCCCTGCAGCACCACGGCCCGCACCCCAGCACCCCAGACTGAGCAGTCTGCATGCAGCTGCTGCACGCGCTCGTTCCGTCCGCCCAGACACACACTCGCTCACTACACAGGGGCGCCCACCTGAACGAAGCCGAGCTGGGCCCATGAGACACAGGGACCCAAAAGGTCTGGGAGGCTGGGGAGAGGGAGGGAGCCCCCTCAGGCATGCGCCCTGGCATCAGGAAGGATGCTAGGGGCTCTCCAGGACACGCGCCCCCACTCCCTCACATCGTCTGCTCAACGGCATCTCCCATCAGCGTTCCTTTAGTCGAAAGGCGCTACGGACTGCTAATGGGGGTGATAAAATGAACTGGAATATTCTCTATCAGTGCAACTCCGAGAATGTACTAAAAACCACTGAATGGTTTTTAAAACGGTGAAGTTTATGTTATGTGAATTCTATCTCAATTTTAAAAAGAAACTAAATTAAAAAAGAGAGAGAGCTAGCGAGCCACCTGCGAGGGCCCGAGCAATGGCAGTAACTTGGTGACTGGGAGATGGGGACCCTTCCCTTGGCGTTGCCTTGCACTTGGGGGAACTAAACACACAGACAACAGCCACACTGTCACACCTCCTGGTAAGGCTTTGAGATGGGTTCCAGAGGGAAGGGGATAGGAAGGAGCCAGCTCCTGTCCTCAGTGTAGAGGCTGAGGAAGAGGAGGGCTCAGGGGTCAAGCAGCACTCCAATGGCAGCTGGAGGGCACCAGTGAGAGAGGGCAGGGTGGGCGAGGGCGAGACCTCTGCCTGCTGCAGGGGGGCCCTGTGAGATGGCACTCAGGTTCAGTGCAGACCATGGGACAGGCTGGTCAGCTGCCAGGGGTGGACACCTGGTCCTACAGCTTCTGGGACCACAGATGTGAGGTCTGAGGCTGCCACAGACCTCACATCCCCCTCGCTCAAAGATGTCGCCCACAGAGCCTGCTGAAGAGCTCATTTACGGCGACATCTGCATGTTTATGTGTGTCTGACTGTGAGGCTTCCGGGAGAAGGACACCTCCGTCCAGCCTGGCTCCTTCTGGAGGTGGCTCTCCCAGTCCCTGGTGGGAGACGAAGGACGAGCAGACAGAACAGGGCTCACAGCAGACACACACCTGGCCAGGCTCACTGGACATGAACCGAGAAAGGTGCAGTCACAACACTGTGACCGAAAGGGATCTTTTGGAAAGTTCTTTTCCAAGAGGGTGATGAGTTCTGTCCCCTGGAATGCCCCAGAGTGCTTCCGATTGGCTCCCCGGCCCTGACTCAGCCTGAGCACAGCTCCACCCTCAGATGAGTAAATAAACTGACCCAAGGAACGGAGGGCGGGGGGCAGAGGAAAGAGGGGGGCAGGCGGAGACGGGAACCGGGAGAAGACAAGTGCTGACTCTGGTTCGGGGAACAGACGAAATTTCGAGTCCATTCCAGGGACGGGTGGTGTGGAAGAATTCAAGAACTGCTTCTCCGAGCCTTGCACACCACTCGGGCTGGGATGCAGCCCTGCCTGGCAGCCAGCTCATTGCTGCTTGATAATATACTGAATTAGTCACCGGATTAGCAAGCACATTTACACACACTGGCGCACAGCTGTTTAAAGACACAGGATCTCCTTTTCTAGGTGCCAGATTCGGGCTGTGAATGAGCCACCGCCATGGGTGACCGGCCTGTGCTCTTACAGACGTCTTCAGTTGCAAAGCTCTGGAGGGAAAGCCTGCTAGAGCTGGTGAGGTCGGACAGGCCTTGGCTCGGGGACAGAAGGGCCAGGGGTGTGGAGAAGAAAGAAGAGACAGTGGGCTTTTTCAGGTCCAAGGTTGCCAAATGGATTCACTGACCTGGCCCTTCCCACCATGTTGACACGGAAGGCGGCCTGGCTCAGGAGGTGACAACTGAGAGAACGCAAGTTCCACTCCTGGCTTGCTGTGTTAACAGGTAGTTGAGTTTTCCTCCTAAACCTCAGATGCCCGGGTCAGTCCCAGAAGGGAAAGGGTCCCAGGGCCAAGGGGAGAGTGGGTCAGCAATGAACGGAACTGTGTATCCTGGTGAGGACAGCTCCAGTGAGAAGACCTTGGGGGCACGGCAAGGGCAAGGCTGTAGAGCTGGAAATGGGACCTAAGGTTTGGTAAGTGTGCGTGAGAGGAAGAAGTGATTGTACTGGCCACAGGGCCTGCTCTGGCCCACTTGGTTATGGGGGTGTGATGTGGAAAATTTTCTGAAACCAGGTTAACAGTAACCACAGTTTTAGCAACCACTGAAGTATTAACAGCACTGTCAGCAATGAACATTTGTACAAAATACGGTGCCCACAAGATAATGATAAAATACTTTGTATCGAGACCCCACGACAGTGAAAAAGTATTACAGGAATTATCTCAAGTCCTTACAAGAGCCCTCCAAGCTCTTTATTAACTACTGTAAGGACTAGGAAAGGAAATTCAATTGCCCCCAGGGACAAATGGGCAAGCAGAAAGCCAGAATTCAAACCCAGGGCTCTCTCGCCTCCAGACGCTACTCTCTCCAGGACACCAGGGTGCCTGCAATGAGGGACATTTTATAACCAACACCATGAATGAGACGTTGTATGATTCAGGGACAAAGGTTATTTTCTATGGAGCAAACAAGATGCAAATCCCTTCCCTTTGACTTAGAGGTCTCATCTTATCAATATTTTAAGATGATGGTTAAAAACAATAATAAAAACAAAAACCTGTGGCATAAACAAATCCATCAGACGAATATAAGAACCAAGTTCTAAGTACTACAAAAGGTGAATTGCATTTAGCCTCCCTTAGCAGAGGAAATGTGAGCAAGTAGATTTGTGACTGGTTTGTATAGAAGGAGCCTAGGGTGTATCTTGCACCCACTTTTAGAAATTCAAATATTAATTCCTTGGAATTGGTATGCCCCTAAAAGCACTGAAAATATTCTCTTCTTACAAAGCAAGACAGTTGGAGGGGTCAATGGAGACGGGACTCATCTCTGCTCCCCACTGGCCTGTGAGCAGTACAGCTGATCAAACCCTGTCAATCCAGGCACAAATACATCACCAGGGCCTAATCACATTTCCAAAGTGAAGCCACTGTTTTGTTCCTCCAGCACCCAACAGCCTTTGGAGATCTTCCAGCCAGCCTGGAATTTCCAATTTCTCCCATCAGCCTATCCATCAAAGAACCGTATGGGCTAGGGCATGGAAAGGCCAGGAAGCTCCTCTAAGAGAGGTCTTCAGGGTCCAGAAGAAACAAATACTTCTTTTTAAAATCTCTGATTGAATCAGGGGTTAACTTCAGGTACGCCATGCAGACACTGATTCATTCTGTGTGTGTGTGTGTGTGTGTGTTGTTCTACAAACATTCCTGTTGCATCAAGTGGCCTCAAGGCCTAGACTTGTGCCTCTGAATATCCCCTCCCTGGAGAATTCCCAAACATGGGTGGAGCTCTTACTTCATTCCTCAATTTCCCAATCTGGAAAATGGGGGCCAAAACCCCAATGGTGAGTGCAAGTTTAGTAAATTTAGCTAGCCACTCTTCACCTGTCTCCTTTGAATTTAAAAACACAGTGGAAATCATGTGAACTATTATTCTTGGCTCTCTCTGTTACACATCCCAATGGGAGATATTTATAGATATACTCAAGTTTTCTTCCTTACCCTGATAATAATGAAGAACCTCAAGGAGCACACCACACAGAATGTTCCAAGAATCAAAGCCTCTGATGAGAATGTCGGCAATTTCTTTTGTCTCCAGATTCTAAGTTTCTAGGACTTTGTGATTACAAAGATCTAAGCTCAAACCTGGGACTTGAAAGTTCTGTGGCCTGAGGGAAATTGTTTGAGCCTTGCTGAGACAGAAATGGGTATGAAAACACCAGTGTGTCAGGGTCTTTTGAAGGATGTGATGGTGTAAAGCCCCTTGCGAAGTG
Organism: Lyroderma lyra; assembly: GCA_004026885.1. Taxonomy (NCBI): domain Eukaryota; kingdom Metazoa; phylum Chordata; class Mammalia; order Chiroptera; family Megadermatidae; genus Lyroderma; species Lyroderma lyra. The sequence goes on along the minus strand of PVJL010000238.1, from coordinate 116,782 downwards.
CCTGGCACACAGGAGGTACTCCACAAATAGGAGTTTCACTTCTTTCCCCCTTCCCGCCTGCACACAGATAGAGGCAGAGACCAGAAACAGGCACCCAGAGTTTTGAAGAGCGTTCTGTTTCCATGAGGAGGGAAGAAAGGTGTACGATTGAACTCTTGCTCTTACATGAAATCAAGGATGCATTTCCTGTACACACGCACATGACTCACTCTCAGAGACTGTGTATGTATTCAGAAATCACCACGCTGTCTCCTATCTCCCACTAGTCCAATGACACTCCTGGCGTCACCCGTGACTCCAGAGTACTTTCTAACTCTCCCACTCCCTCCCAGAGAAAGGCAGCTCGCTCACTAGGAGCACTCTTCTTCCAGAAGAATATAAAGATGAGGCAGAGGTGTGGTTATGATATCTGGCAGCACAGAGTAAAAACAGACTCGGGGATCCTGATTCTCACCCCGGCAATATAAACTAAAAAGATGGCCACCTATGTAGGGGGACCTGCCCAGCTGTCAGCACAGAAAAAGTTCAAATCAGGAAAAGGTAGGACCAAAGACTCCAGAGGCCTGACCAAAACTATTCACAAGTGAAGGGCACAAGGCCAGAGGCCTGAACCCCAGTTAGAGGAGGAGACACATTTGCAGGCACACTAAGATGTGTTTTAGAAGCCTAAATGGATCCGGCAAGCATTAAAGTTAGTGCCCAGGTTAAAAATGCCAAACTTGCAACGATTATACCCATTGTGGCTGCAATGAGGCATACCATCCTCTACTACCCACTCCCACCTCCCCTTCCCCAATAACCCAGAGGCGCCCAAGGGCACTGCTGGCTACGCAGCCTACACTCACTCCCAGGGAGACAGCAGCACGCCAAGCGTACCCACCTGGTTGGCCTTGGAATGCTCTGGCTTCCAGGATGGCCAACACAGGGGCAGGGGCCTTCCATTTCTCACTAATGAACACCACATTGTATTAGGGGGATCCTCTAACATAACTTTGCTCAACCCCAAGTGCATGTACCTGGTGCCACAGCAAACACCCTGACCCCAAACAGAAACTAACAGGAGGGCAAACTCACTCACTTGAGGTGCCGTTAAAGTTTTTACGCTTCTCTGGCACAACTCTTTCCCATAACGTGCAGTGTAAGATTCAAAGGTTTTGGGGTTTTGGTTTATTTTTTTTTCTGAAGTGCTCTTCCAGCTACCCGAAGGTTCTGCCAGTCATTAAAGTGAACCTCGTTGGCTTAAAAGGGTAAACTGAGGTACAAAAGGCACAAAGTCACATGCCATCTATCAGCACAGGAAAACAGAGGTTGGACAGGAATTCTTTTCAAAACTCTTTAGATTAAAAAAAAATGTATTTCTCACAAGTTCAAAGTCAAGCTACCCCAGAGGAAACTTGCAAATTTGTCTAATAGTCTGTGAAGCAACTCAGGTTTTCTTGGGGTTGTTTGTTTTGGGTTTTTTGTTTTGTTTTGTTTTTTACTTCTTGAGAAGGAACTAACTTGCCATCTTATTTTCAAGTCTGCCCAGTGGCTTGGCATCAGAGAGAGCTGTGCAACCCTCTCCAAGCTCCACGATTGTGTGCGGGACCGACTACACATAAGGTAGGGGGAGGGGAGCTCTCTCACGCGCAAAACAGGAAAGTATGCCATGTTGACACTTCTGAACTCAAGCTAATGTTTATTATTCATAAACGTTATCATGAAAGTTAATGCACCATGGACTCATCAAATTAAAGACATCTTTAAAATGTGGGTGGCTGAAGGGAAATGTCCAGCTTCAGGTCTAACTCTGTCCCTTACCTACCATGGGACCTCAGGAAACAAACAGCACCGCCGCTCTGCTGCTTTCCTGTGTGTAAAATGTTGACAACTCAAAGGACGGCCGTGAGGTGGGGCACGGTCACATTCTGATAGAACGCGACCAGATTATCAATAGCCAAGTACTAAGTGAACTAGTAAACCATTAGCACCGACAGACCCCAAATTCGACAAGGACTCAAATGCCTGTGAGTCTTCTGAAGGCAGCAGACAAGGGAGGTTAGAACCGGCGGCAGCTGGGCTGGACTCGCACTCCTGCACTCGCCAGCTCTGGGCAAGGTGTTTCACCACTCAGGTTCTTCATCTGTGAAACTGGAATGATGCTTAGCCATCACGGGTCAGAGAAAAATAATGAGGCTCCTGGCACATTAGTAAGTTAACACATTAATAAGTTCACAGCCATTAACTAGTAGAAAAATAAAAACAAAACAAAAAGGCCAAGATGAGTAGAGTTAAGACGTACCTCCGTGAGTAACCTCTACCCTATTATCCATGGCAGTTTTTCTTGTTTTACCCCAACACTGGCATGCTGATCTTAGGCCCCTGCTTCTAAAACAAAAGGGTAACTGTGATGGGCCTCTCTCAAAATGTAGAATGAACACCAAGAGAATGCTTTTCAGATAACAACCCACTGACGACACTCTCCCCTGGCTCCCCCAGCAGCATGCCACACCCCAGCACACACTGGTGGCTTCCCGGATGGCTGGGGAGACCAAGGCTGGGGCATCTCCTCTGCCCCCCAGCTCCACGGGCAGCCGGCACCTGCTGACGGGTCCCTGGCTGCTCAACAGACAGCATTCGGGGAGCAGCCAGAAGCAGGCGGGCCTGGCCCTTCCCTCTGTGCAAACAGGAGGCAGGGGCCTTGACTCACTGGGCCTGTCAGGAAGAGGCGCTGAGGTGGCATTCCTGCTGCAGGAGGGGACTGTTTATGTGCAGAGCAGCGCCCTGAGGAGGGGCCGCTCCGACGAAACAAGCCCACCGCTCAGACCACACGCTCAGCCCTGAGGATGCAGCTGGGCCGGCTGCCGTACCTCCCGGACCCCTAACCTCCATCTCCTTCCTCCAGACCAGACCCTGCGCTGGGGCTGCTTTCCGCTGCAACTGTAGCAAAGGCTTATGGAGAAAGGAAGCAGCTTCGTGGAGGGGACCATAGAGGAAGGTACGACTCCTGGCCCAGGGTCCCCCGTGAGACAGTGTGCACAGGTTCTGCCAGCACAAGCAGGGCCAGGAGCAATTTCTAATGTCTCTCTCCAGGAAAGGTAACCTTCACGAACGCACCCCAAGTCCCCCCAGTGATTACATCATGATTAACAGAATTTAGGAATTAAGAGAAAAACATGACCATTTTGCCTACTTCTTGACCGACATCCTAGGCTCTCTGCAAGGTTCTGAAATGAATACAAAATAACTAATAAAAATCATTAATTATTTTTAAGGTTACCTAGAGTCATACAATGTCAGTGTTAAGAGGAATCTTACAGGCCGTCTTCTCCAGTTAATTTATTTGACCGATGAAGAACATGAGGTCCACAAAAATGAAATGACTTTCCCAAGGTCACACAGACAAACATTTGCAAAGCCAGGGCTAAAATCCAGGCCTCCAGCCAGAGCGGGCACTCTTTATTCTGTACACAATGATTATTCCTACTATGGTGACAGGGTTCCCCTTGTCACTCATGAGTTCTTATTACACTCCATGCATTTAGTTGGCATTTCAATGACAAAAGACAACCTATGCAAAATATACAGCATCAACTTAAATCTTAGGAAAGGAATATCAAATAGACAGAAAAAAATTATAAATACTAGAAGTATAAAAGTCATCACTTGGAAGCTCTACCGCTGAAAATCTCCTATGATGCACTTTCTGAAGGGTACTTTAAAACCAGACTCAATAACACACTCTGACTTTAAACATAATGATAAATAATGAATTACGCTAGCACAAAACTGTAATTGCACAAAAATGTCATTAATGGAGAGCAGAAGTCCCCAAATACCTCAATGACCATGTATCTACATGCACCAAGTTTAGGAATGCCCTTGCCTGACCTAGATTCTTTATTTTCCATTTGTACCTTGAAAATATGTACCTGATTGATTCTGTCATCATCTCTGAGGTTTAACGCTTGGCCTGATAAACTGATATAGAGGTTTTAGCAACTAACAGTATGAGTGGGAGGCAACGTAACACTACCAAGAGAGAAAAACACCTCTTTCACAAGGCTCTTCCATAACACTGCTCTTTTAAAAATAATAATAATAATAATAACACAGCCCTGTCTTTAAAATTTTCCTTCTTTCAAAAGAAAAAATCATCTGAGATTCCCAACACTCTCGCATAGATCCTGGCCTCACACCTCCTTCTCTCTTTGCTTCCTACAATCAAGGTATTTTTCTTCATATTTATGCAAACTTTTCTCTCACTGCAAACTTGCGGCATGCTTCCCACACGGTACTCCACATCTAAAATAATCCTATCCCTGTTTGCACGCCTCCTTCACATGCTTCTGAATCTCCAAGTTCTCCCTGAAGCTGACCCATGAAATCATGCTAGCCTAGAACTGTTGGAAGGAGGGACTCAACAGGCACAAAATATGTAATCATCGATGTACACATTAATCCATAAATTCAGTGGTCCTCGGGCACTTTTAGCCATAGAAGCATCTGGAGTACAGGGAATATTTTGTGTGAGCTCTCCTGACCAGTCACCCAGCCATGGAAGATTAAAACGACTCAGAAACACAGAGTGGGGACAGGGGACCCAAGATGACGCATCTCATCACCTGAGACAGGAGGATTTTTTTCAAAAGTCTATGAAATATCACTTAGGGTCTTTCATTCCTCTCTTCATTATCTCCCTTTGTTCTATCGTTAGTTCATTTATACTTGCTTACTATTTTCCTGGTTGTTGTATTTCAATCCACCATTCCCTTCCTCTCCTCCTAAATAACTGACGACTTGTTTCGCACTTTTTTGCTTTACCCACTTTAGGATACAAAAAAGTGTCTTGTTGTCACCCCTGTTTGATGCCAGCAGTAAAACATCTCCTCTTGGGATAAACATTAAAACAAAACAAAAACTTTAACTGTCCTCACTGGTGTTAATGATGACGTTTCCCTTCTGCTCAAAAGTTCATTTTTGCACACATACACACGCACATGCGTACACACGCACTACATGGCAGAAACTGTACAGTTTCTCTGCAGAACTTGCAAAGCAAAAAACAGCAGCTTAGCATAGCGGCCTAAAGCTACTGAGAGGTTTCAGATATGTTGTCATGAACGTGTTTGAGGTCGGTTTTTAGCTGTTTCTCAGGCACTGAGAAATATTATATTGTGCGTCAAGAACACGTATGAAAATGTACCCCCTGGTTAGAGGAAACCACACTACATTTGAATCACTTCGAACTCTTAATCTGGTCCTAAGATTAGCCATTTAGAGTAGATATTATAAAAAGTATTATCGTTCAGATTCAGTGTCTAAGTCGTTGACCTGTGTTTGCTGGGAGAGGCCCAGTTTCTGTCTATTGTTCTGGTATAATTAATAACAGTACACATTATACTCTCAAAAGTATTGCAGTTTAGATAGTACATCATAGATTCTCCCAATCTATACACCATCTGAAATCTAATAGCCTAAAACTTTCTAATGCTACTTTGGGTCTTAAAGCACCATCTGGGTCAAAATACTTCATAATTTTCAGACATAGAACTAGATGCTACAGAAAAGGACAAATGGAAAAATGTTGACAGTGTAGTAAGAAGACGCATTTCAAGGGCCCAGGGACAGGCTGGGACCCAAGCAGTAGAAGCTGGAAAGCACCTGGGACATATAATAAAGTTGGCCAAATAATCAATAAATATTTATGGCCTGAACAGCAATATTTTGAATGTGTCTGTAAGCATGGCTCCCTGCCAGTGCAATTGGATCGACTGCAACCTACTCTACAGACCAATTTCTTTCTGTATCTGCACAGAGATTATGAACGACACAGTTACAAGAAAAAGGCAACACAGATAGGCACAGGGCTTCAGAAAAGGAGCTAGGTAGGGACAACCCATTTATGCAATTTGAAAAACATCTACTGACAGTCTGAAAAAAGATATCTTTAACCCAACTGAAAAAGAACAAGTAGCTACAGACCCATGACAAGTAAAGATGACAGATCTGGGAATTGTCTTGGCATTCCCAACCCTGAGTTAAGAAGAGCTTAACAGCTATAAGCAAATGCTGTGAACACAGAGACAAATCCCATCAGAGGTTCTGTCTAAGCAGAGCAAGGGAGCCAACATTTCATTCTGGAGCAGCCAAATTAAAACATGGCGACCGTGCTGTTAATATACAAATTCCTCCCTGTGAGGACTGTGTGGACACAAGGACGTTCATTATTTGGAGAAAATGATAGAGAAGCCAATCCCTTACCCTCGGATAAGTAGCCAGGCATCTGTTGGCTTCTCTATTAGCCATGGGCCCTGGAGGGTAGGCAGGTCTGCAGGTGGAGTCCTGAGGCTTACCTTCACTCCTGTGCCAGAATAACTACAAATAATGTACCCTGACCCACACAATAGACTGGAAAATACTGGTCAGGACAAAAAAAATGCATGTAGACAGCAAATGTAGGTACCTCTGGCCTCTTTGCAAGCAGGAAAAATTAAACTACAATGAGAAAATGAGCTCATTGCTGATCTCTCTCGTCACCCAGGTTGTGAGTGAGTTGATATGCAGAGCCATGACAAAAGAGGTACAACAAGCAGAATCAGGAGGCTTCGGGAAGGATGTGACCTTGGAAGTGGCAGTGAAGCACACCTGGAAGACACTAGAAAAACAAGAACCCTGGTTCTCTGCTTGGTGGCACAAGCATTGCCCAAACCTTCTAGCATCTTGCTAAAGCAGCACATCTGACTGCCAGGCCTGGAGGCAGTGCATGGACAGGCCTTTTCCCCAGGCTCAGAGGAGCCGTGCAAGAAGGCTGGGAGCTCCTGCACCTCTTCAACCCCCAAAGCACCAGCATCACTGCCTTCTTGCATGTCCCTCTTCTAACTTCCAGCATTTCTATGAATAACACGGTGCTTTTAATTTTAGGCATAAAATGTCTGCAACAGCTCATCAGTTTGTAATGTTCTAACAGTGTGGCCTTGAGCAAATTCTGATCTCTCTAAATACCATTTTCTCATCTGAAAAATACATCAAAATAAGACCTCCTGCCCCCCTAGAATGAGTGTGGAGTGCAACAGCAGCACTATTGGATGTAAAAGTGCCGTGTACACAATGCAGGCTCCATACGTGCTTCAGGAAGACCCCTATCACTGGTGAATGCAAGAACTGGTGAATACCTTCAACACAAACTCATGGAATGCCACCACAGCCATGGGTCATTCCTTCCGCAAGCCGGAGAGGTGTCTGTCAATGTAGCCTCTGTAGACTTATCTGTGCTCTTGGAAACAGGGGGCCTGGCTTTCCTGAAAAAATTCTGACCTCCACTAACGAGCTCTGGGTTTGCAGCGATTCTGATGGAGCCCAGAGCAAGCTGGGCTCTGGGAGGCTGACCACGGCTGGTTTCTCTCGTAGAAGGAGGTGATCTCCTACAGGGTGGTCTGGTCTCTTTAAGAAACAAAAAAAGTTACGCAGGCCAAAAAAAAAAAAAAAAAAAAAAAAAAAAAAAAAAAAAAAAAAAAAAAAAAAAAAAAGGAAGAAAGAAACAGCAATACAAACCCACCAAAAATGCCAGGAATGCAAGCTCTGCCAACCAAATAAATAAATAAAATGTGAGATACTTTATAACTGGACATGATGCATTTCTCAACTCTGCGTGACTGAAACATTCTACTTTGCCATCAACGCTGCAAAGGTGCCCCTAGTCCTCTTGGTGGCCTTTTAGCTCTGAAGTAGTACTGACAACCTCCATCACCCAAAACAACTAACCGACCCCTGTGTCTTTAATTCTGAGAGTCAGGACCTCCAGATACTCTAGCCACACTCTGAAAGTTACCCATCCCAGTGTTTGCTCTATGGAGCACAGAATGGAGCCTTATCGGCTTGAGAGCTCAGCTAAGCAGGTGAAAAAGTTCTCTTCAACGATATTTTTCTTATAAGTCAAAGGGCACAAATATAGTGGCAGCCCCTATTCAACATTTCAAGGGCCCTGAAAGTTCTACATGGGTCAGGGTAAGTTTCTGTTGACCTCTTTTCTGGTTAACTGTTAAACAGAATTCATTATGGATCAGGCATTGGTTTGAGAGTTTTCACACATTAATAGATTTATTTCTCATATCTACCTATGAGATAGAAACAATTATTACATTCATTTTACAGATGCAGGAGCTGGAGCACAGAGAGATTAGGCAATTTGTCCAAAGTCACACAGCTAGTAAGTGGCAAGGCTGGGATTCTGAACCTGAGAGGCTGGCTCCCAAATCCCAGCTCTGAAGCGTGGGGCAATTTAGTCAATGGAGTGTGGTCCACGGGGGGCTGGAAGCCAAGTGAACCAGGGATCCTAATAGCCTGGGCAGCTCTGCCCTCCTTTCTTGTCCACACTGATGAAGATACAAAGACTGACGAAAGGGACTAGGAGAGGGAAAAAGCTTCTTCCTCTCTCTAAGGTGCCCAAAGGATGGACATCCTCTGCTGGGGCAGCAGGGAGACGGACCCTTTTATTCTTCTAAAGGAGCAAATATCCAGAATGAGAACTCCTGCTCTTCTCGGGGCATTCCGCTCACCTCACCAAGAAGGTGGGGTGAGGAAAAATTAAGCGGCCTGGGAAGGTATTTGCTTTGGCACCCATCTGCCACTCCTTCACAGCAAGCTCCACACCAGGAGGGAACTCCAGGGACATTCAATAGCTCTGTTTGTTTCAGCCCATTTAAGACTCGAGAACCCTGCCATCACACATCGCACGTTACAATCAACATGGTACAGCCCAGTGTACAGTGACAAGGAAAATTCACTCCCAACGTTAGTGCAAAGTACATATATGTTAATTTGGTACTCAAAGCTGTCAAAAATCCTGTGAGGTCTCAATCTAGACTGAAGGTTCCCGATCAGGTCCCATCCACAAAGACAGGCAAACAATCCAGGCCTCCTGGGTCTACACCCCACCTCCCCACTGCCTCTCTTTACTTCTCACAGAACAGGGAGGCGGGGAAGGAGAGGGTTCTAGTTTAATTATTTCAACCAGATAAGACCCCAAACCAGTTGTCTCCATACGTCAGAAACCAAACAACCCAAAGAATCATTCTGACAAATATTTAAGTTACAGCTGTGGACACAAAGCCACGCTGCAAGAAGTTAAACTTTAAACACATGTCCTGTATGGTCTGATGGGCAAAGCAAATCCCCACATAGCCAGTGTCCTCCCCTCCCACAACAAAAGCAGGCAGCCTGGCCAATGTTTTTTCCATCCTCGCACCTGCAAGTTTAAGTTGCAACTGAAAATTTCTTTGCTGAGCTTTTCGATGGTAACTTGCAGTATTACTCAAGGCAAACATACCCTGAGAAGTAAGAACAGCAATTCATTTCACTTCAGCCGTGGGCTCATGAGATAATTCTTGGGTAAGGGATGTACCTTCTCTGTGCCTCCATTTCCCTCTTTCCTGTCTGAGGTATGGGTATAATATTCACATATATGCTTCTGAACACCCAGGAAAAAAATGACCTAAAACTTCCTTATTATGTTCTATACATATTTTCAAGTTTCTCCTTCTATTTTCCCCAAGACAGTGCCAGAAATCACATCTCCTTACAATGAATGGCAGAAGACTGCCCCATTTCTCGGGCCCATTGAAATGTTACTATACAGAAAGCTGCTTGTAAACTTTTTTTGAAAAAAAAAGGGGGGCACAGAGAGGCAATTATGATCATGGATGTACCTGTAGCATTAGGCCTGACTCTACTCACTTTACAGATGGAAGAGCTAATGGAAGTTACATGCCCAGGGTTCATTTTTATCAATACTCAAAAAAAAAAAAAAAAAAAAGCACAATATCCTTAAAACTGCTAATATTCAACATGAAATTACCCCCCCAAAATTGCTTCAGCTGCTTACGGTGATTTGAAAACCCTGTGCTGCCAGGGACGACTCCTCATTCCAGCACACAGCACCCACGTAGGTGTGTGGACTTACATATATCCACACAATATTGCCCAGATGACCCATCTGTCTCTTCTCCATGAACACACATATAAACAAGCCATTCTGAAGGAAAAGGCCTATTAGTCGAGTTTATATCTCTGCTGGGAAGGATCCTTTCACTTCTTGTATATATGGTTTGAATCACTTGTGACTAACAGAATTTATTCTGGCTTCCTTGAATCCCCCCAAACACAACTGTCAGAGCAACAGCATTTCTGAATTGTAGCTCTAAGTGCCTGAAATATCTCTATGGTTCTAGATGATCTCAGTGTTGCTCTCACCATCCATCGTCACCCTTGTGACAACAAACACCTCAGCCTTCTTTGTATACTTTCCAGTGATCAATACTGAGGTTGAAATGTTAGGGGGTCTAAGAGGAGAGGACATGACCGTGTCTCCATTAACATTTCTGGAAGACCTCCAAATGGCGAAACATCAGCATGGCTTCTGTTGAAAGTTTAAGCAGATTCAGAAAGAATTCAAATAAGCAACTAATTATGGCAGAGGCAAAGAAGTGTCAGCCACAGGGAGCAGCAGCTAAACTTATTGATAATCGCATACAGCACAGCAGCACAGTAAGCAATTCATTATTTTCCATAAAGCATCCCCTTTTCTCTGTATCTTTCTATATCCCTTGACCCCCAAAAGCACGAATCTCTAAGGACAGCTGGCAGCTCCCTATCCTAAAAGAAAGCATCTTTTCTTCTTAAACTGCATTCAGTCCAGGAGTTCTGGAGGACCAGACTCCATTAAACTGCTTAGTACCAAAAGCTGTGCCCAAGACAAAAATGGAATTTCTTTCCTATCCCTTTCTTCTTCAAATCCTTCAAATCAAACAGCACTAACCAAAGCCCCAAAGTCACAGTCAGGGTTGGGCTGTTTTGCCTCTTCTAGCACATCGTTGGTAACAGACGACAAATTCATGGCAGATGAGAGAAAGGGTGAGTGAGCGACCTGCATGAACAGAGGGGGCCGTTTCCTGAAGTTAAGGTGATCATTCCGTTGTCTTCCCATCTCCTTGTCCTCAGCTCAGAAAAGAGGAGCCAGAAAGCCCAGGGACATGTGACAGGGGAGCCCAGGAAGGCAAGACACTTGAAAATGGGCTTGCAGGCCAGCCACTTCCACACCGTTTTGGCTCTTACTGCCCAGGGCCCTCCATCCAGCTCCAGTTCTAGGGTCTGCAGGGTCAGGGCAATGATGTCCTCCGAGGCGGTGTCCATCCCCCCAACGTTAAGGAAGGAGACCAGAGGGTTCTTGCTCATTTGGGAAAAATAAAGAAGTAGGAATGGGGGTGCTAGACATTCTATAAGCTTTCCCCCACTCCTCACAAAAACACAGCTGTGAAAATAAATACCACCCCCAAACAAGGGTCTCAGGCCACCAACAGTCCTCTCGTTCTCTGCCTCTCTCCAGCTGCCACCAGCATCGCCCAGCTCAGGCGGACGCTGCCTGGAAGCGAAGCGTGAGGGGGTGGCGGGAGAAGCGGAGGAGACCCCGGCAGCGAGAGCCGGGGTGGGCGCCTCGCTAACCACACTCACCCGGAGAGGGGAAAAGCTCCAGATCGACTTTTTCCGTCTTGATGATGGTGAGAGTCGGTTTGAGATCGACGGCCGCCTTCATGGTGCCAGCAGTGCTGGGCGAAGAGGAGGGTAGCAAGTTTGCTGGTATTCTTGTTTTTCTTTTTTAATGGGGGTTTGGAACCGGGGACAGGGGACGGGGGCAATTCGACTTTCCCCCCTAAAATCTCAAATCCCCGCTGACGCTCCCCCGCGCCCAGGTGCGCCTGGCACTCTCCGGGAAACTTGGCACTTTGCGGGGAACTGCGCGCGCTCCGGGTCCCAGGCTCGGCTGCGCCGCGCCGCTCCCACCTCGCCCGCGCCCGCTCCCTCCTCTCGGCCGCCGGCTGCCTCCGCTCGTCCCCGCTCCCTCGAGCCGCTCGCCTGCCCTCCCTCTCGCGCGCGCTCTTTCCTCCTCTTTAGGGCGTTTCTCGCGGCCCCAAGCCCAGAGCTGCGTCTGCGCCCCCCCCCCCATCCCCCAGGATCTCCGCAGGGGGGAGCGCGGGCGGGGCGTGGAGGGCGGGGCGGCCCGGGGGCGGAGCCAGGACCCGTGGCCAATCCCTGCCGGCCTCCCAAAGCGAAAGGAAGGTGGGCGGAGCTTCGGGGCGGCCGCGCCCACTCCCCCTGGTCCGGGGGCGGGACTGCCTAGGAGGAACCACTGAAGCGGGCGCGGGCGCGCGGTGCGCTGGCGGGCAGGGGACCCCTAGCAAGGGCGCGCAGGGCTCGGGACAAGCAGGCTGCGTGCAGAGGCCCCCCAACCGCTTTGGGAAAGTCCCCCTGATTCTGCACGCATTCTTGAGAGCTTGGTCACCCGCTCAGCCCCCCTCCCGGTAGCAGCATAGTTTTCCTAGTGCGTGTACATCATTCATTCACGCAGACTGACACACAGGACGTGAGGCATGCGAATGAAGGGGCGTGCGTGCGAGCGGGCGCAGGGGCTGGAGAGCCGCTGTCCTCAGAGGGCTTTAGGAATATTGGACCCCGGCGGGATAGTGAGTCAGGCGCCCAGGAGGTGCTGGAGAGCCGACCCGAGCCATCCCTCAGGAAACATGGCCCTGTCTTTGCTAAGCATCAGGTCCCAGGCAACCCACTGCTGACCCCAAAACAAAGGCCCAAATTCTGCCGCTTCACTGGGAGAGTAGAGAACAGGCCAACCCCCCACCCCAGAACCAGTCCTGGGATTCCAGAAGCTTCCATTTTACCTATAGCAGTGGTGTATTTATTTACTCGGTTCCTCCATGTCACCCTGGCCACAGTTCTGTCCTTCCTTTTGCAAACTCTCCCCTGCTGCATGAAACGGACAACCCTGCTACTACCACTACCCCCACGGCCACCAAAAGGGAGGCTCTGTGGTCTTGAGTTTCGGGAGTACCTCGTCCCCAGACATGACGGAACCACAGTGCACAGCCCCTGCTCCAGCTGGGAATTCCAGGCACCACAACGTGACCCTGAATAATTAATGATTTCCCATGGATACATCGGTGATCATAAATGCAAATAGTTGGTTCTAATTAATAAATCAACCCGTAGATACCTAAGAGGTACATACGAGGCTGTCGGAAACAAACCCTGCCATAAATGCCTCTATGTCTCATATTCCATGGCTGGGTACTCATACATCTACACTCATGTGCAGCTAGAGCCAGACACTGAGATCTTTGAGTAAAATTTTTCTGAATGACCTCAGAGAAAGCTATTTTTAATCTTTTTTTTTTCTGATTCCTAAGCATCTGTTGAACTCTCACCGTTTGCCTATAACTGTCACCTCTGCCTCTGATAAGTTTTTACACACCTGCTGACCTTCACCTACTCCCAGCTTGTCTCCTTGAAGCATTTGGTAACTTACAGATTTCCCACAGCAAATGAGGGAAGGAGCCAGAAACAGAAAATAAGTCTTGAGCTTCTGGTTCAAACTTCAGATTGATTATGCCCCTCCTTCGGTAACCAGAGGAAACTCTCTGTAGTCGATAATTCTAATTTTTGAAGGATTGTTGTAGTCCAGCTGTGTTTCTAAAAGGTATGAGAAAACAATGCTGGCCCCCAGATGACAAGAACAGACATTTCTGATCCTGGGAAAAGCTGGGGGAAACAGCTGATGAACGCATTGTACATTCACACATCCAAATGAGTGGCAAAGAAAAGCACCTTGAGCCTTACCCACTATGAATATATCAGCAGAAGAACTGAGCAAATCAAGTGTTGCTTTGAGGAGTTTTGTTTTCTTGATGTTGTTTTAAGAAAATGTTGTTTTTCTTAATTCAAGTGTGAGTACTTCTCTGTTTTCAAAAGCAGCTTCCTGAGAACAAGTCCTTGCTCTCCTCCCCACTTGGTCCTTCGGCTTCGTTCTTCAGCTCGCCCAGACACTGCTGCAGACACCCCTCCCCAAAATGAGACACTGCAAGAGCCCTCCCACATTAAACCGTAAACACTTCCAACTTTAGCAGTGGGAGGATTTATTATTCCTTCACTTCTTCAGCAGTGACAATCAACTTGTCGGTAATCCCTTCCAAACACCTGTCCTGAAGCACAGAAGTTCAAAATGTTTGAAGGTCCCAATCAAGGAATGGGGTTGGGTAAAGCCGCAGGGTAGGGGACATAGCCAGGGGCCACCATCGACCTCCAAGAAGGTTACTTCTGCATGAGCCAGTCATGAATATTCCTGTTATTAGAAGTTACCCATCTGATTGCAGATCCGGTTGACACCTCACTCGGGGCAAGGAACACTAATGTGGATGAGTTAAAGTATTCTAAGTATCACACCTGCTTAATCAATTTTGATAAATGAAAAGTTTGTTCTTTTTCAGACACAAGTCGATTTTCCTATTATAAATGTTCTTATGGACGTCTGATGCCATTTCTGCCTTACCACGCCCTAAAAGACAGTGTCTAGCCCCATGTCTGCAACATGGCAGATGCTCAATAAATACGTGTGAATGATGCATGATCAACTAACTTCCTAATCACCGTGGCCTTCTACTTTGCCACCAACTCTTTCTGATTCAAGGTTTAAGTGAGTTTGAGACGCTATGGCTTGTGAAGATGAACTACAAAATGTCAGTGACTCTGCCCCTACGTCTGCACTTCGTCCCACGTGGCAGAGCAGAGCCTCTGTCCCCCAGCACTCATGTCGAGTCCCCTCACTTGTGCCGAAGTTTCCCCACCAGCAAAACAAGATCAGCTGAGCCTTGCCTTCCACCCACTTGGGTAAGCTGCTTCTAGATTATATCTGATTTTTAAGACATTCAAGAAAAATCGACCAAAGACATAGTTCTTTGCTTTAGCTTGTAATGTAATGTTCTTCCTGTACTTGGGAGAAAGAAGAACTGTGTTCTTAAACATTCCCTAGACTTAGGGAATTGCATCCAGTCAGTGCTGAAACTGCCAAAAGCAAGAACATCATGTTACTTAAAGGTCAAAAACAGGGCTGCAGAAGTTGGGGGACAGAGATGTGGAGCTAGATGTTACTGTATCAGGAAAATAGTCACATTTTTACAAGAATTTCCTCAAACACCTGGAGTATGTAAAAAACAAAAAAACAACAAAAAAAACATAAACTTTCTCAGTTATACTCCTCCCTGAACTCCACCCCATTTTCAGTAAAATATGTGTATACATAAAACTACACCTCATGTCAAATAATCATGGAAGACAGACTTGACCTCTCCAGAAGTGTGCTGGAATAAGTTGTCTGTTTTCTGAATCTTGAACTTCAATGAACCAAAGAATGTCTGAGTTGCAAGCTGAAATATGCTGTATTAGATGTAGGTGCACAAACTTCAGACCACTAACGGCTGATCCAGAGCAAGCCGATGACTCACAGATGTTGATTTACTGGTTTAAATGTAAGATTTAAAAAAAAAAGAAGAAAGGCCTCAATTAACAACCTGTCTAACTCTGTGGTTGTTTTTCTCTGAGAAAAGGCAACAGTCCCTGTCACACACAGAAACGGGCTTCTCAAGCGTCGCTCTACAGAAAGTGGTTTCTATGTGATAAGTTGAGTCATTAAAAGACACACCAGGGAGGACAGATGCCCGGGGCTTCGATGTCCGTCCACCATTATCAAGCAGCAGTAAAATGGAAAAAGTGGAGATGGAAAGGAAAATGAAAATAACTCTCTTAATTAAACTCTGATGTCAGAAGGCCTTAGGGTCAGTTTAAAAACCCAAGTGGGGGACTCAGAGCTGTGCTGTTGGGCTGGCTCGGGTGACCTCACCAAAGCCACTTAACCTTTTTGTGTCACAACCTCGTCTCTGTTTCGGGGAATAAAATCACCCCTGGCTCTCCGGAGCATGTAATACAGAGTCATTCGCTATTGTTTAGATGGTACAATGAACAATGGGCGATAAGAGGAGCCACCATTAGGAGGGAAGTGGGGGGAGGGATGGGCAGGGAGAGGGGAGGGTTTGATTGTCCAGGAAAAGTCTCCATAATAAAAACCAAGACGAGAAACGAATCGTGTAGGCTCTGGAATAAGACTCAGGTTCAAATTCTAGCTCAACCGACCAAATGGCGAATTACTCCCCGCAAATTACACAACCCTAACCTCAGTTCCTCCACATAGGAAGCGGAGATAGTGGTGGCACCCACCATTTAGCATTGCTTAGAAGATTAAATGAGAAAATGCGTGAAAAGCAGTCAGGGCAGTGTTTGAATCAGAAAAAGTGCTCCGTGAATATTAAATCATTGTCACTGCTGTTCAGATGCAGTAGGTGGGAGATGGAGAAATCCTGCTAAATCTCTTCTCTGTGGCCATCCTCTTGGTAGAGTGGCTTGGACCCTCCCTTTACCTGAACCATCTGGAGAGGGAAAAGGGAGAATGATCAGGTTTAATTTAAAAATCTCTGCACGCCACCTCCTCCATTCCTGATCTGGGGACTCGCCCAGCCTTGGGAATTCCAGTTGGGAAATTCTAGCAGTACCTGATGAGAAGAGAAAACTACGGAAGTCTATTTGTTGTGAGCGTTACGGAAAAGCTGTGGTTCGAATTCAGAAGGACAGTCACGGCTGTGGTGGCTCTTTGGAGACAAAACCTTAGGTCTTGGCTTTGGCACATGTTAGAACTAGCAGATGGGAGTCTTTGAGACAGAGTCCAGTCTGGCCCTCTAATTCACCAGAGGGGAAAAACATGAGTTTGAGAGAGTAAGTCATTCTGCCCAAGGCCACGCAGCCTGAAAAGGGCAGGGTCGGGGCTAGAACAGGGCTCCCTGATTGAAGTTCTCTCCACGGCAGCGCCTCATGTTTACTAACACCACATTTTCAGGAGAAGTCACTGTCATTCAGCTCAGTATGTCACTGGACACTCCTGAGATGTGAAGCAGGATACTCTGTACTCACAGAGACAGATAGATGATAAGTCTTCTCTTTCTTTTTCTTTCTTTCTTTTTTTTTTTTGAAATATCTTTTTATAGAAATAAATCTCTAGCGATACGACCATCTTCTCCGCACTGAATGGGCAAACACATTGCAGGACAACCACACTATCATTCCCTGTGGGAGACAGCTTGGCATGGGCTGTAGGGAGAGAGGGGTCTGGGTTGGCTCTATTGCCATCTGCAGTTTCTTTAGACTGTAATTATGAGCCATTCAGCTGCATCTGCAGCCCCAACAATGTGGAATGGATTGGCCCCATCCACAGACCGAGCGACATTTTAAAATCTACCAGTTCAGACATCACGTATTCTTCTTGCAGCGAGTCAGACCCCAATCTCACAAAAAGTGGTGAGGAGCTGCCTGCCAGTCAAAGCTACGGGGCTCCGAGGCTTCCGGCACGCCCAGCATCAGTTTGCTTCCCCAGTGGCCTGAGCATGTTTCCAGGGAATATTGCTCCCTCCTGGGCCTGGAAAATGCAGAATGCAGGTTGCCCCCTGAGCCTTTGGGGATCATGTGGTTTGGATTCCGATTTAAGCTGTCCTGAATTGGCCTCCAGAGAAGGGAGGGGGATGATGGCATGGTCATAGATGGCAGAAGCACTAATGTTCTGTAATAACATGGCAGAAGCAGAACAGCAGGCTCCTAGCAAGAAGCTCTGTATCCCTGAGAACAGGATCTGGGCCCTCCCTAGGATGCAGGTGGTTTCCTCTACTGGAAGGCTAAGGCTCTCCTCTGATCTTGCCCTGCTCTGCTCTTGGGTAAAAGGACACCACCAGACTGCAAAACAGATGCTCTCTGCAGTTGTGGTCTGAATCTTAAATGCAGATAATTTTATTGTGGAATCCTTTCCCCTTCACCTCCCCCTTTCATTTGGAAATGCCAAGTCAATTGGCCCAAAGGACTAGCATTTACCACCCTAGAGATGAAGGAGCAGAGGTGGGGATGAAGACCCTCTCCGTGCTATTCTTGCTCCTGGAAGCCAGGTAGAGGAAGCAGGTAGCCTTAGACAGCGGTTCTCAACCTGTGGGTCAAACGACCCTTTCACAGGGGTCACCTAAGACCATCGGAAAACATATTAGATATTTACATGACAATTCATAACAGCAGCGAAATGACAGTTATGAAGTAGCAACAAAAATAATTTTATGGGGGTCCCCACACCATGAGGAACTGTATTAGGAAGGTTGAGAACCACTGCCTTAGAAGAAGATGAACTAGCCTTGACAGAAAAAGGGACAACAGTGTAGGAGGAAGCAGTAGAAAGATCCTCCTCTGAGAAGAGTGGAAGGTTAAGTGAGGGGGAGGGGACAGGACACTGTGAGTTAGAGTTACAGTTAGATCCTATGTCCTTACCATCCAGGGACTTAAATCCCCAAGATTCCATAAGGAAATTAAGGCCCGGTGATGTATACAGTACTTCACAGAACCAAGTAAATTGTCCTGCATGACCCATAGTTATGGGGTGACAATAAAACAAGTCAATGGGAGGGCCTCCAGCTGGACCGGTTGCAAACGATACAGAGTGGCATGGAGGTGACAGGGTTTCGGAAGGTCACAAAAGATGCAAGGGAAGGTCCAGCCAAAAATCTACACGGAATGCAGAAGCCACGCCTCTGTCTTTCCCCCACGTGGGCATGTGCTGTATGCAAAGCATTTCCCCACTTTACAAAGCGCCCCGTTGTGCTCGGCTGCCGGAGTGCACCCCCAGTGCCTACCTGAACATGCACGTCTGCCTCCTAAAGACAGCTGCTCGTTTCCATCCTCATTCTAAGCTAGGTGGCTCAGCTCAAGACAGTAGGGGCTTAATACACTGTTGGTTATTTTATTAATAAACAGATAATTTCCTAGCATCCCAAATATGGATCTTGACCTCAGATATCTGTCTTTTGTTGTTGTTGTTTTGTCTAATGTGAGACTCAAAGTTCCTCAGAGTTTGAGACTAAAGAGCTAACTGAATGACTCTTTTCCAGCTGACAGGTCTTTACAAACTTTTATTCTGCTCCTCTCATTTCCCACCTCCACCCCCATAAGGAAAATGTTACCAAAGTTCACCATATTCCTGTCATTTTTCATCTGAGCATATGCGGGTATAGTTGTTGGCAAAAAAATGGCATCTGGCTCACCACAAAGCAAACCAGTTGTTTCTGTTGTTGGCTGAACTTTTATACAGCCTACTGTTCATATGCTCAAACTGCTGCTCAGAAACAGTCTTCAGCAATGCCTAAACTTTAAGTTGAATCTTTTATTTCACTGATGATTAGGAAGGCAAGATGTACTCGCTATATTCGCTATTTGTGAGGTAAAAGAATATATAAAGTGAACCCCATTTTCTCCATCTTTATGAGGGAGAATAGATTGTTGGACACCCATAGGGAGCCCAGGGCCTGTTACTAATCCCCTCCACCTTTTCGAAGTTACTGTAACTGGTCAGGTCAGCAGAAACCTTGCAATTTTGGAATCTTTTGGACGTGCTGTACGCACCCCCTGCAGTGAAGCAGGTGATGGGCTGAGAGTGGGGATGAGAATGCAGACATCAGAGGGAGTCCGCTAAGCCATCCCACCTCATGGGTGGTGCAGAAACACATAAGGAAAGCCTGACCTCTCTTGCCAGCTGGTCTGTGGCAGCCTACCCCTCTCCACAGTTAGTTATATCTGCTAATGGATAATGGAGATGTAGCAACAGAAAAGCAAGCTGACCTTAAACCATAGAAACCAAGGACGTAATGGGTTTGGTTAGGGTCCACCATTGCAGCTGAGCTGTGATGGGGATCATGAACATACATTATTTTATATCACTTCTTCCAGACCTAGGTCCATAAACCAGCCCCCCCAAAACATAGTATGTGTCACCCTGAGAACATCTTGCTAGTCAATAAATATTATATAACCTTCGTTGAGGACATCATTGTAGTTGTCTACAAACATCTTACGCAGGAATCTATTCCTGTCTTACTTTAGCATATTTCACTGCACATTATTGGCTCCTAATTAATTATTACAAATCCTACCTTTGCCAATGCTGAATCTATTAATACTAATAGAGGAAGTGAAATGTAGAGCACTGTTAAAATTCCCTTGCTATTTCAAATCTCTTTTTGTCTGTATACTATCTTGAAAAACTGTGCCCAGAATCTGAGTTTCCTATATATGCAGGAAGATAAATCCATAAAAACAACTCCAGGGAGTCCAATGTCACCATTCATATTTAGAATTTGCTGAGCACTAAATATGTCACCCATAGAAAGTTGACCGTTGGAAAATAACCTCAAGAAGAGAGCTGTCAACCTCTCTGGGACTATAGCTCCCATTTAATTCTCGGTTGTTAAGGGCCAGAAGGGGAGGAAGCCTCCTTCACGTTACAGGAAGCCAGCTGCGCTCTCTCCGTGTCTTGCATCATTCCTCACGAAGGAGTCGGAATGCAGCGAATGGCCCTGGCGATGACGCACGAGGTGGAACAGACCCCAGCTCACATCTCATCTATCTGGATTGGCTCCCATACAATAAAAACCTTTCTTCCGTCCAGTTGGTGAAGAGGCGAGAAACAAATCTGACATGTGTGACATGCAAGAAGGCGCCATTTAATCAGCCAAGCCTGTGAAGCCCTTTCAAGCATCCAGGGCTCGAAATCATAGGTAATGATAGGTAATGTGGAGAATGAAGAAAGCAGAAAATAGAGAATTTACTTCTTCGTGGAAATGCACTTCGTCAGATTGATCAGAAACATGTGTTTTCCCCAGACTGGGAAACTGTCTTGAAAGACTTCATCACGAACAGGCCTTGGGGTGGGAAGCGCCACCAGGGACCCTCTGGGCGGGCGGGTGGGGTGCAGCTGGGTGGGGAGCTGGCCACAGCCTGTGCAGGAAAGCACGTGGGGCAGGCAGCTCTCCAGTGGCAGATCCCCCGGAGTGACGCCTTTCCAGGAAGTCAAAATTCCTAATAATGCTGAAAATTTACAAAAACCCAAAAGACTATGGACTTTTCCTTCTGGGAATTCCACAGCACTGAAAGAGACCAGATGACTGGCAACAAGCGCTGCAGATCCAGGAAAGGCCTAGCGTCCCCATGTGCTCCTCATGTTCAGTAAGCGCACAGGTTTTTCTCGTGGAGATTTGTGGGGGGTTTTAATTGAATTGAATAGACTGAAGTGTTGATGGAGGTCAGGAGATGCTTCCAAATACACATCCACCATGCTTCCAAGTCGCCTATACAAAGACCTTCCAATGCTTGCCAAATTGACTATCAGGCTTTGGTTTCCCAACTGTGGAGAATGCACTTGAACTCTAAAATAACTGAGGTGGCAATGTAGGAGATGGGGAAAAGACACGAGCTTTGGCTGCAGATAGACAAGAGTTTGAATGTTGCCTGGCCAGTCTCCAGCTACCCGTCCTCTGGTCCGAGTTCCTTCTCCTGTACAAGGCAGCTGATCACAGTGCCAGCTCGTAGAATTGAACATGTGCCAAGTGACGTGCACTGTGCTGGATGCAAAGTGCATGCACATCAACAACACTTCACTGCTGTTGTTAATGTGAAGTATCAGAATTGTGACTTTGGATTTGGTGAGCCTAAAATGTTCACGGAGTTCATCCAAATTGTGGTAGGCAGTGTTCTCTGCAGATATCAGGGCATGGTGGCCACCCTCAGTGTGTGCTGTTGGAATCATGACATAATAAGAAAGATCATTTTAAATCTGAGTATGCAAATGGCACAAATCCTGATACCAACCCCTTGGATGAAAGGGGGTTGATTCCTATT
Organism: Lyroderma lyra; assembly: GCA_004026885.1. Classification (NCBI taxonomy): domain Eukaryota; kingdom Metazoa; phylum Chordata; class Mammalia; order Chiroptera; family Megadermatidae; genus Lyroderma; species Lyroderma lyra. The sequence continues at coordinate 95,155 of PVJL010000238.1, read as the reverse complement.
ATACAGACGTGAAATAAGGTTATGGAAGCTCTAATTATGTGTTCACAGCTACAATACAAATTCACAGCAAAGAGGGGTGCATGCACCTTCTAGGATTCCTTCCAATATCAGATTTCCCCCACTCTGGGTTGCAGGTTTAATACCCACTAGTGATGTCTGTGCCACCCGAGCAAAATAAGACCTTACACAAATGGCTGCACTATTTGGCTTTCAAGCTGGTCAGTAATTTAGCAGAATCTTACACACTGTCCAGTGTATATGATACACCATGAGGCTGAGGCATTTCCCAAACTGGCCCCCCTTTTAGGCAGTACCCTACTGCATTCACTTTATGGAAACCTCTTCTTGTGTTAACCCACCTTACGTTTTCCTTGGCTAACTCTTCTTCTGACCACCAAAAGTTTTCTAACAATCTGACTTGTACTGTCAACCTGAAACACTAAGCTTCATCTCTAGTTGTACTGCACACAGGCATTTAGTTACAGAAACGCTGAGCCCACGGAGCGCTCCCTCTAAACTTGGGCTTGCTACTCCAAATTCGGATGAAGTGTTTTACTTGCTAGTGTCAACTACCTGGGCTGACCAGTTGCCCCAAAGAATGGTATCTCCCGTTGCCTCTTCTGCCACCAGTCAGCACCATCACTGCTCCTATACTGCCATTTAGCAACACAGATTTCACTATTTAGAGGTCCTCAGCTACATAATTTGTATTCTGGCACCACCGGTGCCTGGCACCTAGCCATCAAGGCTGGCAGCATGGAACCCACTTAGTCTCCGCACGAGCTACTAGCTCCATTTTGGCAAGATTCACAACCTATCATTGGGAAAGTGGACTTAATTGGTTTTCTGGGGGTGCTTAGTTAAGTAACCCCACCTCAGCTCCAAGTTGATTAAAGTTTGCCCTTTCCAACAAGCGTAACAAATAAATGATGGGGAAATAGTCCCAGACGCACATGGCCGGGTCTTCTTGTTCTCTTTTTTTCCTGGTGACTTTGGGGAGGTTTTGGGCACTGATCCTGCACACACAATGCTGTTCTTGTTCTTCTTTGCTCTACAGAGCAGCCTTGAATAGCTCTGTCTAAAATTATAAGCAGGGACAGCCCCTAGGCTCCAAGAGATCAGAGCCCTCACGCTGGGCTTGAACAAAGACCCTGCTTTTCCCCAACAATTAGCCCTGCAAAAAAGGACATCTATCTCCCTCTATTTAAACCACCACGTGCCTTCAAGTCAGCCCATTGTAAAGTTAATTAAATAACACGCCTCTCTCCCCATGCAGGTCTCCTGATGAACTTTCCTCTGTCCAAAACCTCTGCAAAACGCCTAGAGATAGACAAGCCAATGTTCCACTCCGCATAAGCTCCCCCGTCGCCGACCGGCAGCCTTTGAAAAGCCATCTTGGGGAAGACTCCGCCACAACGGTCACAGGAACATCCCCACTTCCCATAGAGGTGTGTGAAAGATGAGACTTCTCAGAAAGGTGTCATATGGGAAAGCAGAAATTAGACACACGTTGTGACCAGAATTTTTAAAACACGGTGTGGAAGTAACAAATTCCTTCAAGGACTCCTTATTGCTAAGCAGACATAGTCCAAGCATAGCTCAAAAGGCCAAACTTGGCCGCTGCCCGCCTTTCCACCATGTTTCACTTCTTTCCAACAATCTCTGCTCTCCAACAATCCTGGACTCGTTCAAGTCCCTTGAACACACCTCAGTGCTTCACATTTGGGTGCACTTCTACAGGCCTTGGAAAGTCCTGGTCCTCTGTCCCACTCATCCATCAAGACAGAGCAGCAAGCATCACCCCCTCCCCCAGTGGCCTCCTGGCCCTTCCTGGATACAGTGCTGCATGTCCTCCTAGGCATTCTCACCACAAACTGCTTCAAGTCAGCACATACAGGCTCTGGCTGAGCATTTCCTGCACATCTCAGCCCTTCGAGGGCAGGAAATATATTCCACTCCAGTTTTCATTTCCAGCTTACAACCCAGTGACTTGGCCATGGGAACACAGTACCTGCTTAATAAATGTTGAAAGCCTAGGTAACTGAATAAATGAATAAGGTAATGACATAATGAATAAATGGGTGAGTGAATAAAGCAGCCATCTGATTGTCAATGTGATCCCAGATAGTAAAATCAGGCCTACTGCCAGCTTCCCTACAGATGGCCTGTGTGCTTGGAAAAGGGCATTAGTACTTTACGACATGGTTCTCTCCACTTGAAATTGTTCAATCTTAGACACGCTTTTCAGATAAGTTCTTTAAATGATACAATGGAAGGAGACCAGGCTAGCCATTTTCTAAAATACAGTTCTAGAGCTTAACTTTTCAGACCCACAACCGTCTTCACGGCTTCTAGCTAATGTAATCATGAAGCCATGCAAACTTTTCCTTCCATGTGTTTTAAGAAGAGTCATCAATCTTCTTGGATATCCTATGCAAATGAGTTGGTGACTACATTATAAAGAAATCCCATACAATTTAAATTCCCCATGAAATACTCATGGGTCTCAAAATTAGCAGTAAAAAATAAAAAGAAAGAAAAATTTAAGCACTTGGCAAAAGAGAAATTGAACTCTTCCAAATCCCTAAACATTTAAAAAACAGTTGAAGTCATTGAAGGTTTCGCACCCCTAAATCATAAAGCCTTGCAGCAGAAGTCACTGTCTGATGATTCTCGTATAAATTCACTTCTATCCATGGTGACATTCGGGGTCCGTTCTTTCCTTGTTGTTTTATCATCACAGCCTCAATGTTGTTGTTTTTTTTTAAATGTGCACTTCTAATATTTGGGAAGGAGTGTGCCTTTGATGTAAAGAGAAGATTCCACAATTATGCAATAGCCGTAACAGTAATAAATAATTATATCAGCAAACGCATTCCCAACTTTTCCAAAGTGAGATCGAGGGGGAGAAAAGACCGTGATTCACTCGGCAGTCACTCTGTGCTGGCAGCCTCCTGCTTGCTAAAATGGAATGCCCACTCGACAGTGATCAGAATGGACTCAAAGCTATAAAATGAAATTCTGGCTAGCAAGAAACTCTTTATTACTTGTCTTTACCACAGTGTGCCCTTATTCTAACGTCTTGCCTTAAGGCAGACGCATTCAAGTCCTCTAAGATATCTAGAAAATAGGATGATGCGTGAAGACAAATAGATCTGTATTTTTATACAGATCTGTCTTCTCCAGGTACCGGTCAGCATGAATGAACACAAAACAGCCATTGAGCATTGAGCGTGTAAAAATTCATCACGGACAGATCAAATAAACCACATGGCAGGAATAAACTGTTGCAACAGAGATAAACAGAAAACATGGTAGAAAGAAAAGAATGATTGGAAATGAATGTCAGTGTGAATGCCATATTAATCAAATGGAAATATCAGGTGTATATAATCGATGTACTTTCATCGAAGAGTAAGAATGTAAGAAACATACACTGTCAATGTGAATACTGTCACAGAGATATTGGATCCTTTGGGTAAACACATTATTAAGCATACTTTATGGAGGATAGAAATAGCTGCTTTCTAAATCTAATTGAGGTTTTGAGCAATATTAAAAGGCATAATAAAGACAAATCAAGTCACAAAAAAACCTCTTTGGGAAGAGGAAGAGCTTGGAATTGACTCGAGTCTAGATGGAGCAGCTGCCTTGAATATTCATGTCAATTCATTCCAGTGAGCAGGTTACTTAAACAATGACTTCAGAATAAGCTGGCCATGTAATTCTGCAAATCGGGCCCCATACAGGAATGATTAGGAGACGTCTATTTCACGCTACCTTCGTAGAGTTTGAGTCATTTTAAGTCCTCTATGTGCCAAACCTCAGAACTAAATGTGAGGAAGCACAGCTCCTTTCCTCTGATTGAAGTAACAGCACTGGGTTACATTGTCTGGCCACAGGTCACAAAGCACTTTCATCAACATCACCTTCCAGCACCTCTGAGCCATGTCTAGGAGAAGGCAACACACCACAGCCCTCAGCCCATAGTGTCCAGGGTATATAGAGACTCTGCAGTGCTTTGCACAACTCTGATCCATGTCAGCTACGCAAAACATGAAGCCACACACTGGCTCAGCTCTTTCAAATTATTCCTATGTCCCAAATCACTCTCACCTGCCACTCAGAGACCTTTAAATGTGGTTTCCTCCTGCTGTCATCATTTGTTGGGACATCTCATTAGACCTTTTATCACTTATGTACCATAAAACTTCTAAGGTCTTATTTTCCCACCAATAAAATGTGTGTAGGAGGAGAAGGCGGGAAGCCACAGTGGGGAAAAAGAGACTATGAATGAATTCACTCTTACCCATCTCCACTCAGAATAAGCGAAGCTGTCATTGGGAGGTGGCTACGCTAGGATCCCCAGTGATGCATCTGCCTGAGCTCAGGGATGAATCAGAGGAAGCGTGCGATCAGGACTAGGGACTAAGGGAAAGGGGAGGGAGGGCTCTGCTGTCTTCCCATGGGAACTAAGGGGCAAGGGAAAATGACATGGAGTAAACCCTTAGGCTCAAAACAGTCCATGTCTGCTGCGCATCACCCTCACAGCTGCAGCAGGAAAATGCTGGGAAGCGCTGCAACTGAGAGCAGCTGGTCACAAAACACGTATGTCTCATTTTTTTATTTATATATGTATGCTGGGATTTTTATAATAACATGTGCCTGTAGGCACTTCAAGACAAGTAGGTCATAGCATTATAAATGCACAAACAATACATTCTGGGAAATGTCTCATTGTCCTAAAGACACATCATTGAAAATCTTTACCCAAAGCCAAGTGAGCACCTGACAAAAGGGAGAAAGAGAAAAGAGAAGGGGAAGAGGACTTGTGGGGTTGCTTTTGGGTATAATTTGTATCGATACTTCCAATATAAGAGACATTTATTTCTGCTTCCCTTGGAAATGGCTATTCCTTCAAGATGCCCTCATTGACTGTATTAATTCTATTCCAAGTCTTATTTATGGCAAACTCTATAAATTCAGGATGTTTGCCAAACAACTGTTAGTGACTCTGTTTAACACTTACCAAAGATAAAACAAAAAAAGAACTGAAAAATTAAACGTCAATATTAATGTTTCGGGCAAACAAACTTGCATGAAATGAGATTTATATGATTTTCCTAGAAAAGTCTGCTATTTTTTTTCCTTAGAGTTAAAATACACTGAAGTAAAATAAGAATTAAATAACATTTCTTTTGTTGTAGTTGTAATACAGGAGGTAAAGGGAAGAGGCTATGTGCCTATTTAGAGATGAGAAAATTGATAACCATTTAGCTTAACTAAAGTTTCAGATTTTGTATCCTTCACCAGTTGCACACACAGTGGCTGCTTTCTGTTACCTTCTCCTGGTTCTGTTATTTCACATCATCAGCTCAAGGCCCAGCACAGGGGTCAGGCTAAACAGACCTCAAATTCGGAGTCTATAACTTACTCATGGTGTAACTTTGGACAAGTTACTTCAACTACATAAAGCTCAGCTTATTTGCCTATAAAATGGAGTTAGTGAGAACTCACAGGAGTTTTTGGTAATATTTAAATAAGATCATGTATGCAAATTATTTGGCAATATCTGGCTCAAAATGAATAGTACACGGCAATTGGGGAGGACTTCTCAGGTTCAAAAAGAAAAACAACACATGCCAAACCAGATCTGGAACTCAGATATCCTTAACTAAGTTCACTATACATCAAAAAATACTCATTTATCACACTGCCCAATGCTGAAGAACCACGTAATATAAACGATTATTTAGGCCATACATTAAGAAGTCAGTTCACAAACATAGATGGAATACACACACACACACACACACACACACACACACACACACATGCATGTGTGTGTGTATAAAATACCTCTCTCTCTGAGAGACCAAGACAATGAGAAAAGAATAGCCTTTTCAAAAAATAGTGCTAAGCTGTAGAATTGTATGCTGAAACCTATGTAATCCTTGCTAACAGATGTCACCCCAATAAGTCTAACAATAAAAATAAATTTAAAAAATATAGTGCTAAGACAGTAAGATACGCATATGCAAAGGAAAGAAAATGGACCCCTTTGCACAAAAATTAACTCATAGTGGATCATAGACCTAAATGTAAGAGCTAAAGGTATAAATCTGTCATACAAAAACAAGATTTACAAGAGTAAATCTTCATAACCTTGGTTTAGGCAATAATTTCTTAAATATAAGACAAAAAGCACAAAAACAGAGATAAAGTGGGTTAATGAAAATAAAAAACTTCTGTACTGCAAACTATAACAGCAAGAAAGTAAAAAGACAACCTATATTAGGGGAGAAAATATTTGCAAATTATGTATCCAATAAGAAACATATCCAGACTTAAAAAAAAAAAAAAGATCTCTTACAATTCAATACAAAAAAGACCACCCAAGTTAAAAACGGGCAAAGATTTGAACAGACATTTCTCCAAAGAAGATACACAGATAGCCAAAAAGTATATGAAAAAATGATCAATCTCATTAACCATTAAGGAAATGTAAATCAAATCCACAATGAGATAACTACTCCACATTCACTAGGAGAGCTGTCGACAAAACAATGACGGTATTGGCAAGAATATGTAGAATTTAGAACCTTTCACAGCTGGAGAGAATGTAAAATAGTACAGCTACTTTGGAAACCAGTTTGTCAGGTCCACAAACAGTTAAGTACAGAGTTACCATATGACCCAGCAATTCCACTCCTAAGTATATACCCAAGAGAAATGAAAACATATGTCCACACAAAAACTAACACGTAAATGTTCAACATTATTTGTAACAGACACAGAGTAATACAACCTAACATCCAGATAAATGAAATGTGGCATATCCATATAATGAAATATTATGTGGTGATAAAAAAGAATGAAGTACTGATATATGCTACACTACAGATGAGCCTTGAAAATAGTGGAAGAAGTCGGTCAGAAAAGTCTACGTGATATATGACCCCATCCATAAGAGACGTTCAGAATGGACAAATTTATAAAGATGAAAATTAGACCTGTGGTTACTAGGGCATAGGGATTGGGGAGATGAGAGAGAATGGGACTGACTGCTAATAGGGATGAGATTTCTTTTAGGAGGGACAAAACTCTTCCAGAATTAAATTGTGGTGATATTTGTGCAATACCGTCAATGAATGGTTTTAAAAAAAAAAAAAACTTAAATTGTACACTTTAAATGAGTGAATTGTATAGTATGTGAATTACATCTCAATACCTAAGTAAAGTTGTTTTTAAAAAAATCCCTCTACCTTTCAGAGGTGAAGGCAAGACAAATAAAGGAGAAGGGGTTTCCTATTACCCTGTAACACCAGCCCTGTGGAGTCTATGAACATCATCTCAAGACCATTTTGCTTAACCAAAAAGTTCAGGGGAAAAAGGTCTAACATTTCAATGACCTTCTTTTCTAAACTTCCTAAGTGGCTTAGAGAGAGGCTGCCCAGGAAACTACAAATGGAACCTAAAAATATTATCTCCTGGCTTTATAAACATTAGGAATGCTAAAGAAGTGAGGAGCAGCAGACCTAGTGAATGCAACATGTCACTCAGGTTGGGAGGCACAAGCGAAGTCCACACTCATCTCTGAGAAGCAGGCAAGAAGGCCCAGGAGGGGCCGCACTGAGGCCAGGGAGGTGAACATCAACACAAGGTGCAGAAGGAGAGAATAACACTGAACAGGGTACATAAAGCAGGGCAGGGGGACCACATTGTAAACATCAGCAACCCCTGTTCGGATCCAGCTCTGTGTCCTCATCCTGCTGACTAAGCTTGGACAAGTGAGGGCCTCTCGCAGCAAATCCCTCCACCTTCACTTTGACACAGTTTGGAAAGAGGCCACAGGAGTAACCATGCTGTTATTGGTCTCCCCTCTCACTCCCACTTTCTTGGGGCTCACCTGCCTGCCCAGTGTGATTTTATGTCAGCACCCATCAAAGTTATGGTGATACCCTCAAGGACAAATGTGACACCAACTTCGTGGCCCCAATACCACAAAGAACAAGGGCTCAATAAATACATGTTCATTCATGAGGGACAGATTAAAGGTGGTCTAATGTAACCAAGACTTAAATCTGATCAAACACATTGAATTACCTCTGATCCAACTGAGGACCAAGATGGCACCCATTCCTTCATTAGCTATAACAAATTGAGACAACCAGGATACATATATTTATCACATCCTCTGCTCTGTGGCAAGTATTGGCTGCACACTGGGGACATAGAAATAAATAATAAAGTTCCTTACCCTCAGAGGGAGAGGAACCAGAACACAGAGAACCTTCTGGAACCCATTTTTCAATTTTATTTTGAAGGATTTGAGGAATATTTGTGTCATTGTTATTGTTTTTAATTTTAGTCACTTCATACCTGGTTTTAAAAATCCTGGCTAGTTATCACCATCAGGCTGACAGATGAATTTAATAACCCTGGTTTGCTTAGCCAACAGACCTTAACTGAGTGCCTATGACAATTTAAACGCTCTGCTAGGTACTGGGAACACGACAAGGAAAAAGTCTTGCCCTTAAGGTACATATGGACGAGCAGGGAGAACAGAAGTCAGTGATTGCAACACAGTGAAATGATCTCTACAATATAGGTGCCCACAGGTGTTGGGGAAACACAATTAGGACCCGAACTAAGGTATGGACAGTAGTAATAGAGAAGATGGGATACACTTAAGAGATATTTAGAAGATAAAGTTGACTTGTGACCAACTCAATATGACAATATAGTCATCATCTGCTGCTTTTATCTCCCTAGAGTTGTCCCTTCTTTTTTCAGGGCAGGACCCCTCCCACTTTCCTTCTACTAAAGGAGAGAGAGAGAGAAGAGGAAGAGGAGGAGGAAAGAGAGGCTTAACAAGATTTTTTATTTCCTGGCTCTTTGACGGGACTTCTCAGTTTTTTAAACGGAAGCTAATTGAGCCAGGTGTCTGCCCCTTGCAAACACTAAGAGCCTTAACCAACATAAGGGCTAAGGCCTAAGGAAGGAGGTGCTGATAAGTCCCGTGTTCTAGCCTGGTGACTGGTAGGTGATGATGTCACTCACCAAGACAGGGTGGAGGGGACCGATTAGGTTAGAGAGGTCGAAGAGAAAGTGATGAGCTCGGGTGTAACTTGGCAATATCTGTGTGACATCCAGTTGAACTAGTCACAGAAAAACATCCATGGAAGAGACCTCTATGTGCTAACCAGTAAGTGATGAGACTAAACTGCCCTTCCCTCCCAACTATTTTTTAATTTACAAATATTCTTTAAAGACATGTATTATTTTTATAATGATGACAATAAAATAATCAAAACATGACATGTATGCCCATGGTAAAGTACTAGTCATACACCCAGAAAGAAGGAAAAGATTATGTGTTTTAAAACAGCCGAAACAGCATAGATTTTTCTCTTGCCCTTCCAGTAGGTCTTTTATTTCTGCTAGGAAGGGGGAAGAAAGTCTCATTTCCACCTGCCGGCACTGCCGGAGACACTGGGGAATTTAGGAAGTGAAAAGAAAGCATGATCACCGGGAGACATGTGGCATTACATTTCCAAGTCTCTGCCCTCAGCCTTCAAATCTTATTGGTCGAGTTCTCCTGTCAGACTGAGTCCTCTTCGTCTCAGGAAACAGAAGTAGAAGATGATTTCTAAAGTCAGGAGCTTTCTTTGCTTTTACCCACTTGACCATCTCTTAAAACATTCCCTTTAAGAGCTCTTAAAAGATTTTGAAATTTTTGTCTTACGTGATAGAAGCAGACGGATAATACTATTATAATTTTAAAAAATTAGTTAAACCACTTTGCAAATATCCTCAAAGTTATTTGAAGGGAGAGGTAACTCACAAGCTCCTTCAGTAATGGATTTCAGAGTTAAGTTTCACCACAGCTCATCTAAATCCCTCTTTTGCCATTTTTTCCATCTTTTTCTTAGTGTTGAGTGGCTCTAACGAGCAGCTGGTAGCTCCCCAGTGATACTTTAAAAACAGTGACGTCTACACTAGTATTTAATCTTAATTGATTTTATACTGAGTTCCAAGTCACTGCTTACTCGAAGCTCAATGCCTATGAAAGGTAATGAAAAATTTGAAAAGAAAAAGTTAATTCGAGCATGGGAAGATGAGTGGATCCTTGGGGCAGCACTTCATATACAGGACCAGGAAGGTCAAATAAGTCCTAATTCTGGAAACGGCCCTCAAATTCTAAGAAAGTCGTTTTCCTTGTATATTTTATAATTTACGGTTCTTCAAAGCTCTTTGACATAAAAATAAGTAGAGAGCACAACAAGTGGTTAACTTCAATTCCATTAAAAACTTGGGAGATCAGGAAGGAATCTTGAAAGGGCAGATGGAAATGTGATTAATTGTTTACCAAAAAAAAATATATTTATAACTATATATATCTGGAATTTCCCTCCTCCACGGCCCAGTCAGTCCGGCTGAGAGGCGCACACAGCCTCGGGGAACGCGGATAAACTTCTGAGACTGGCGCCTCCTCCCCTCCCCCCTTCCTTCTCCAGGATCTGCTCAGACACATTTCAATTCCATTCTTTTCCAAGACGTTCCCTCTCCCATCTCCGGAGCAGCAGCCCTGCATCACATTGAGTTTAAAATAAAGAAATGCTTTTCCTAAAGAATCCGCACACAAATAATCTCATTACCCCAGTGCTTGCGTTTGTACAGCAGACGTTTTCTGCCAGGGCGGAAAAAAAATAGCACTCTCCGCTCACTCATAGGGACCAGCTGCGAGGAGAGAAATGGTATTTAATTCATTGTGAAATATTCAACAATGGCTGCACTGCACTCTTAAAAGCCTTTTGATAGTAAAACCCACAGAGAACAGCCCATCCTGTGTGCTGAAAAGCAGCTTCCCCACAATTAGTCTCCCTATTCAGAGGTCTGAGAAGTCTGTGTAAACTTCAGCACGTGCTGCGTACACTGTGCACGGCTTCAAGGCTATAACCTTTCAGCGACTTCTAAGGGTTTACTCCTGCATGGCGTTGGGGGAGGAGGAGGGAGGGGGCCGAGGGAGTGCAATACTCAGGTGACAGACCCTTGAATGCCCAGCCAAGGAGACCTGGTTCTGTGACACGGCCTCCTTCATGCACTTAAATAACTGATGCTGGACGGAAGGAAACCAGACAGAAGGCCCCAAAGCGATCAGGCCACGGCTGCTCAGCTCTCCTCTTCCATCTCTGTAGGATTTCCATGGCTCTCTGGTTTGTGGGACAGTTCATATTCTCTTATTCTAGAGGAGGACATTAGACACCAGGGATGAGGCAATATGAAGACTTTAAAACCTGTTGGGGCGCAAGCAGGTCAAGTGTGTATAGTGCTAAGGAGCATGGGCCTTAGAGTAAGACCCCAACTGAACGAAACTCTCCCACCTCCAGTAATTACAGTTCGATTTCTATGGAGAAGTAACTATGTCTCCGAGCTTCATTCATCTCATCTGTAAAATGGGAATGAAGTCACCCTCACAGGAGCACTGTGAGAGTCAAAGAGACCCCCTGTATGTGATCCTTGGCACCTGGAAGACATTCAATGAAGAGCAACGCGTCTACCCCAAGATGTTCTAGAAGGACCAGCCTTCTTTTGGACTTTCTACAATAGGATGATGTAAACCCAAAGAAAAGTGGGAGGACTTCAACTCTTTTCACTTTATATTCTGTTGTTGTTGTTGTTGTTGTTGTTGATCAGTGGAGAAGCAACACAGAAACGGAGGTAAGTACAGTTATCTAACCAGAAATGCAGACGGATCGGAACCATGTTGAAAAAAGAAAAACCAAAACACTAAAGCCAAGCAAGCTTTGCATTATGATAGGTTGCTTTTGTTGTTCAGGAACTTTAAACTCAAATTTCTCAGAGCACAAAGCATTGATGAAATGCCTGAATATTCCTGGTAGGGGTGAAGCAAACACAACTTTATAATTTCCAGTCTTTAGTCAAGTCTCCACGAACAGCCCACAGTCACTTCAGCCAGTCTCATTATAAAACCCAATATTCCACCTCTGAGCATTCAACGGGATGCAAGCCCTTAGCCCTGCTCAGTTAGGAACGTCCATCTGGATTGACCAAAGAAGGAGATGCTAAGAGGTCCCAGGCAGTTCAAAGCAGCTCGTGCTGACGCAGGGTCGGGTAATCTCTCCCATGAGATTTGAGACTTCTGGAAATGGTCTCCTCTTGTCTGAGTTAGTTTGTGGCAGCAGATATAACAGACACTGGTTCCAAGAGAAGCCAAAGATCAGAAATGAGGGCCAAGGCTCTGAAGGACGGTCCAGAGTTGGAGGCACAGGCTGGGAGAGAGCAGCGATGGAGGTTTACGTACCAGTGTGAGGTGTGTGTGCCATTGTTGTTTCTACAGCCATTCGCTCTGGATTTCTGCCTCCCTCCGAGGCCCTGATCCTACCACGCATTCCTCCCCACTGCATGAGACAGAGGTGCTGAGGAAAATCTGCCTTTAACTGGAAAGTCTGTGAGAACCAAGCACAGGGTGACTCTCCATGATGACATGAAATGGAGCCAAGTGCCCCATCCTCACCGCCACCTCACAGTAGCGAGGCTACAGGTATCCGATAGGGCACCTTCCTGAGTGTTTGATGAGATTATTCTATGTGGCATGAAATACAAGGAGATGTGGAAAGAAGGAAAAGGGGAGATGTGGCTGGACTTCAGGCAAAGCTTCAACGTCAGTGTCTCCGAGACAATGGGATGGAAACAGCTTCCAGATTTAAATACACCCTCTTGGGAATGACCAGTGTGGTGAGGAGGGCTGATCGGGAGGAAACTTATACCAGGGAAGTCAGTCCAGCTCAACAAAACATGCATGGCAGCCTCTCCCAAGTACAATATGCTAAGCACTCAAGGGGGTACACAAAGGTACCTTTTACCTTGGGGCGGCAGCCCTTAACTTCTTGGGGTCTCGGAGCACTTTCAGAAGCAGGAGAAAACTATAGACCCTTAGAAAACTTCTTGCACACCATTTCAGAGAAATCACACATTTCTGAAATTCATCTGGGGTCAAGTGCCCCTGCTCTATGAACACCCGCAGGTTAAGACCTGGCAGAAGGTTGCCAGGGTTGATACAAAAATGTGTGTATGAAGCAGGTAGGACTTCAAGTGACAACCGCAAAGGCAACCAGAGCCCTGGTTCTACGGATACAGCAACCAGGAAAAAAAGGAAGAAATAATAGTACTACATTTATCCAGCATGGGTGCCAGTTAACCCAAAGTCTACTGTATTTAAATCATGGGCATTCCAGTTTCTCAAACGCTCTTCAGCACATCTGAGGAGGGATGGAAAAGACTGTTGACTTCAGGAATTGGTAGCTTTGTTGTTGTATTTTTCAATGCCACCTGAAAGAGTGAACAGAGGTTCTAAAGCTCTGTGTTCTTCAGAAGGAAGTTTAAATGGGTCAAACATTTCTTTGAAGGTCCCGAGTGACTCTAACTGGGATGCTCAGGAATGGAGTGGGGAAAGCACAGTCCTCTAAAAATTACTGGTGGGGAGGGAGGGGTGGGCAAATGGACTAGATCATGGTATGGGGCAGGGTCTTCACTGAAAATGGATGGGCCATGCACACTGGCAGCTCGGACAGAGCCAAAGGTTGCCCTGTACATCAGTGAAAAGATCATTTCTCTGGGAGTGCAATTAGGTCTCATGTTTGACCTATGACCTGTGACCCATGAGATATTTATGCTCTGCAGGCAGCCTTCAAGGGAGCGAATAGTGAAGATTGAAGGTGAAGGCATTTAATACACAAAGAAAAAAAGGAGGGAGAGAAGGAGGGAAGGAAGGAAGGAATGAAGGAAGCAAGGGAGGGAGGGAGGGAGGCTAGAAGGAGGGAGAGGGGGAGGACACGAACCTGATCAATTTAAAGTAATACATGAAATCATGAACTGACAGGCATGATTTTTGGTGCGTTTCCACCTTCAGTGCAGGGTTTTTTCCTTCCTCGCCGTAACTCTGTGAGGTGGGCACTATTCCAAACGAGGACACTGAGGCTCAGAAGAGGTCACTGATTGGGCGCCGGCTGCAGGGGTGTTAGGTGGCAGTGCTGAATGAAGCCTCGGCCCACCTCAGTCGCCCTGAACGCTCTCGTTCACTTCCACACAGTAGCAATCCGCACGTGTGCTCTGGGGAGCGCGGAGCTCCCTTACCTCTCTCTACCTCCCCCCGCTTTCTAGAACTCCCTCTGACCTCTTGCAAAACCGAATCTCAGTCCAGAATCTCTTCTGTTCCAACCGTCTCTTTGGAAGGCCCAACTTGGGGCAGTCGTGCTAGCACAGAGGCAAGGGAAGGCATGCCGGCCAGGCCCCCTACTCCTCTCGCCTCTCCGACTGCCCAGATCTGGATTGCGAGTCCCCGTCCCAGGCCGCCCAAGCCCCGGGCGCGGGGCTGGCAGCGCGGGGGTTAACCCGGCGGCCCTGCGCGCGAAGATTTCTGCTTTATTTCAGCAGGGGAAGTGTGTGCCTGCCTGATTAGCCTGATGGTTTCCTCTTTTCCCATAACCTCCAGACCCCCGTGGCCCAAGTGTTTACTCTCTGAAATAAAAAATCTGCTGGTGTTTTTCTTTTTGTGTGCTCGTGTATTTTGAGAGGCTTGCAGGGGAGGAGGGCGGGGTAGGGGTTAGGGACGCGGAGGCGGGGGAGGGAGCCAGACGCCTCCCCCGGCCCCTCCCCCGCGAGCCCCCTCCAGCTGCGGCCCCGCTGAGACCCCTGGCTGCGGCGCAAGAAGGAAACTTAGTAACGAGGCAGTTGGGGCTCCGGCTACAGCAGCTATAAACACAGCGAACATCTGGAGAGAAAGAGTCTCTCGGCGGCCAGACACGGAGAAAAACAGGCTGTCTCTGCGCGTCCACCCCCACCCCGCCCGCCCGCACACAGCCCTCCTCCCGCCGGACTCCATCCAGCTCCTGCCACTCCCCCACCCCCAGATTTCCATTCACAGAGCCGAGCCAAGCGGGGGCTGACGCCAGGCCCGGGTCCATGTCCCCAGCCCCCAGCTCTAGGACTTCCAGAAGAGGGGTCAAACTGCTTGAATCAACTAGGAACTCGGTGCCCCAGGGACCTTTTCCCAACTCGGCCCAAATACTTGTGGTTTGAAAAAGTTAAGAGAACTTTTTTCTCCCCAGCCCCCCTGGGATTTCCAGTGCAATGCTGTTACTTCCTAGGATTTTTTGAGAGGCAACAGATCAGAGGACAGCCAACAGAATGCTTGCCTTCCAATTGTAACTCACTGGGCTGACCCTCCAGGGTCGTCCTGGAGGGCACCTTCCTTCCCAGGGACCTGCAGAGGTGACTGTCGTTTGGGAAGGCCTTGCCATCCTCACTGCCCTGGGCCGCTAGTCACTCTAGAGAACCACAGGGGTCTCTGGCCCATAAAAGGCTGGTCCTCACCAGATTCCTTCTTTCCCAGGTAAAATGGGGCACAGAAAAGGGTAAAAGTTGGCAGGTGTCAGAAAGTAAGCCTTGGGCACTGTGAGAACGGGCTAGACTCCTTAGATAGCATGACACTTCTGGTCGCTTCGGCTCACTTAAATCCAGACTCAAACCGTGCTGAAAGGAAAAGGGAATGTAGCATTTATTCATCACCTGCCATAGCCAAGACCTTTTAAGTATATCACCCCCTTTAATGGGCACAAGAACTCTTTGTGTAAGTAACCCACCTGTTAAAGGTGAGGGGCCCAGATCCCAGGCGATCTGCCCTTCCCACCACACCACGCTAAACCCTTTGCTTGGACTCAGTACTTCCCAGCTTATACACAAAAACTTACACCAAAGTTCTTGTCACCGGAGCATGAAATGGCTCAGGTTGGAGAGCTCCCAGGGCAGCCGGGGGGTGGGAATAGAAAGGATGGAGCAGTGTAGTACTGGTATATAGGAGCCAATCCAGTCCACAGCAGGGACATATCCCTCACTTATGGAGGGATAAGGGCATTGTAGAAATCTCATTATCAGAACAAAATGAGAGAGCAAGCACATAGGGCGGTGTCCTGCATACAGATTCTTGTCCTAGTTGGGCAAGGCAGCTCTGTTTCTCCCTCCTCCAGTGCTTCCTCCTGGAAGCCTTGGTCCTCTCAGAGATGGGATGCTGGCGGAGAGAGGGTGTGTCCCTGCGTCCAATTCCCTTCAGTGCTGTCCCCTGGAGGTAGGTTGTGAAGGCGCCTTCCTGAAATGGTTACAGGCTTACAGCTCCCTCCTTCCCACCACTCTCCAGTCAGATCCTGAAAAGGTCTTACTAATTTTCCCTGGGAGGAATAGTTCACATGACAACATCCCAGAAACACACACACAAACAGGATCAGAACTGTTGTGAAGAACAAAGAACGTGAAGCAAGTCCTCTAGGAAAGGAAAACACACCCTGAATGGGGAAAGAACGGATACGTGCGGCAGATAGAGTTGAAAAGACCGTTTTCGTACACCACAGGGCCATCGGAGATGGTCAGCGGAAAGAACAAACCTGCTATGAGAATAAACAGTTGACAGCAAGGTGGATCTCCATTTAACAAGGCCCTCTGGCATTCCCTCTATGTTCTCAACACTCAAAAGCCAAATTGGAGGCATCTGTTTTTCCTGCTGAAACTTCCCACCTGGCTGTCGATAGAGCTTTCCAAACATTGGCCCAGGTTTGATCTCTCCCAGCCGCCTGACCGTCTGAGAAAGCCCCGGGAGAGACCTTGAACTCGGACTCTCAACACATCTCCCACTTGAACTTCCAGAGTTTATTTGGGAAAGACATTCTTTAGTTCTACCATCTTACTAGTAAATTTATTTTAAAAATTTTGAATAGATCCGAAGCCACACACTGATGCTGCCAACTTTGCGCTCATAAATAAGTGTGATATTTTATACCGAAACCATTTCTTCTGTCATGTAAAATGTACCTCCGAGACAAGGAATGAGTCTTCCCCTTTCTCCATATATCTGCTCCGTTTCCAGTATGTGGCACTGGCCCCCAAAAGGGTTCAACCAATCGCTGAGTCCCTTTCTGATTCAGTGATACCCAGACCCATTGGGACCCCCGGGCACTTCGGGGCAATGAGTTAAAATAGTAAACATCCATATCGAGCCTGCTAAGTGACAGCCCTGTTTTAAACTTTGCACATACTAACTCAGTGGTTCTCAAATGATGGTCTCTGCCCCAGGAACTGCAGCAGCAGCTGAGAACTGGCAAGAAATGCAAATTCCTGAGACTTACCCTGGACTCACTGAATCAGAAATCCTGGGGACAGAACCCTGGTGTTCTAACAAGCCCTCCTTGTGACTCTGACATACTTCGGTTTAAACGAGGAAACTGAAGGAGACATTGAGTTGCCTAAAGTCACAGTTGGGGAGAGCTGATGTCCAAGAAGTACAAGCTGCCAGTTACAGGAATAGTCATGAAATGTAAAGTATAGCATAAGGAATACAGGCAGTAATACTATAATGTACTAACTATGTATGGTGTCAAAAAGGCATTAGACTTACTGGGGTGATCACTTCGAAGGTACATATGAGGTCGGACAACTTCACAAACTCACCCTAGGAAAAGTGCTACATACCTCATTGCTGAATATCACTGCGGTCACCTTTGAAGTCCTCCCCTTGGGAAGCTGTGCACGGATGCCAGCAACAGAGCTGTCGTCATATCCAAAATCTGACAGTTAAGTTTGCAAACTTGCCACCCTGTGCTTACGTTAGCAGCACTGTACAGACAACTTGGTAAAGTGTTATAACCAGCTCTGATGGCCATTCCAGAAGAGCTCCAAAACTGTTTTGAAGGGTAGACTAGGCGCTGGCATCAGTGCATAGCTTCCCAAGGGGAGTACTTCGAAAGTGACCGCAGTGACATTCAGCAACGAGGTATGTAGCACTTTTTCTAGAATGAGTTCACAAATTTAATTGTCAGAACTTGTAAATGTCTAATCATTATGTGGTTCTCCTGAAGCTAATAATATTGCATGTCAACTGTAATTGAAAAATAAATTTTAACAAAAGAAAAAACACAAGCAATCAGTTCCCCAGGTCTGGATTCTTCACTAGTACATACATTTCTTCTCTCATGAAAAATGAGAAGTGAAGGACAGGATGTGGATGTGGATAAATGTGGTTTTTACTATGTTCAATGACCAAAAACATACCAGGTTGCATTATACAAGGGAAAAAAAAGTATTATCTTGTTTCCCAAAACAAAAACCTTGCTAATGAGATTATAGGTTCTTTCCTTGAGGTAAGTTGGGTTTACTGTGGTCTGTAGCTACAGGCAACTTTCCAGCTCTAAGCAACTATTTTGCGTAAGTGAACTTCGATCCCAACCTCACATCCATAACTTTGGCTGATTAAAAACAAATCCATCCCTGAAATAAAAAGTAATTTGATAGTACATCACTCTGGAAGAGTGCCAAGTAAGTAAGCATCATATATACCCTGAGTCACACTGTTGTCATTCATGGTCATCATGCCTATGAGGTTAGAACCAAATATGGATCCTATCTGTGGATGGGACAGATGGTGGTCTTGTGGCCTGAGTGCTCAGTTGGGTTTCAGATGTCAGTTTTCTAGTTCCCAGTGGAAAACAGGCATCGAACGAGCCCAGCTGGGTCTTGGCACCATTCGGAGCTCACTGCTTCTATCTAAAAATGGCTTGCCATCTACTTCATCCTTTCAACAGGGTGTGGATAGGAGCTAATCCTAATATTTAATGGCAATGAAATGTTAGTGAGTTCTTAGAGAAAAGGAACAAGAGATTGACAGAAAAAAAAAAAAGGAGTTTGCTGTGATGATTCAGAGAAAGGACTGAGGTTAGGGGACAGGATAGAGGAAGAGGACAGAAAGGAGGCCGGGTCCCTGGGCTCCACCCCAGCGAGACTATAAACAGTAACAGACATTTCAGCCGTGTCGCATGTAAGGGCCTCCATTGATTCGAAGGGCTCCCCGACAGGGATGACAAGAAACTAAGACAGAAAGGGCCCATTCATTCCTGCAGAACACCAGCTCTCCATCCCCATTGGCTTTCGCTAACGGCTCCAGGCTGATAGGGAGAAGACAGGGAGAAGGCGGGGAGAGGCGGATGGGAGGAGGTAGGAATGAAAGAAAACGATGACTACGGGAATGCCATGAAGAGATGTCCAGCTGCACAGGCAATTGCATGCAAATGCAGCTCCCCTTTCAGCTGTACAGTTAGCGTCCTCAGATGCATCTACTTTTCTCTTTCATGCCATCTTCCATGTCGCGCCCCCTCTTGCTTTGTCTTTTTCCTGGAGTCCCCTGCTTTCCCACTTTCCATTCAGCTTTCATTTTCTCTTTCCAGAATTCTCCACCTCTCGACTGACACCCACCTTTATTTTCTCTCCATTCTCTCACACCTTTCTTTGTCAGCACCCTTTTTACCATCTATTCTGTCTAACTGGGTCTCGGCTCCCCACTCACCTGGTGAGCTCTCCCCCAGTCATGTTTACTCTCAGCATTTTTCTCTTCCTCATATCCCCCCTGCACCCCACTTCTCTTCTCCTTCTCAGTCTCTGCCCCTTTGTGAATAGCAGCAACACTCAGAAGGGGCCTTCTCTTTCCTCAATGGCCCCTCCTGCCGGGCAGCTCAGTCACTGACAGATGGGTAGTCCTTGGAAAAGAAGTTCATTCATCCTTCTGAGAACACAAAATGTGAGATGGAGCGGGGGTGGGGAGCAGCCAAGAGACGAGGCCGGGAAGGAAACTGAAGTTATAAATAGGATAAAAGAAGATGAAAAAAATAGAGTATTTTTTCCCCTCTTTCTTTTTACTCAACACAGCTCCAAGGAAATGTGCTGCAGCTGGAGCAATCAGTGGTTGGTCCATGGATTCATGTCCTTTCCCTATAACCAACCCCACGATCTCCTTCCAAAGGACACCCATCACTGAGGAGGGCTGGACCACTGCCCAGAAATAATCGTTGCAACTCCTTCATCTGGACAGAGCAAAAGGCAAAGGAGGGGCTGGAAAAGCTCAGGGTTCTTGCCAGATACTTCCATCAGAGGAAGCCTAGGACAGAGGGAACTACAGACATCACATTAGCCACTGAGGCACACTCCCCACATGAAAGCTGTCTAGCATTTCCAAGCTGCAGTTGCTACTACATGCAGCTACAGATGATGGCAACCGAGGCCATTTGAGGAGTGGTTAGTATTTCTGCCCCTATTTCTCATCTTACCCGAAAGCCAATAATCTGGGTGACCCCAGCTTCCTTCTTCTTGCAACAATACCCTATGGGAAGACTATATTATACTACTTTCAGCCCTTACATTTTAAAGCAGTAGAGGTTCCACACAAACACTGTCTCATTGTCCCTGAAATAAAAATTCCTTTACCTTTGAGAAACTTGTCAAGGTTGAGAATGAAAATGTATCTTCTCTTGGGAATTTATACACCTAGCTATGAAAGACAAAGACCATGTCTTTTTGCTATGAAAAAGAGACATTCTGATCTTGAGGCTGTAGGCAAGTGTGGAGATGACCTCAGCTATTAATAAGGTGTAACCTATAGCGAGCTGAAGCACCATTGTGAGCTGAACGTTTTAAGGCAAGCTGACCTTAACCCTTCTTGCAGTGACAAACATAAGACTTAAGCCTACTGTTACTAAGAGGGTACAAGAATTCTACGAATGCAGACACAACCATTTCAATCTTTATTTTATACAAATAAAATCTATTTTGTTTAGAACGTCAAAGGATCACTACTTTTATCTCTTAAAATTAAAGTCCTTAAGTCTAACGTGTGAACTGGTGCAAAATCCTCCAGGTCTCCTCTTGAAAAGGGTAGACAGTTGAAACATGTGTATTTGTGCTTGGGGGAACAGAGACACCAAGCCTAAAGTGACAGTATTAATGTTATCATGTCTGAAATCCAGGATGGTGTCCAAGAATACCTCAAAGGCCAATGCCTATTGAGTGAAGAGAACATGGGACACAAGAATTGGGTCCATTCTACCCAGGAGACGAACCAGGCAACTGGAATGCAGCCCCCATACCTTCCTCCCAACCCCGCCAAGTGCTACCTACACGGCATCTTGCTCTATACCTCTTTTGTATTCCTGGTAAATGATAAGTCATAGACAACAAAATGAACATTTATTGTATATTTCTATTATTATAAAAGTCGTTTACCATGTAGTTTTGTGGGGTTAAGAGACATTGAACAAAAAAAGGCTGCAATTAAATTAGTTTCCCAGGGCTTTCCCCCATGCAAGTCCTTAGAATATTTTTAATATGTAAGAGAGTAATGCAGTTGCTAAGAATTCATCCTGAGAGAAAACACAGGTTTTAACTGATTTTTTATTTTTATTTTTATTTTATTTTGGTATTTGGATATATTATATTATCATAACCTGCGCTCTTGAAAAATTGAACTTAATATCTGAATCAATTACTTCAGAATCCCCAAATTCAAGTTTTACATGTTGTGTTAAAAATAAACCAAAAAGGGTGGCAGGTAAACAAAGACTAATGAGATTTGTGAGAAACGCAGTGAGTCCTACAAAATAGAATGTGGGCGATACCCTTGAACTTCTCAGGTCCTCTCTAGAGGAGTGTGACTCCTGTTCACCAGAGGGCAGCACTGTGATCACCAAGTCGGGAGTGGAAGGAATGCTGAGCTGGGAGAGGAGTTTCTGCGAAGAAAAGAGCTGGGGGGAAAGAAAGGGAGAGGAGGTGGAAACCAGGCACAGGAGGGCAAGGCCGGAGAGCGAGGGTGTAATGGAAAGAAAAGACGAAAGAAAGAAATTACATTCTGTAAGACGAATGCTCATCCAGGTCATACTTTAGGACTGCAGAACTTCTAGGCCCCTTGTCAACAGCAGGGCTGAAATAGAGTAAGTCACCAGAAATGCCCGGGAGGCACAATAATTTACAAAACACAGACCTAAAGCAACCTCTCCTCTCTTGGGCCCATTCCGAGAATTTAGTTTCCTGTCGTTGGAGAATAGAGTAACTCAAAATTATTGAGAAGGCCTGGGGCTTTCCATTAGAGAACAATAGCATCCATACCCACGTCAGATAAGGCAGCTATTATTTCAGAGAAGGCAGCCCTCATCAAATTTCCTTAGTCCTTCAACTCTGTCCTCAGCCTTTGTTTATGTTCCTACCTGAGCCACAGTGTTCGAGACCAGTAGGAACTTCCTGAGTGGCCATCTCTTCCCAGAAGGGATAGTAAGTTCTTTGCGGGTGGTAAGTAGACTGGAAACCATAGGCCATTCGAGGATCTTCGTAGGAGGTGACAGGTCCCTGCCTCTGTAGCCAGGAAAAAGAAAAGGAAATATATTAAGAGGAAAATCTCTATAGTTTAACCCTAAGGAAACAGTGATTTCATATCATCCAACCACGTGTAAGTGGGGATCATCCATTGATGATGAGTATTGATTACATGCTCCCCCCATTAACAAAGCAAAAAACAAAAAACTACCTGGAATAAGAGGTGTTTCTGACTTAGACTATGTACATATTTATTTCCATCCATTTTTCTTTCTAACGATTGAGGACTATTTTTCCTAATTTTCAAAATAGCCAAACAGAATATTGGTCATCTTAAATGTATACAACCGTGGCTTTTGTATTTTTGTTTTTGTACTCTGTAAAAATCACATGAAAACAGATTCTTATAAGACTTATTTCAGTAGAACCAATAGGTGGTATACACCCCCCCCAAAAAAAAAAAAAACCCAACAACATAATAAAAATCACTCATTGTTTTAGTTAATCAGTGTGCATAGCTTTTAATGATGCTGACGGCTAGACAAGAATTTTTGGTTTTTCTCAACATCTGCGGATTTGTGCCACTCTCTTATCACCTATAAAATCTATAAAATGTATTAGCCACCCTTTAAGGAAGACAAATGTGCTCTGGGAGGCCACATTTTGTGGTGTAGAAGGCCGTGTTCTTGGAAACTACATAGACATGGATTTAAATCTTGCCTCCACCACTTACTACTTGGGGCCTGGGCCTGTTCCTTTATCTCAATTATATATAAAGCAAAATAAAATATGAAATGCATGTAACAAAATTACGTATTATACAAAATGCATGTAAAAAATAGTGTAGGAGAAGCCTAGTATAAGGTAGATATTCCTTTAATCCAGGAGACCCTTAGCATTCCTGTGATTGGGCAAGAGGGTTAAAAATTAAAACATAAAAGGAGAAGCAGCAGGTTCACAGAGACAAGACTTGCTGAGATGGAGTCTAATCTACACTAGCCCATCCTCAACCTGCTTCTCCTCCCTTTTGTTCTTTCTCTCTTCTCTTGTGATCCCTCTACATCCACAGAAACCCCAAGTAAGAAAACCAAACTCTCCTAGAATTGATGTGATTAAACCGATTGATGTTAAGGTGCTAATTAGTGTAACTCCTCAGGTCGTATTCTCATCCCTCGAGAGTAGCTTGCGAACCCTCAGTTAGACCCTCTAATTGGAGAGCCTCTTTCTTGTGTCCCCTTTCCCTTGAGCTGCAGTACAAGAACACAGCCCTATTACGCTAGATTCAATCACTCACTGTCTACACTCTCTTCCCCATTTTGCAATTGTGTATTCACTTCAGCTCAGTAAAAATAACAGAACAGAGTATATTGGCAAAGAGAAAAATGACAGTCCAACCCAAAATATAGAAGGAGGCCTGTGCACATTGATTTGTGCACGTTTTCCACTATTTTCATAATGTTATTCAAACGAGGGTTAGATGAAGTGTACTTTGGGTTCTTCTTCATCTGTAAAATGAGCTGAAGATGCTGAGAAGTTGATAACACCCTTGGGACTGAATAGAGTTGCCTTGGCTTGTTGTATAGCAGAAGTTGACACCCTTGGCCTTCTGATACCAGGAGGCTCTGGTGAGAACCACAGAATATAAATGAAGCAATGACAGTTCTGCTAGCTCTTTGTGTTTGGGATAAGAGATCTTGTTGAGCATTCATCAACAAGAACACTCTACTGAGCTTCAGCCAGACCACATTTCCTTAATCCTGTCTTAAAACTGTTTTGCTGACATTGTATGTATTTTAATATTGCAAGTTCCTCAAGCAACTAACTTAAGATTTTCTTTTGAATTTCCAACAGATAAGTAGGTCCCCAACAATACTTTGCAACAGATCAATTTGAAACACATTTTCTAGACTAGCTGTGTGCTCTTAATATCTATCTATCCCTATTGTTTTTATATTTCTCTAGGTTCTCTCCAAACTCAATGTCAAGTATCAGAGTTGTAGGAATAGAGTCTTGAGGGAAAACATTTTGTTCAAAGTGATATAAAGGGAAATTCTAAGTTGCCCGGCCCTGTCTCCTTTTGGGACAGTGTGCACATGGCTTGCCTAAACCAGAAGCTCCTTGGAAGATGACAGTAAGTAGATAGGTGGTGGGTTGGTCACAGGCCCTGCTAGGGTGGTGGGAACCTGAGGAGAACTTGAATTCATGTTTAAAAGTTTAGGTTTTCCCTGGTAAGGAAAGGTGACTGGAGGCAAGGGGTAGTGTGCCAACTGGTGTTGAAGGAAATGAGCTAGATGCGGTGTGCAGGGCAAAGATGCAGAACAGAAGGAGTGAGTGGGTTAGGGACAAAGCTGTGAGGTTGCGGATCCCGGTCATGACAACATGGCTGGGTGATGAGTCAACTCACAGGCTTTTGACTAATAACCACGTGCAGCACCAGCCTGAGTTCATGGGATTGGTGTTTTTCGTAGCGTCTCCCCTGCCCCTAAACCAGGTTCCTTGTTGACAAGTACAGTTTATTTCCTATTTTATAAATGAAATTCTGTTTTTAAGACATAGTTTACTCTTCAACTGTCCTCAGTGGAGCCCGGGGACTCTATCTTGAAGAATGAAAAGGAGATAATGCACCAAGCCTATCATAAACCACAAACATCCTTGGTTGTGGAAGCTCCTAGAAATGTCATGACCCTTGTCATCTAGACACCTGCCTGTTTATTAGACATTTTGCAAACTGACCCAGTGCCTATTTCATAGAGTAAGAAAATGACATTTTTACTCAAGAGAACCACAGAGCCAGTTCCAATTCATTGTGAAACTGGTCTCAGTTGAGGAGCAAAAAGCAAGTGATTGACAAGTCAGAAATCTGGGCAGCACAGCACCCACCTCATTGCTTTAAAAAGGTACCTCCCTAAATAAGTTCCAGTCACTTCATAGATGCCTTCTCTCCTGGCTACAAGTGGAGGTGACTTAATGCGATGCAAGCAGCACTCCCAGTCCCTGTCCCTGTCACGGTTTTAAGGAAATCATCTGACAGGTCCTTACTCATTCACCCCACAGGTGATTATTGAAAGGAACTAATGTACACCCCCCACTCTATGCCACTTGGTACGCCCAGCCTTGTGCAGAGATGGTTGCATTTAATCCTCATCGCAATTGTGCAAGATTTCCATCTTTAACTTCACTTTGCAGAAGAACAAACTGAGCCTTTAAGAGGGCAAGTAAATAATTTCTGAAGGCCACACAGCGACTAAAATTATGGAGACCTAATTGACTGCAGATTCCTTTCTCCTACCCATGCAACATGAAGCTGGCGGGCTTTAGCACGGATTGCCCAAGAAGGGTGGCTGCTAGTCCATGACAGGTAGCCAATGAATTATGGCAAATGTGCACTCATGGACCAAGTCACTATCACCTCAAGTGTTATATTAAATGCTAAGAATACATATGAGCAAGAAATGAGCTTTACCCTTAGGAGCATACAGACAAGTAAACAGGAAGTTACGGTGAGGGGGTGTGACAGGATTAAATACTGATGTGTTGGGGGGCAGGGAGGAGCAGCAGGTAAGACTTCCTGGAGGAAGCAGAGTAACATCTAGCCTAGAACATTTGGCTGAGGGCCTGGAGAGTAAAAGAAGAAGAAAAGGACCCACCTATCAGGGAAACAGAACACACGAGTATACGATCACGTAAGGAAGAATACGATTCAGATCGGTGATATGTGAGTCCTCATCTGAATTCTAGCTAATGTTCTTATTTTTTATGATGATTTCCACATTCATTTTGATTTTTAGAAGTATTGCATTAAGATACTATTTAGCTTCATTCCTGATTTAGGGGCACCCCTTAAGTTTTGACCCAGGTGAGTACTTCGCTCATCTTGCCCTACTTCCAGCGCAGAGCAGCCCCCCGGTTGTGACGAGTTTGTCACGCTGGGGTCATGAGTGTGGGGGTGAAGAGGAAACAAGAAATAATAAGATACCGTTAAAAGGCCAAATCAATATCATTTCATGAGTGATGGGAGACGAAGAAAAGTGGGGGAAGAATCCATGCTAATGCTCAGGTTGCTCACTTTTATGATAGTGAACATGGTGAGTTTAGGGACATTGGTCAGGACTTCTGCTCTTTTAGTTGCATTTAAGTGGAGTAATGGCAGACACCTTGGTGGGAGAAGGGGGTGTATGTAAGGTGGCTGCTAGGAGAAGACAGGAGAGAATGAATTTAGGTCCGGGTACCAGTCAGAGTACAGAGTCAGCGAAAACAGCAGATAAAACAAAAAGACGGAGCATCACAAACGGGCGTGTAAAACTGCCTATAATTGGGAGGAGCAATGGCGCAGGGGCAACCAAGAAGGTCCAGGTGAAGACACAGGAAGAAGAATAAGACCATGCAGGGTCATGGAAACCCAGGGCAGCTTCCGAACCAGAGGTGGCTGGCAAATGGCCATGAAGAAAAGGATGGGAGCCAGGCAGCCTTGGAGCCGTCAGGTCCCCTGGGCATCTCAAGAAAGCACGTGTTCTTGCCCTGCTGTCACACCTGGTGCTAAGCCACCTACCGGGCATGTCCCACCTGTGGCCCAGGATGGCTTTGAATGCGGCCCAACACAAATTCTTAAAACACTAGAAGTTTTTTGTTCTGTGACTTTTTTTTTAAGCTCATCAGCTATCGTTAGTGTTAGTGTATTTATGTGAGGCCCAAGACAATTTTTCTTCCAATGTGGCCCAGGGAAGCCAAAAGGTTGGGCACCACTGGTAGACTATACCAGAGGACACGAGCCCACAGCCTAGCCACTTCCTCTCTCTGATCCTGGAAACAAATGAAGCCCCGGAAGTCTGGAAACCAGGACAAAGGACACAGGCTTCTTCCGGCCCTGCTGCAAGTGAGCCACGGCCACCACCGACCGCCTCGCCCCCACTCCATTAGGGTCTCGTGTACTCCTCACCTCTCCCTAGTGCCACCTCTCAGTGCTGCAGAATAAGAACTTCCCGTGTCCCCACGTGGCTCTCTCTTTGCAACAACTCTTCACAGTTCCCATCCCCGCCCCCACCAGACCTCCTAGCCATTGCTTTGCGCACAAGCCTTCCATCTCTCTGTTCTCCCAAATCCCCCAAATTGGAAGAGGGATAGGGGAACACTAACTTGCAGACATTTGGCGTCTCCCTGCCCATGAGTATATATAATCTATTCTTCAAGTTCATTTCTGTCTTTAGCCAAATAGCCTGCAATATCCAGGTATTCGCTTCTCAACGCCATCCTTACTCTGCTCTTGTCCACGGTACTCAGTGCGCAAACTCTGTGAGAACCAATCTGTCTTCGACTTCCGAATCCTAGGATTTTAGCCTTAGTGCAGGGCCTTAAACATATAAGATACAATAAATATTACTAGAAGCTGCTCCTTTAAAAAAAAAAAAAAAAAAAAAGGTGCCCCCAGCTGCAGTGCTGAATTAACTGGATGCACGGGCACGGGGGTTTGCCACCCACAGGAGTAGCTCTGTAATGTCCTGGGAAATGTCCCCGACATTCATATGCTCTGGAGGAAGACAGAAGATTGCAAACCATAAAGTGTGGATTCAAGTCCTGCTCTGCCTTCCGTCGCTGTGTAACCTCCAGCCTGTCTCTTAACCTCTTTAAGCTTTTGCTTCCTGGGGAGGGTGGCCCCCGTGATCCCCAAGTTCCTCTCCCACTTCAAACCGCCTTTTCGCTGATCCACCCACATTCTTTCTGCTGACCTTGTCACTGATAACGTTCAGTTCATTGGGTAAAGAACCACCCCCGGGGTGGAGACGCCTACGACGGAGCCAGAAGTTGTCATGGTCATCATTTGGAATCGCGACACACAGTGCCCCCTTAGAATGCCTCAAGACCTTCATTTGGTTTGTCTTCATTCTTCCCTAAATCCGTGTTCAAACACTGTTCTGACCCCACGTTCCCCACTCTTCAGCAGACAACAGTGAAGCTTAGGAAGTGGCTGGCTACTGAATGGCTGTAGGGGCTCTCACGTAGTAGGTACTCAATAAAACTTCATGCAACACGTGGAAAATTTCTCAGCGTAAAGCCCCCTAACATGCAGTTGCCCCTCCACCCTGGGCTGAACAATGAACTGAGGCTGAGCTTCCTCACTCTCAGATGCTGGATAAGCTAGTGCCTCCGTTCATGGGCCGTCCGGCACGCCACGGAGGTAGGTGCTTGGTGGGCCATGCCGACACGTTTTGGGGGTCGCAGCTCCTCAGCACAACACGGGGCACAGCTGCTTCAGGAGGGGACACGCATGGTGCTCCCTTGAGAGGCAGAAAGGAGGCAAAACAGAACCATTCTTAGCTTGGTGCTCGGCCCACCTTAGCGCCCAGCCTGAGGACTCCTAGCCAGGGGTGGGGGTGGGGGGAATGTTGGGTGGGGCAGCCACTAGGAGAGGCAGGAACAGACAAAATAGGAAACTCTCAAAGGGCGATTTAATTTTAGACTCAAGGCCAGGAAATTCTTTTTAAAACAATAAGAGTGATGGGCTCGGGCCTTGGTGAAAGGGCAGGACTGACACGCCGTAGGTTTCTGAGAGAGAGGGCAGTTCTGAAATGCAGGGAGGCTGGGCGGGAATTAAATGAAAACCTGTGCTGGGGTCTACAGGGACCCCAGACGCCTCCTGGTCCTGGGGCAGTATACGAGGGGGAGTCCCATGAAACGGAATTTATTTATTAAAAAATTGTGTATTTAGTCTTACAGATTTAAACTTCACTCACCTTCAAAGTGCTCTCTGTTAGAGGCAATACACCTATGGAGATGCTTTTTCCACTGTTTTTGAACTCGTTGATTTTGATGCCTTTTAGTGTTTCTGTTATTTTTTGTTTCACCTCTTCCACATGGGCAAAATATTTCCCTGTGAGGACTTTTTTTATCCGGGGAAACAAACAAACAAACAGTCGCTTGTGGGGAGATCGGATGAATAGGGAGAATGGGGCGCGGGGGTCCTGCTGATTTTTGGTGAAAAGCTGCTGAGCACTCGGCACGGGGTGGGCAGGTGCGGTGTCATGCTGCACGGTGTCCGGTACGTCACCCGTCATGAAAGGGGCCAACGCACTGAAAGTCTCCAAAAATATTCACTGAAGCCAAATGCAGCCTCTCACAAGGCCAGCTGGTCCACTGATGCAGATGGTTCCTAGAACTCTTACCTAGCGGGGGAAATCTGTACTACACAGGAGATAATTCCAGTTTTTGGGGGGCCCTCCATTGTACCAAGTTAGTAGTGGTGTGTCCAACACTGCAGTCCCTCTTGTCAGCTGACACCACCGTCCCTCCTCTGTGCCTAATGCTCAGGGATGGACAGTGCAAAGGACCTCTGACTTCAGACCGTCCTGGCTGCCTGGACTTGACACCTCCTTGCTGAGGGACCCTGGGTGAGAATGTGTGATCTCTCAGCTTCTATTTCCCCATTGGAGCCTCCAGGCTCCCAGTGACTCCAGAGGTGACAGTATCAGTGTCCCATAGTATGGAGATGGAGGTGGGGGGCTCTCTGCACCTTGTGACAAGGCACAGTGGGAAAGCTCGCCCCGGCTAGAAGATTGGGCAGTCATTCCAAGGTGGGGCTTGTTTTTGTTCCCTAAGTCAGGGAAGACCAAATCGCCCTGCAGAAGGCACAGACATGTGCAAATGAAAGTTTGCACTCTGTGGTTATTTATCAGCATCTCCTAAAAGTGATGACAATGAATTCTATAGTAAACAGTGTCCTATCCCATGACTCCAGAGGTCTGGAACACTCTCTGGCCCTTGCTGGCTGTGCGAACTCGGGCGATTTATTTAACCTCTTAGACCTTCATTTCCTGATACTGGGAGATGACCTTCAGGTTGTAATCTGGCTCTGACACTTTCAGTGGTTCTCAGCCTTCCTAACACCGCGACCCTGTAATACAGTTCCTCATTGTGTGGTGACCCCCCATAACATTATTGTTGCTACTTCATAACTGTCATGTTGCTACTGTTATGAATCGTCATGTAAATATCTGATATGTGTTTTCCGATGGTCTCAGGTGACCCCTGTGAGAGGGTCGTTCGGCCCCCAAAGGGGTCGCGACCCCCAGGTTGAGAACCGCTGGTCTAGACTGTACTGACTGCACCCGGTATCTTAGAAAGGACCCATTTTTCCAAGAAGTTGGAAAATACATACATTATCGCTTTTGTTTTTTCTTCAAATGTTCTAACTACCACTAAGAATTGTGCTTAGAAATAATAGGACATCATGTTCCATTCCAGCAATCTGTCCAGGCATAAAGCCAACACCATCCCGAGCAACAACAGCAACAACAACAATTTCTTTTTCAGTTTGCATTTCCATCCCAAACTTCGTTTTGTGCACCCCCACTTCTCCAACCCTGAACACCTGCCCCTCCGCCCTCCTGGCTACCCAGAGAAGGACAGGGTGCTGTACTAAGCTCCAGAGGGAGGAGCTCAAGCCTTTCGGAGTTGCATATTCAAAGGCTGAAAGCTTGAGACCTGTGGAGTGTCCCTGTGCCGGGGGGAAGAAGTGAATTGCTTCCCAAGGAATTGCTTCCCAAGGAGACCCAATTAAACTGCAATTACTCAAGATAAGAGAACCAGGTCTGTTTACACAATGGGGCTGTAAACCACCAGCCCATTACAAGAGAACTTTGATCTGGTGGCAAGGGAGCTAGCTGTTTCTAGTGCAGGCTAGTGATGAAGCAATATGGAGATTTCTCAATAAGAGTGTCCCCATCGTCCCCCCAGTAGCCCCATCACATTCTGGTGACACCTTGTATGGACAATAAGTGGAATCATCTCCACTGCCCCGCACCCCGCCCTCCACGTGCCCGCCTGACACTATCACAAAATGCAGAGAGGAGACAGGGAACCTAAGGGAAAGGGAAGTCATGGAAGTCACCTTTGTGGCAGGCACTTGACAGGCATTTTCTCATTTAACCATCACAATGACCTCACATCTGCCTGTTTTACAGAGCAAGACCAGGAGGCTCAGAGACGTTAGGGAGTTCGTCCGAGGCCTCAGGGCTAAGAAGTGGATGAGAATTTAGCCCAGTGCTTTCCATGATCGCTCGGCTGGATTCCACAGCTGCCTGGCCCAGGACTGAGGGCTCTGTCTAATTCCTGGTGCAAGAGGGCACCAGAGCAGGTCCCTCTGCTGCTTCACCAGAGTGCCATAACGTGACAATACATTTATGTACCCATCTGTCCATCCATCTATCAATGATGGAAGGAAGAAAGGAAATGCACAAAAGAGGATTTACTCAGACCACAAGTGGTTGGCAAGATCCACAGTCAGTCTTAAAGGCCTCAACCACAGTGACCTGTGTCTGAGGGCAGGGGGTTGGAGCTCACTTTTGCAACATACTTAGTTGAGAGCCCCGTTGGCCAGGCTCCATCCCTCTGTCAGCACTACACTAGAGATTCAGAAGACCCGCCAGTCCCTCGAGTCCCACGCAAACAGCACAAGAAGGACCAATGCCTAACACCTGCCAATGACTGCCAGCCTCCTTTTTGCCCCCTCCAGACTGGCATCCAGAATGTCCTCAGGCATAATTTCCATCCCCTATTGACTCAGTGATGCTATGTCTGAACTAGCCCTGATTTCATGTCATGTTACTCTATACAACCAAAGCAGTTAAGTGTCTAATAAGTGTGATTCCATTTATACAACTTGGAAATCGTTCATATAACGAATGCACAAGCCTAAAAAAGATTTTTGGGGGCAGTGACTGAAACCCATTGTTTTCATTCAGAAAAAATACAGTCACCATATTTATGAGAAGAGTCCTTGATCTAGGAAGAGTGACTAGTTTTCCATGCAAACACCCCACTTCAAACCACAAGGGATGTTTCCTAAAACCAGTCTCATCCTAGGATATTCTGGCATCTTGAAATATTCACATTACGTCTTGTGGATCAGTGTGGTCTGGCACTGTGGATAGTCACTCCGCCCCCAGCAGATTGCTGTACCCCCAAGGGCCCAAGCTCTGAGGAGGTGAGTAGGCAGTGCTGTTTTGTTTCCCTGTGACCAGTTCAAGGTGCTTCCTAAAGTTTGCTTAGCCTGGGCTCGTTAATCCCTCAGGACCTCCTCCGCACGTCCTCTTTGCTTGTAAGGTAGCTCAGGACTGGGACATGTTTTGTCAAAACTAGAGGTGGCTCATCCCTCCTGTTCCTGCCCTTCCCCAACCCCCAGCTCTGCTGGCTCAGTGGCATGAATGACAGGATGATGCAGGAGAGGACGAGAAACCAGCATGGCCAGGGACTTCCAGGGCTTTCTCTCTGCAGGCTTGTTGATGCAGCATAACAGGAAAGAGCGCTTCCTCTACTTGGATGACAGGGTCCCTGACACACAGCTCATGTAAGTACCTGAACACGTCATCTCCTCCCACACAATGGCCAGACAACTTCCAAATGTGTCGTTTGTCTACCTCCCTGGCTGTGACATCACCTCATTCATTGTGGTCTCCTGAAGGGCTACCCTTGCAAGAGGGAAAACAGCGTCCTGGTCTTGACAAGCTGGTCTTGACAAGCTGACTCCAGGGCAGATAATGTGAGTTCCCTGTGAAATGGCTGTTAGCACCCGGGGCATCAGTTTTATAACAGTTCCCGAGATTGTGTTAAGCATTCTTCTGATACAGCAAACAAACACACAATGCTGATGCTACCTCTCATTTATAAATAGGGAATCTGAAATTTAGCTATCTTCAAGGGCTAGAAAATATTTCTATCCTGTCTTAGAAGACAGTTTCTTGGATAACTAAAGTGGTATGCCCAGCCAAGCCCCTGATCACATAAATATATTGAGTTTTTTTTTTCTTTTTTAAGATTTCTCTTTCTAAACAATAATTTACAAGTAACAAAGACCTGCTTTGGCCAATCTGTACACAGGGTACCATGCTGCTTTCAAACTTGGTCTGAGGCTACTCTAGGCCCCGGCTTCTCAACTTTGGCACTGCTGACACTTGGGACTGGATAATTCTTTGTTGTGGGGGACTGTACAGGGTATCGGGGGATTTTTAGCTACACCCCTGACCTCTACCTTCTAAGTTCCAGTAGCAGCACATCCACCCCCTAAGTTTTGACAACCAAAGACACCATCAAATAACCCCTGGAGGCAGAAGTACGCAGCTGAAAAGCCACTGCCCTTGGTTTTCCCTTTCTCCTTCAAATGTCCCACACCTGGGACTGAGTGGCTTTTCTTGTTGGCCCAATCTAACTAAACCAGAGAGCAGGGCACCAGGCAGGAGAACTTGTTGTTATTGGAGGAAGCACCTTTGATGCTCTGGACAGAGAGGCGCCAACACAACCGAGAAGACTCAGGACCCGGGCGTTCACGTCCTCGTCTGGGAAAGTTAATGAAGCCATGTTTACTCTTCCATGGAATCTTAGAATGAGACCCAAAGTGTGCAATTTGCTGGTTTCTCTAATGCCAATGCTCCAGGCTTAAGTCCTGTGGACACTTGATAGATCTTCGGCTGTTTGTTACAGCCCAGCCTAAAGTTGAAGGTTACCTGTAGGGGCTGGCTTATTGGACTTAAGTTTGTACTAGTAAATGTTATTTACTTATTTATTTTTAGTAGAAGAAGAATATATGAAAAGGAAGGACTTTTCAGTTTGCTCTATGTACTGAAAGGTTGCCTAACTGGCGCCAGGGATGGAGAAACTGAGGCCTAGAAAGAAGTTAAGAGTGCAAGTGCTGAAACAGCAACTCAGCAGTTCTGTTACACAACTTTCTGGTTTTACTCAAGCGACTGAAATTTGTAGTGAAAAGGATCCCACTTGTTGGCAATGCCTTTCAGATATGGCCATAGAGGGTGGGGATAAATGGGTTCTTTATGTGAACCCAGTGGAAAGCAATCAAACTGCATTAAGAATATCCAGGGCATTCTGCGGGGAGGGGTCTTTAGATTAAAATATGCATTTGGAGTATTCTGTTTTTGGTTTTTCAATCTCATTTCATTTCCAGATATCCTGTCTAGGATAATTTAATATTATGCCTGAAACTTGTATTCTTACAATAAAATCAAGTTTTTATTTCAGTGTCTAAAATAAATACAAATTTTTGTGGCACTGCTTTATTAGACAAAGTATTAATCTTGTTTAATTTGATTACAATACTAGGAAAGAGAATTGGCATAGACTGGCTTTTTAGTCTACTGTTCCAACTCAACAACACACTTTGCCTGAAATCACCACATCCTTATTTATGTTAACAAATCTCTATAATATCATGTTTAAGAAAAGTTTAGTGTTCAATGAGAACGCAAAGCAGAAACAAACTCACAAATACAGGGAACAAACTGATGGTAGGCAGAGGGGTGGGGGATGAGAAAGGAGAAGGGATTAAGAAGTTCAAATTGGCAGTTACAAACTAGTCACGGGCATGTAAAGTGCAGCACAGAGAATGTAGTCAGTAGTTTTGCAACAACTATGTACGAGCATAGTGCCAGGTGGGTACTAGACTAATTGGGGGATCGCTGCATAAATTATATAAATGTCTAACCACTGTGCTATACACCTAAAACTAATATAAAATAACACTGAATGTCAATGCTAACTGAATGAATGAATGAGTGAATGAATGAATGAATATGAAAAACTCGTGTGATTTGTGCTGTCCTTGGACAATGATCTCTGTGTGGGAAGTAGGGGGAGGGGAGCCACTCCCTGGTAAGTTCCCCAGTCCCTTTTGTGACCTTGACATGCAAGTCCCTTTGCAACTTCTACTAAGCAAAATTGACTGACCCTTGGTCTGGACTTGTGGGGGGTGGGGGTGGGGGGTTTAAAGCATATTTCTGATGTAAACTGTAGTCTAAATCTTCCCCTGATTCTAGTTTTTAAAATACTAAATGGTGTTCATATGAAAACAGAGGCCAATTGAAAAAGAAGGAAGCTGTGTAATGGGCACAGCCAGTAGAGAGAGATGTGTTCATCATCCCTGACACAGAGAATAGCCTTTGAGTCATTAATTTTCCAATATTACAGAAAATAATTTTCAAACACCACAGATCTTTCAATATACAATTGCAGTGAGAGGTCATGGTTGAATTAAGGGTACCAGTGTTAAAAATCCTGCAGAACCTCAGGTGGGGGAGTCACAAACTAGGGTCAGACTGGTTAACTGAAGGATTAACAAAAACCTTGACCATCCATTTCCAAGAGTAAGTAAAAAACATTCAACATTTATGATGGTTGTCTTTGTAGAGAAACATACAGAATTTAGAATGAACAGTTAATTATGTATCTACTAATATTAAAGATTCATTTGACATTGGAATCGATGACTGAAAATGATGGGATCTCTTGCACAGAATACTTATAAGAAATTTATCTAAACATTTCTACTGATCAGCACAGAGTTCGGGAGAGTCGTCTTCCCTAAGGACAAGAAACTTCATCTGTCCTATTTTAAAATTTATTTTATCCCTCTTATTCTATGATTCATGAAGTTTTCCTGTAAACTTGTGGTCACATTTCATTTTCAGTTGCAAATTCTATGATTAGAAAGCTTGTACTATTTAGCTTTCATGTGTGAGACCAAAAATAAATTAAATTATGCTAAGAATAGGCCTATGTACATTAGTATGTGAAAAACCTTCACCAAATGAACTGAGCAATAAAAGAATCACCTGGCTGGATCTATTATTTGTGTTCAAGTCATATTCTCTGGAACACAAATGGACAGAAAATCTTTTGCAACCAATTCATCAATCTTGTGGATAACAACAGGTCATTTCACAAATTAGCTCCTCCCAAAGATTCAAAGCCAATTCTAGCTTTGGAGTTGGGTCCCTGGCCCCTCTGTCCAGCAAAGGACAGGAGAAAGGGGAGGCGAGAGGGCAGGGTGGGCAAGGGGAGGGCAGGGAAGGGACCCCACTTACCACCACGGGGCGTGCTGCTGAGTAAGGAGCAGGGCTGCTCACTGTGGCGTCCACAAAGTAGCTCATCGTGCTTTCAACACCTGCATGGGAGAAAGGGTTCACTGAGCCACTGGATGCACCAATGTGTCGAGGGTTCGAATCTTAGAACTGGAGTCTCCTTGGGAACCATGGAGTTCACCTCTCTGCATTAGAGAAAGAAAGCTAAATGCAAGACGGTAACATGACCGACCCGACACCCAGAGCACAGGGTAGACTCCAGGCAGAGCCAGTCCCCTGCTGGCAAGGTAGCATGGGAAATAGCCTCTGCATACTGCAGACAATAAGCAGTGAAAGACGGTACAAAATACCCTTTTGTGGGGTTTCTGGGCAGGGGCTAGGCCTTGGGTGTCTTTTAAGTACCATCCTTATCCATGCACCACCTTCCCTTCACCCAACCAGGCCTGCCTGGTACATAGCTCAACTCGAGACACAGTTGAGGCATAAATTAATTGATAAAACAATAAACAGATATAAGATCAGAGAGAAGAAGGATGGAAAAGCTCTAAGGAGACACCTATAAACCTGGACCCCTAGACACAGAGAAACAGAGAAAGGCTATTAAACAACGCCTGTTGAGAGCTATTATCTGCACTGAAAGTCTGAATGACAAGAACCCTTGAGGAATGTTCTTGGATGAAGGGATTTCTCCAGTCGTTTGTGGGTCATCAGGAAACTCATTTCTGTATCAAACACTTCTTTTGATCTGAATGCTTTCTGAAGTGCGTTCGTTCACACACTTTCATAAATTCAATATTATATGCTTTTTAAAAATATATTTCTGGAATCACTTAGAAGGTTAAATTCCTAGGCATATCATTGAGAGGCCAAATTCCTATTGTTAGGAAGTGACATTTCAATTTCAAGTTGACGGCTTTCCTGTCGGTATCTGCCTGTCTCTCTTCTTTAGCCATACTAACATTTAAAGCCCTGACACATTTCAAGAAAAAAGAAAAGAAAAGAAAAAACAGCACGATGTGTCTTATACTCAATTTGCGGTTCTGGGTTACCATCTCGATGCAACATCCCAGCTGATGAACGTATCTCCTTGCATATAAAAACATATTCGTGGGGTTCCCTGGTGGGGCAGTGGCTAGGCTTTGGCGCTCTCAACACTGGGCCTGGGTTCGATCCCCAGCCAGGGAACCCCCTCCTCCCAAAAAAGAATTAAAAACGAATGATAGTGTTAAGCAATCTCTGCAACACGAACTGTACTGGTGGAGGCTACACTCCCAGTGCCACTGGCACCATATGGACACAGGAAGTAAGCTAAGAACCTCTGGAGCCGTCACTGAGTCCAGAGCTGTGCTTATTGCTCATAACTAAAATTTTACCCTTTTATGATGTCTTTTCCCCCCAAAAGTAGAATTTTCTCCCCAAAGCAGCCAAAGTAACCTTAAAATAATGATAATGATGACGATGATGATAACGAAGGGCTGCTAGGCTGTTTCAGCACGCTTTTGTGATCTAGTTTTCTGGGGGATTGATCTCCACTGTCCCAGAATGGGCCCCAGGGAGAACTTCCCCGTGGTAAAGCTGAGCAGTGGAAAAGGAACCACGTCCTGGGATCCAAGGGCATCGGTACCAGGGGTCGCCCATTCAGCTACTCTGAAAACAGCGAGAAGCTGCCACGTGTGGACTCTGCCCTGGGCACGAAGCATGAAATAAGAACGAGATCAACGT
Source organism: Lyroderma lyra (assembly GCA_004026885.1). NCBI lineage: Eukaryota > Metazoa > Chordata > Mammalia > Chiroptera > Megadermatidae > Lyroderma > Lyroderma lyra. The sequence goes on along the minus strand of PVJL010000238.1, from coordinate 57,371 downwards.
GGGCTTGTTCTTGCCATTCATTGTGAGGGTAGCTCAGTGGGCCCCGTGCTCTCTTCTACCAAAGCATTCCTTAGTTTTCTCCTTAAACTCGAGTTTTAAAGTCCTAATGAATCATCATCAAGCCACCACCCCCACACACACACACACATACACACACTTTAATGTTTTTGATCTACTCATGGATGAGACTCGAATGTTAACAACACAGACTGTGTCGTGCCGAGGGCCACTTAACCATGACCAGATTCCTCCCCGGGGCCCTTCAGGGCAACCTCTGCCTTTGGCAAACACACAGGGATGGGGCAGTGCCTCTTCCTGCAAGCCACTCAGCCCCCATTCCCTCCTCCAAAGCCCCATGGATCCTCTGGGTCATCACAGACCTCAGCCATTCACTCAAGGAGCACAGGGCTGGCTTCCTTTGTTAGGAACTCTTTTGTTCATTCAGTAAATATTTACTGTGTATCTGCCATATGCCAGGCACTGTTCTGAGCACTGCAAACACACTAGTAAGCAAACACCCCTGACCACATGGACCTTACATGCTCTTAGACTCAGGATAAAACTGAGAACAGAGTGTCTACCTTCAGGCACCGCAGGAGACAGGCTCACATAGAACTACAAAATACTGTGATGCGCGGTTCACCGACACCATGGGGAAAGACAGCTGTCAGCTCTGCTGGGGAAGAGGAATCACAGAAGATTGCACGGTGCAAGGCGTGACCTGACAGCCCTCTGAATCATTCTTAGACCCCCACGAAGCAGCAAAAGACCTCTAAAGTCTTTAATTATTTATCTGCAAGAGAGAGGACTTTGGGAATAGGCAGCCTTGTCCTGAAGCCCACCTTGGTGTCCTGAAGGCACCAAGACTTTCGGCCCGCCAGCAGGACCATCTCCCCCTCATGGCCACACTCCACCTAGCTTGGAGAAAGCTCCCATAGAAATACGTTTCCTCTTTCCAGCTGACAGTGAGGGAGGAAACCTGTGGCCCCCACATGCGGCATGTTGTGCGCTGGGCTGTCTTTATGGAGCTGTATGAGGGACACTTCCCTGGGGGACAAGCCCTGCGCCCGCGGAGGAAGCTGAGAAGAGGGAGTTGCCAGGGCTCTCATCTCAGGAAATAACTCTGGGGCAGAAATGAATTACTGCTTTATTATTTTTTGGAGAAAGAAAAAAAGAACCCGCCCTTTTCCCACTTGTGGATTGTGACACAGAACAGCTGCTATAGATGCAAAGCCTTTCAGAAGGAGCACAAGGAGTGTTTGGGTGATTCTTTTTTTTTTTTTTTTTGGATGCCTTCGCCAAAGAGAATTTCCTCCCACATGACAGCTATTTGAACATCAGCTGGACCAACTTTTTTCTGGCTTGGCACTCTGAACATTCATTACCTAAATACGAAACAACTGGGTGATTTAGGATTTACTTCCCAGCCCCGAGCATCCGTCCACGGGTTTGTCTCAATGCAGAATTGCCATGAACACTTAGTAAGAGTCAGGAAGAGCCAAGTTCATGTCTCATGCATGGGACCAGCAAGGCCTGAGTGGCAGGATACATGGATCTGAGGTGACTGTCTGCCTTGGGTGCCAGGATCCGTGCTCCCACCTCAGCCCACGCCTCACCGGGCACCAGTGCCAATGCCACTCCTGTGACACAGATCTCTCTGTGGTTCCCTTGAGCACCGGTCCTAATTCTCACTTACCTGCCCTTCTCGTGGGATCTCCTCTAATTAGGCTGACCACACATCCCGTTTCAAATGAGACAGAAAACAACAGTCCTGTCCTGTTTTAAACGGGACGTCTGGTCAGCCTAGCCTCACGGGGCTACATTCAAGGTGCCAGTAGGCTGAGCAGACACGCCCCATCTAAAATGAGACAGTGTCATTGCTGCCTGTCCTGCTTCCAACGGGACGTCTGGTGAACCTCCCTCTACTAGACATGCCAGGCTCCCCTGCTGCTTGCTCCTCAGGACTAACCCCTCTGCCCCTCAAGCTTTCAGGCTCATCTCAGACATTCCCACTGCCAGGAGTTCTTCCTGAGGCACCCCTCAGCCCTGCCAGGGCCGGCTGCCCCTTCCCTGTGTTCCCCACATTTGAACCACTGCAGCCAGCACCCTGTTTCATAAACATCTGTCTCCGTTCGCCTCTGCCCCGCAGCTCGGAGCACGCGAAGGTGGCACCACGCCTTTGTCGTTTGGCTGTCTCCAGAATTGGAGGCAGATTAAGGAGCACGATCAAATTCATTTTTTAAAAAAAGTGAGTGAATGAATGACTCGGTTGTGCAAGACTAAAACTGTAAGAGGAGGTGGGTCAGATGGAAATAACACTTGATTTTCAAATCAGAGAATCTGAACAGAACGCAGGTCTGGATACGGTAATAGAGTTGTTGTGTGATCTATTTCCAAGTGAAAACTGCTTCCTTGTATTCACTACTTAATGTCACTTATCAGAGAAGCCTTTGCTACTACCCCATATAAAGAGCAGCTTTGTTTGTTTGTTTGTTTGTTTGTTTGTTTGTTTGTTTTTGGAGGAAGGAAAAAAGGACCCGCTCTACTCCCCACTCTGACACTTGGCTGCTTGGTTGCTGTCTCCCCCATCCCCACCCCACTGCAATGTAAGCCCCTCCAGGGCGAGGATTTCACCTTTTTCTGTATCCTAGATCCTAGATGAGGGTGTTGGTGGGTGGGTGATGCACAAATAATCCTTGAACACAGGAGAGCAAGTGAGAAAACGAGCACACACCCTTAAACTCACTTAACTTCCCTTTTTCACAGGAGAAAGCCGTGCAAGGCTGTTAACTGGCCTCCTCCTGGGCTTCTCTATCCTTACCACCCTGGATTTTCGGGATTAAAATGGGCAACGTGTGCAGGGGACAAAAACAGTAACAGTCTGGTTTATGTGGCTGTCTCAAGTTCAGTACAGCACTTGGGGCTAGTTTCCTGTGGGACTCTGGGGAGAGCTCTGGTCTCCGCAAAGCACGTGACTGACGGACAGCTTCTAGCATGCCCGGGCCGCGTGCAGCCCGGGCCAGCTCTGGATGCGACCCCACGCAAACTCGTAAACTTTCTAGAAACCTGATGAGATTTTGTTTGAGACCTTTTGTTTTTAGCTCATCAGCTATTGTTGCTGTTGGGATATTATATGTGTGGCCCAAGACAATTCTTCTTTCAGTGTAGCCCAGGAAAGCCAAAAGGTTGAACACCCCTGTTCTACAAGAGCATGACAGCTTCTAGAGCATTCCACCCTCCATGGACCAGGATCTACAGGCTGATACTTCCCTCACCCAGGTCTTCCCAGGAGCACTTGAGTGATGCCCAGAATGAAGAGGGGCTGGAAGGTAGGGGGTTTGGAACAAGGCAGCAGAAGAGCAGGAAATTCTGGGACATGAGGCCTCCAGGGAGGCGGCCTCCAGCTCACGTCAACTCTGCCCTGCTCGGCTACATTACCCAATGATAACTATGACATCAGTTAAGGGTTTTTCATTTTGAATTATGTTCTTTTTAAGTAAAGAACTCAGTTAACTATACTTCAATTTTTTTTGTTTGAAAATAATTTTTTTCTGCCAAAATAATATGTATTTATTGCAAAATTACAATCAAATATAGAAAACTCTAAAATGAATGCTAAAATCACCTGAAATCCCCCCATCTAGAGATAATTGTACTGATATTTTGTTCAGCATTCCTCTAGGTATTTTTTAATTTGTGTATACAAATATAGATATAACATATACATATTTTCATCATTTTACTTTTCCGGTTTTGTTCTCTATATGCTGTTTTGCAATCTGATTTTTTTCATTGACATTTGCATTATGCTGTGGACATTTTTCTATACCAATAAATACACCTCTACTTCCCAAAGTATGTATGTATTATTCTTTTCTTAATGAGCCTCTTGTTATAAAATTAATTTGTCTCCAATTCATTGTCATTAGGAAAGTTCCTAAGGTATTTTCTATTCTCATTAAATGCCTGAAAGTGGTATTGTTGGTGCAAAAAATGTGCATATGCCATATCTGAATACATAGTGACACGCTGACTTCCACAACAGAGAAGCCAAAATTACACGGCCACCAAAGGCACTGTGTTTTAAATTTAATGTCACCTTCTCGTCTTCACATTAGCTTCACAGGTGAGGAGGTATGGTTACAATGTTTCATGGGTAGGAAGACCCTACAGGGGCAATACAAAAGTGCAATACAGCTGTGACAGGTATTGTAGATAATGTAGTTCTATTCCTTTTTGGAACCTATGCAAAATTTAAACAGATTTACAATTAATATTTCTCCTGAAATCAACAAGTTAGAATTCCCATCAATTTATACAAAAAGGATATCCTTTTGGTCTGGAATGCAGGAGAAAAGTTATTTGGATTTTAAAAGGACTTTTAAAAGGAAACTTTCTCAGAAGTCAGGACATTTGCCATGCTAAAGACAACACTGTCCGTCCCCCCCCCCATGCTATTAAGGCCACATCATTCACATGTAATGGGCAGAATTTTAACTTCATGTTTCCAAATAAATGCCTTACAAATATGGCTTTAAAAACACAGACTATAAAGGCAGAACCAGCTCAAAATGACCCTACCCTGTGTCTTACGAGACACTGAGTTGCAGTCAGAGACAACAGACCAACACTGCAAGTCAGACAGCCAACATATGCACAGAGGAAAGAACTCTGACCTCCAGCTGCACCAGAACCAAAGTTTCGCCCCACCTCCATGGAATGAAGGATGGGGACAAGACCTGAACGGGAAAACCAGAACCCTTTCAGAAGCAAAAGAAGATCAGTGCAGAAGCCCCTTACCATAAATGGTCCAGTTCCAAAGCTCTCCAATTAAATCTTGCCCCACCAGTGCTTCCGTACACTTATTCCCCCAACCTCACCACGGTAAGCCATCGAGGAGCTTGGGTCTTTAAGCGATAGCTTCCCATTCCCCTGCAATGAAGGGGCTCTCATTCCTCCACCACGGTTATCCATATTCAGTGCTGGGCCCTGCTGTGCTCCAGGATGAGGAACTCTTCCTATTTGGTTACAAGATAAAGTACCTCCTGCAGGAATCTTTCCCTGAACCTCCTGGGCAGTTAGAGGGTCATCCCTGATTCTCCTCATTGGTATTTACTCTCACAAGTTACCCAGCGACGTTCATTGTCCTTTCTGTATATATGTCTGTTTCTGCTCCTGAATTAGGAGTAGGGACTGTATTTTCAGATGATGCACAGTAGACATACAACACTAAACATTGTTGACTAAATGAAAGAACATGTAGATGAAATAAAGTTAGCATGTGTAAGAGTTACGTCTCAGTGCCTGAGTATATTCAAGACAATGAAGATATCTCTGGGACAAAAAAAAAAAAGTCATTACCTTTGATCACGTGTGTCTATGTACAACCTGAGGTTAGATGTCTTTCATGTGAATTGACTACAAGCAGGATCATATTTTTTTAAATCTAAATTAAGGCATGTACCAGGTTGAAAAGTTTGCCTATTCTTTTCCATCATTTTCTTCTTAATTCTCCTGAGTAATCCATTTATGTTCTTCAAATCATTTTAGTAGATCTCTCCCCTGATCTGGCAGTATAACAAAAGCTACTAAGTCCAATCCTCTAACAACTTAAATTTAAACCTTTAGATCAAATTAGCATCAAATTTAGATAGCTGAACGTTCCTCACTCCACCAAGGAAACTCTGTGATTACAATAACCGGAAAAGAAAAATGGTTAGAGGAATTGAAGATAGTTCCTCTGTCTCCTAAAAAAGCAACAAGCTCATTTTCATGACTGAGTATTCCCATATTACAGTAATAAACATTCCTTCTTATTTTAATTAGCCAGCACAGACCAATAAAGGCAATATTCTGATTTACATGCTATTAGCTTCTGTGTCTTAAACTAAATTAACTAACTCTTTCACTAAGTTCACAAAGCAGCACCTCACAGTATAGTAGTGAACATCTCAGTCTTGTTTCTTCCCAACACCACTAGTAATTAGTCTCCCACTCATACTTGACTAGAGACCTGAACATGACTTGTATCCATCTCCTGTTTCTCTAAACAACCCCCATCTCCTAATTAAGCACAATACTTTCAAGTTCTGTATGAATTGACACATCTCAGTGGATCTTTCCTGGAATACTAAAGATGGACTCGTGTTTTATCATATTACAAAGGTATATTGCTTTGCCCTTCCTCAAGGACTAACTCACTAATATCTTCTGGAATAGGGAGGGAATACAAAATGGTTTCAGTCTGCTGTGCCACTGCAGTTAGGAAATGAAGAGTGTCTCACAGACTACTTTATGTTTCCTCTTCCTGGAAATAAACCCCTCATCATCACACTGTTGGGATGACACTGTTAACAATGGGCATAATGGTCTACTTCTCCTAAACATCAAGGCAATCTGCAACCTGCCTACTCTTTCTTATGTGCCCGGGAGTGTAACAAGCACAACGTTAATCTTAGTCTCTGACATTTTTCAGAAACGAACCATCTACTTTTTCTAGTGTGGGAACACCCTCTAGAAGACTGGAGGGAAAGTTCAATAAACTGTTTTACAGTAAAAGTGGCCTTGTCTTCAAATGCTATTCCTCATAGCCTATATTTAACCATGAAATTCAGCAAATGATCACAGTTGGCCTTCAGGTGTACTCCAGTGCAATGCAACATAAATAACTGAATAAATGAAGTAGGATGGTTTTCTAGTAAGAAACCAGAAACAAAAGAAGAGTAAGCTGAGGGAAAATGTTGCATACTCTTTGCTTCATAACGGTGGGTGTACCAAGGGTCATAGTACATGAGTTCTTGGCCAAATCAAACCCAAAGAAGGGCTGCAGGACTAAAGACGTCAACTCTAACCCAATGACTGTTACCAAAAAAATCTCTAAAGAGCCTAAAATATTAAATACTTACTTTTCAACTCACAGTGTGTGGAGCACGTCAGATATAATCTAAAATTTAGATATGGCTCAGGCCATTAAGAAACTTAACAAAACTGAGAAGCCATAAATACAGACATGGAGAAAACAAGGAACCGGACAGGGGATTGTGAATGGTGTCCGGTAAAACTGAACTAAAGGACACCAGCTGCCTCCATCTCTCAAATCCAGCAGACAACTTCTTGGACTATGCCTGATGGTAATTTTCATGGTGGCGTTTCATTTGTTTCATTGCCCAAATTGTAAGGTTCAAATTTCTAACTATCATGCTAAAAAGCTTGCTGGAATTCTTATATCAATAGGGATTTTGCAAATTCTGTGAACTATAGAGTTGGAAAAAAAATCTGTCAAATCTGCTCCCCCGCCCTCTTTTTTTATTTGAATGAACTGAGCCCAGAGAGGGTAAGTAGTTAGCAGAGTGATAAAAAGCTCTGGAGTTACACAGATTCTGGGTTACCCTGGAGCTCCTTACTGTGTGTGTGGGTCATGGGCAAATTCTTTTACCTCACAAAGTCTTAGTTACCTCAACTATAAAATGGAGATGATAATGCCAACCCTTTCAGTATTATTGAGAAGAGTTATAAAAAATCAAAGTGCTTAGCAGAATGCTTTGCAGATGATAAAATGGTCAGTAAGTAATGGTTATTATTATACTGCTCTTTTATGACAGTGCCTGGCATTAGTAAGCATTCACTAATTAATAGTAATAGTGATTTTATTATTATTTTTATGGCCCAAAGTGGCAGAGGTTATTTATGCAAAAATTGAACCCAGGGGACCTAAATCTCTTATCTCTTTTTTTAAAGAACTTGTATTTAAATGATAAAAAAAATAAAAAAGAAGCATTCCCTTCCAGTAATCATAGATTGAGGAGCAATAGTCAAGAATTTCACAGGAGAAAAGAGTCACAATTTCCATTGAATGGTAGTCTGTCTGTATCATTGTTATGCATAAAACCAAGAAGTAAGCCTTTTTTTTTTTTTACAGTGGGAAACAAACTCATTGAAAGACTGCCTAGCACAAATGGGGAAATACTGCAGCTTCCTGAGTTAAACCAGCATCGTTTTTATATAAAGGCCAATCTCTGGTGGAGTAACACTTTAGTAACTAGATAGAAATATAAGGAAGTAACAAGCTGCTGGGGAAAATGTTGCCCAAGTTTTCGTGTTTGCTTTTGCTTTAGAGCTGTGCTTCCCCACCTGATAGGCGTAGGACTCACAGGGGAAGCCTGTTGCAAAGCAGCCACGCCCTAATCAGCAGGTCTGAGGTCTCCTGGAAGTCTGAATTTTTAAAAAGATCCCACGTGATGCTTCTGATGCTGCTGGGCAGTGGATCTCCCTTTGAGGAGCCAGGCAGCACTGTCTGGACCGACTTGGTTAAATTCATGAGTGATTATAACAAGGCGAGTCTGTGGGTGTCAGAGCCCGCTGAGAAACAAAAAGACGTCTGTACCATGGGCTGAGCAGAAGTTTGATTTTCATTTTAGCTGCAGTCCAAGCCTGGCCAGGGAGAATGTGCAGCTCACGACCTGTCCACGCCTCCCAAGCCACATGCCAGCGGATGGCATCTGACACGGCTTCTTGCCTTACCTAAGAAGCTGTGGTTTTAGTTCATTACTTATTTAGCCTCCAATGTCAAGAAATGGCCTCAATTCTCGCTCCCCATCCACAGGAATCCTTTTGGATTAAGGATCACCTGAGCCACCACAAGCTGACTGAGAGTCATTTATATCATGATTTTCATGATGTTAAAGTCATACTTAAACCTTTTGGAAGTTCTTTGTACTATGTTTTGCAACTTTTTGTCCATCTGAAATGATTTCAAAATGAAAAGTTCAAAAATATTTTTTTGAATGTGAAAAGACTCAGATTCTGGGATTTTCTACTTTTGTACATCTCTTGGAGATATATAGATTTTATCTCCCTCATTGAGAATATTTTCTTGACATTGGCACTGAACGTTTGCTCCTTGACTTTCATTCTAATAAATAGCATCCAAATGGATCCTTCTAAGTTCTTGACACGGCACCAGCACTTGGTCAACTGAAATATCAAATCCACCATCTCCTTTGAGAACCAAAATTGATCACAGACTTCCCTCACAGCTCTAGATACCAACTTTTCCCCACCTGAACTCTCAAGGCGCTCATAGACTATAACAATTACATTTCTTTTAGTTTCCACCCCTTTTCAGGTAAAACCTTGCCTCCCCCCCCAAAGAAAATTATGTCCAGTTAAACAATGGAATTTACATGTTATTCCTTCTGTATCACTTACAGCACCCAACACAAGGCTGGGCACAGAGTAGAAATTAAATCAATACTTGTCACAAGACGGATTGAGGGAGAGATTTTCTGATCCGGTAGGCTAGACCTGGTAGCCTTTCTTCACAGTCAGTATCTTCCTAATGGTCAATAATTAATCCACAGATTCCCCTTTGGAAAGTACCCTTGAGCCACAGTACTCTCCCAGACAAAAGCAAATCCTCTAAGCAGAAAAATCCAACCTAAACTTGTGTGAGGGTCTCAAAGCTACTCAAGTTCCTGTGAGATACACCAACCACTCCAGCCACAGCCCAGAATTCACATTGCTTTGGTTATAATCAGGTCTCCCCACTAAATTGGTCTTACTACCAAGCCTCGGAGTTCTCATCTGTTAAATGGGGATGACGAGAGTGCCCATCTCGAAGACTTCATTGTAGATTAAATGACGCAGTCTGTGCAAAGCACCTAGCACAGGCTCTGGAACTACCAGTTGCTCAACAAACCGGAGCGATTATTATCCTGCCTCAGGTAAAATGGAGAAAACCAGGTATTACATGCAGATAATCATCCAGTTTTAAGAAATGAGCTTCTTAAAGTTAGTTTCACTAGAGCAGGGACAAAGGAAAGGAAGAGGCAACAAAATGAATTGTCTTCACACCCAAGGTTCTCCAAGATTAAAGAAACTCACAAGATTTATCTCAAATAGCACTAAATTGCTGCTTGCCGCATTTATTTTGCTCAAATATCAAATACTTTGTAATTTCTATAAAGGGGCGAAGAGGCAGAGAGGGAGAGAAAGAGAAAGGGAGAGAAAGGGGAAGGAGGCGATGGAGGGCGGGAGGACAGATGCTGCAGCTTCTGGGACGTAAGCCCCCCCTTTGCTGTTTGATGCTGGGATGGGAATGTGGAATGGTAATGAGCAAAGGAGAGCTGCTGTGGCAATCGGATCCGTTCAGCAGTAAATACAACCACGAGGTGCAGCAGAACTTGAATGCTCAGTAAGAAACGCGGAGCGTGCACACTGAGGCTCTACGTACATTAGGAGAGAAACATCAGGGTCAGTTACTCGTGTCCTAGCACGTGCCTGACTTCGGCCAGACCCTCCCCTGGGGACCTGCACCCACACACCCAACCTGTTACAGGATCACTTCAGACCCTTTCTCCACCTTGGGTGCTTTTATTCTCAAAGCTCTTTGCTTCTCTTCTCTCATCGGTGTGGCATAGGTGGGGACACAAACCATGATTCACAATTTAGAAATGAAGCAAAGAAGGCACAGTCACATGAAATAACTAGTTCCAGTTACAAAGCCAGCCCCTAAGAGAAGTTAAGTGCGCATCCGCTTCCCTGACTCCGAAGCCCGTGCTCTTGCCAGCTCTGATCTTACCCACCTCTGAACGCCATTAGACACAGGCGGACAACTGGCCCGGGTCCGTGCCCCCCACCACGTCTCCAAAGTCACAGGTAACTAGATATCGAAGGGTTATACCCTGCTGCCCACCCTCGCCAGGCTGTAGGACCTCCTGGCACCTCTACCCAGCAGCACCTGGGGGCAAGGAGCCTGTAGACAAAGATGCCCCCTCTGTAATCAGACTCCCCCTTGCGACACCCCCAGCGGCGGGACCCGGACGGAAGGGCCTGCGTGGCTGCCTCCACTGTTTGCTTTTTCACGGCAGAGTTGGCAAGGATGGAGGTTGTTGATTTACAATTAGGGGCAGCATGCTTCTTCAAATATTAATATTAATAACTACAATAGTGAACACATGAAAAGGTCTTTTCATCTTCAAAGCACTTTGCAGACATGAGCCCATCAGCTCTCCCTTCCCTCCAACGCGGAAACGACAGGTAGGAATCTCCACAGCGCTCGTGGCCACCCAGCCACTCGCGTGCATGAGCATCCCGTGCTTGCAGAAGCAAAAGGGTTTTCTCTTTAGATAAAAAGGAGGTGATGAAATCCAGAACCACAACGGATCAGAGAGTCAAAGTGTCAGTCATTTTACAAATCAAATGGAGCTGCCAGCACTATCGTTTTAAAATCTGCATTTTCTGTTGCTTAACAAACATCTGTCCTTTCAGTTGTACAGTAGTGGTAGGAAGTAGCAAGAAAAATGGCCTTGAGGTTAAAAAAAAAACAACAAAAACTCACCCAAAAGAGAATAAGGAAAACCTATCAATCACATGCCTCGATCTCAGTAACCCGGCATGTTTTTCCCTAGGTCACCCACGTAAAATGCTACTTTAAAAGGAGGTGGCAGAGACGTTTTAGCAGGAGAGGGAAAGCCACAGGCAACGAGGAATCGCTCGATGAAACCACGGGAGGCAGGGAGTGGCTTTCCAGACGGCCCAGCTCCTGAAGTCCAGCTCTGCCATGAAGGGGACAAGCGGCCCCCTCACTCGAAGGCGCCCGTCTCAACTGCAATCCGAAGGACAGGAAGAACATTGGAGAGCCGAGAGTCACGGGTCAGGGAAAACGCCAGAAAGGCTAGTTTGCCTTGTTAGATTCAAACCTGTAGCAATTTCCTCTCTATAGAAGCAATTTGTTAAGCTGCTAGGAGAAAAAAGAAGAAGATGTAGAACAATAGACTCAATAGGAGTGAAAAACAAAAAAGAAAGAAAGAAAGAAAGAAAGAAAGAAAGAAAGAAAGAAAGAAAGAAAGAAAGAAAGAAAGAAAGAAAGAAAGAAAGAAAGAAAGACAAGAAAAGCAATTTCTGCATTTCCCTACAGCTTTAGCTCTTTGGAAGGCTTCCAATATGCGGGGGGAAATTCAGTTTCTGACAACTAAGCTGTGAGTCTCAAAACTGTGCGTGGTTTTGCTTTTATAAAGTCGGAGAAAGCGTGAAACAGACTCTTGATTTCAGACTATTCAAACAAGATTAGGAAGTATTTTTGTAAATTGTTATTAAACAATTGAATGGAAAATACAGAAAAATGTGGAAAGAGAAAGAGAAAACGCGCTGGTATCCTGAAAGTTCCCATCAATTTTCCATTTAATTACACAGATTTTTTTTTTTAATGAAAAGGAAAATGGACTGCAAAGGTTTAGACAGAAACACACACCTCACTTACTACTTGGCTGGAGAGACGGGGTGAAGAATCAGTCCTGAGTGAGCTTCCCTCAACGTCTGTGGTCTCGTCCCAACTACCTGCCGGAATCCCACAGGCTCGATGGCTAGAGGATGCAAAGACCATAATGTTTCTAATAGAGCTGCCTCCTTAAATCGGGGGGGTGTGGTCAAGTCCAGGAAAGCTGGGAAAAAGACAGGGTTCTGCTAGCCCCCGACACCACAGAGGCAGCCACTAGGACAGGCTTTTCGGTCTAGGTGGAAAAGCACATAATGTTATTGGCTGAGATGACACCAAAGCACGTCTTATTTTCTATTCTTCAAATTCTCGTTCAATTAAAGCTACCTCAGCCTTGGGGAGCCATTGGGAGGAAGGGGAACAAAAGGGAACTAGCCCAGTGGGTAACACCGACTCTCAGCCTTGGCCGATGGGTTAGATTTACCCTCTACTGAATATGTAAATATTCATGATTCACTTGTCTTGACTCTCAATGGAGCCCCATTTAACCTAGGCAAGGGGTCAGAGAGGGGGGAGACTGTGGCAGAATGAGGTCAGAAAAGGCTGTCAGACAGAAGATGTGTCCCCCAACCCCCAGTCACCTGCTTAGGTGTTCTGTTCTTCTCTATGAACCTCATGTGAAATGAGGTATTTCCTAAGGAAAAGAAAATAATTCTGTGGAAAGAGACCTGACGAAATAAGGAGATGGCAATTTCTGAAAAGTAAAGCTAAAAACAAGCTCTTCCTATAAGCCTGGTTTTGGGTGGTTTCTAAAACTAGATTAGCTTTACTGCCCCTAATCATAAAGTCTATGGTGCAGGAATAAAATGGTAGAAGTATTAATATATTCCTCATTTCGAGAATATGTAAACAAGGTGAAAATTTTGCATCCGTTCTAGGTGAAAACATACAGCATATTTTATTCACATAGAACTGTGGTGAGAATGTTACAGTGGAATATAATTTCTATGAATAGAGTTATTTCATCACAGAAATTTTTATGTCACTATTTGGCTGGTTAATTTTTTTTTTTTTTTTTTTTTTTGGTATGTGGGTAGCTCCCTGACTGGGAATGGAACCCAGGCCGCAGTGCTGACAGCACCAGAGCTGAAGCCTTAAGCCACTGCACCACCAGGGAACTCTCTTGGCTGGTTAATTTTATCCTGACTTTTATCCTGGATGATTCTCTGTTCTTTGAGTAACAGATGAGAGTTAAAATTTGTCATGGTTGGCTCCTTTGCCTTTCTAATGAAGACACAATGCTCAATGCTGAAAGTCTGAAAATCTAGTAAATGTCATTCAGAGCAACATGATCCTTACCCCTCATTGTATAAAGCTAGCAGAACAGTTGAAATGGTATTGTCATTACAACAAGATTTTGCTGCTCATCTTTTGCCTTTCCAAATTAACATGGATTAACACAAGCCTGTCCAACCTGCAGCCCACAGGCTGCATGAGGCCCAGGATGGCTTTAAATGTGGCCCAACGCAAATTCCTCAACTTGCTTAAAACATTATGAAATTTATGCATGGACTTTTTCCCAGCTCATCAGCTGTCATTAGCATCAGTGTAGTTTATGGGTGACCCAAGACAATCCTTTTTCTTCCAATGTGGCCCAGGGAAGCCAAGAGGTTGGACAGTCCTGGAAAAGAAAGGAAGAAATAGTACTTGCTGTTGGTTCAGTTTAGTTTAATAAGTGTCTATGGGAAGCACTGTGCTAGGCCCTAGGAATGTAATAAGGTCACACTGTAGTGGGAAGACAGACACAGAAATCGACCATCTCAATGAAGTACACGTGCTATGAGAGAAGTCTATGAATAGAACCTCACTTGGTTCCATTTAAAGAGCCCAAGTCAATTAAACCAATCACAACTAATTGTAATTGTATCACTCACCATATTTGCAAGAGAGTTGGAAAAAATAGAAGACTTGGATTCTTGCCCTATAAGAGAGTACAGTATTGAGGAGCTCTGGCATCTGGAGCTGCCTACACAGAGTTCATATACACAGCAACCCCTTAGGACCTTACCTCTGTCCTCTCCCACTACCTACTATCATATGAAAAATCATAAGCTAGAAATCCAAATGGTGCACAATAAGCCATCCCTGGTATAAACTGCCTAGATCATACCCAAGAAAGCAGTAAGTTTTGTTTTAAACAGTATGTTCAAAAATATAACAGTAGATGAGTATCCATATGTGAAAGAATGGAGTTGGAACCTTACTTTATACCATACACAAAATTAACTCAAAATCCATCAATAATCTAAATATAAGAGCTAAAACTATAACATTTGTAAAAGAAAGCATAGGAGGAAACTTCATGACATTGGATTTGGCCATAGTTTCTTGGCTAGGATACCAAAAGCACAGGCAACAAAAGAAAAAGTAGATTAAGTTGGACTTCATCAAAATTAAAAACTTCTGTACATCAAAGGACACTATTAAGAAAGTGAAAAGGCAACCCAGAGAATGGAGAAAATATTTGCAAATCATATACCTGAGAAGAATTTAATGATAATCAAAATATGCAAAGCACTCTCACAACTCAACATCGACAACAACAAAACCCCAAATAAACTGATTAGAAAATGGGCCAAGAACATGAGTAGACATGTCTCCAAAGACATACAAATGGCCAATAAGCACATAAAAAGATAGCCAGCATCACTACTCATCAGGGAAATGCAAATCACAAGCCCAATGAGATAGTACCTTACACCTATTAGGATGGATGTTAAACAAAAGAGAGAAAATATCAAGCTTTGGTGAGGATGAAGAGAAATTGGAACCCTTCCACATGGCTAGCAAAAGATGTAGCATGATGCAGTCACTATGGAAAGCAGTGTATGGCAGCGCTTCGTAAACCTCATAAACAGAGAATTACCACACGATCAAACAATTATGAAATTTATGCATGGACTAGGTAAAGATCTGGAAGACTTGATGGCAGAGACTAGAACAGATATCTGCACACCCGTGTTGACAGCAGCATTATTCACAGTAGCCAAGAGATATAAACCAACGAAATGTCCTCTGACAGAAGAATTGATAAACAAAATGTTTATGTTCTAAACAAAGAAATATTATTCAGCTTTAGAAAGAAAAGAAATTCTGAAACCTGCTACAACATGAACGAAGCTTGCGGATTGCATACTAAATGAAATAAGCCAGACACAAAAGGACAAGCACTGCATGATTTCACTTACAGGAGGCACCTAAACTAGACAGATTCACAGAGATGGCATGCAGAATAGAGGTCACCAGAGTCTGGGGTGGTGAGGGAGTGGGGAATGAATGTCTAATGGTGTTTCAGTTTGGGGTGATGCAAAAGTTATGGAGATGGATGGTGGTGATAGTTACGTAATGCCAATAAACTGTACAGTTAAAATGATAAATTTTAAGTTATGTATATTTTGCCAAAAAAAAAAAAGTCCTGAAGAAAAAACTGTATAGCCTCAAGGTTAAGTAGGCCATCCATGCTTTCTGACCCACATGGATGGTACAGGGCAGAGGAAAAGGACCCTCTACAACAAACTTGTCCAGCCCGTGGCCCGCATGCATCCCAGGACAGCTCTGAATGTGTGAACTTCCTTAAAACATTATGAAAATTTTGTATGGACTTCTTTTCTTTTTTTAGCTCCTCAACTATCATCAGTGTGAGTTTATTTCATGTGTGGCCCAAGACAATTCTTCTTCTCCCAATGTGGCCCAGGGAAGCCAAAAGGCTGGGCATCCCTGCTGTAAAAGAAGGGGCTGGGACCTCATAGAAAGGGACACAGGACCTCCCTGCACTGCACAGAGCCCTTGTTCTGTCAAGGAGGGCACAACAACAGCAGCCTGACTTCACAAGCTTCTTGAGATTACTGTGTAATTGGGTGATGGTGTAAATTACACTGAAAAGGCAATATCTGTTGTTCCTTTTTGAGCTCTGCAATATTCAATTCCATGGGGGGAAGGACCCCAGCTGAAATGACTACCTATTTTAAGATTCTTGAGAAAAAAATTAAAACACGGTGACTGAGGAGACAGGGGTACCTTTTGGCCACCCGGTGAAAGTTGTGTTAACAGAGTTGTTTGCTCCTCTGAAGGAGTATCTCCATGGCCCAGCATGAGGAATAGCGGGTGGTTTTAGTATAGTCTAGCCCAGTGGTTCTCAACCTCCCCAATGCCACGCGACCCTTTAATTGACCCCCAACCATAAAATTATTGGGAGCTGCTCTCTACACATGTGTGACTGGTCCGTATAAGTCCATTATGGCGCCAACCTTGTCACATCCACCTGTATTTGTACAGGGTGTATGTGATGAGGTTGGCACAATGATGTCCTCACACTGGGTACTCGTATGTGGGCGTATCTGCATGTGGGTTGACCGGCCTGGATAGAGGAGTGGTGTCTCAGCTCCTAAGACCATGGGAAATATGTGTTTTCCGATGGTCTTAGGAGACCCCTGTGAAAGGGTCGTTCGACCCCCAAAGGGGTCGTTACCCACAGGTTGAGAACCGCTGGTCTAGACACATTTGCAATAAATAGGGCCTGAATTAATTTCTAGAACCATAACCGCCAAGCTATGTGCTGCTCTTACTATGAAGAACAGCCTAACAAGGGGCATTGCAAGTTAGCATCTCCTAGGAGGGAAAATGAGGAAGGTGAATCCCCAGAACCTTAGCCCAAGAGTCTCGAACCCTTTTATCATCATCCTCCCCTCACTTCCACCCCAACCCACCCCCCAAATTCAGGTACCGCCTTCACGGCAACCTATAAAGAGTCTAAACCACTGTCAGCACAGAGCAAGAGTTAAGTTTGAACTAAACAATGACATGAAGTGTGATGAGGAGGAAGGCCATGTATTGGCCACTTGCTGCATTTCACACGTTCTCTCCGATGCTTCGGAAGACTGTAGAGGCAGGAAAGCGGTCTCTAAACAAATGACCAAAACTGAACGGGGGTGAAATCCAGATACTGTTACGAGGGCAGTTGTTGCCAAATGTCGAAGGGGCCCCGAAGATAAGATGAAAGGGAAGTGAGGAGCGAAGAACCTTTGTCTACTCCCGCTCCAGCTCTGGAACTTCTTATCCTGTACTTTGTAATGAATCTACGTCCTTCCCACGATCAAAAGCCGAGCCTTTGTCTTGAGCCCCAGATGGATCAGCAGTGGCACACGTACGTGTGCGTGCACATCTGGCACCCAGGCGGCGATCCTGCTGTGTGCCAGAAAGCCGATGGACAGGCTGGAGCTCTTGGCACGGTCCCCTCAGGACGCCACGGTGCGTTACTCCATTATCGCCTGCGCTATCTTTCCGTGGTTTCCTCCCTCTCTGCAGTGTAGCGTGGGCTGGCGACAGGGCCCCCGGCTGGACACCCTCCCAAGTCACTTAGACAGGCCTTGCAAAGACACTTCTCCATCCTGCTTCTCATGGGTCTGCTGGACATCCCTCAGATTCCAGAAATTCAACACGTGCCAACGAGCCGAGGGCTGTGGGATGACAGCTCCCTGCAAACCTGCCTGGCACCGCCACCTCCTTGGGCTCTGTTTCTTCCTCTGTCTCTTTGGTCCCTCTGCCCCGTTCTCCCCTCCCTCAAAACGCCTTTACTTTGCCAATCTCCCTCCTACCAAGTTCTTTTTCAGCCTCAA
The DNA here is from genome assembly GCA_004026885.1 of Lyroderma lyra. Classification (NCBI taxonomy): domain Eukaryota; kingdom Metazoa; phylum Chordata; class Mammalia; order Chiroptera; family Megadermatidae; genus Lyroderma; species Lyroderma lyra. The sequence goes on along the minus strand of PVJL010000238.1, from coordinate 39,482 downwards.
TGATTAACTGTGAAATCGATATGTGGTTGTAGCCTATTCCAACAATACAGACGATTTCGAGTGAAAAAACTGAAATCGCCACCCGTGCCCCCTTTCACCCCATCTCACCCCAAGAAGTTAATATGGCGCCCAGTTCGCTATGCAGCCCTTCGGCTGTGTCCTCAGCCTTAGCCACCGGGCTTCGCTGCACGTACCGCTCTGTGTCTCCAGCGTTCGGCTACACACTTACTGGTGTCACCTTTGCACATCAGCCCCCATCCAAGCAACCTCATGCTTTTCAGCAACCAAACCTCGATCCTCTGCCATATCTCCAACACTCCAGCTCGCGTCCTTTGCCTCTGTATCTCCCTGAGCACCCCGTCTTCTCTTCCTGCACTTTTTCACGTGGCCACCCTCTTGTTCCTATGGGGTCACAATGTGCTCCCTAAGTTTCTATTTCTCCTTCCTGGGTCCTTCCCGCCTTATCTCCCCTCTGTGGTTTCGTGTCCCCAGTGGTCACAGAAAGCCCTCCTTAGCATAACGAACATCATGCACGTTGTTAAGGCCTAGATAAGTCTCACAAGGTTATGGCTTGACAAGTGAAAATACAGTATTACCATTCGACACCATTTCTTAGAGATCTAAAAGCATAAATCATCCAACTACTGAGTGGTCATTTCTGGGGGTCATTTCTGTTCTATTCTTGTTATTTTTGTGTTTTCTGGGTTTTGTACCATGTTATACTCCACCTGTCACAAGAAAAAAGGCAGATTTTATTTTTAAATGTGTGATTGTATTGGCTTGATTAAGATTACAGGGTTACATAGCAGAGATTCTGAGGTTAAACCCACCCCATTGGAAGCCCAGCCCTGCTTCATTCTATATGACCCCGGGCATTTTATTTAAGATTTCTGATCTTTAATTTCCTCATCTGTGAAGTGAGGCAATGGGACTATACACCTCAGGAATTCTTGTGAGGATTAAAGAGACAGTGAGTGGTGAGCACATGATTCATTGAGTTTGGACTTAATAATATGCATCAATCCTTGCCATAGAAGGCAGAGCCGGAGCTAGACCCCAGTCTCCTATTTCCCAGCCCAGTGTCCTCTCAGCACACTGCATGAGCTTTCAGAGGGGAACCTGGAGGCTGATCCTCCCCCTGGCTGGAGGGTGGGTTTGATGATCAGGGGAGAAAAGGCTGATGCAGCACCCAGTAATGGAATTCAGTCACGTTAGCTGAAAGAGCGGATCCTGCAGAGCCTGGAGAAAACCACCTACAGCTGGGTCCCGGGGGCCCTCACCAAGTAATGTAGACCATGTTGGTTTTTCCTTTTGCAACAGCCTATGATTACAGATTAAGTCCAGTCTTGGAGCCAGGGCCCCCTCCCCAAGGCCACAACTGGACCACCCCTTTGAAATTCCCCAAGCACACTCTCTCCCGCCATTTAGAAGACATTCTCCATTTCATTGGAGAGACACTGAGACCATTAACGCAGTTCCTGATCTATGCTATACAAACAGGTCCTACACTCCCGCTTCTTCGTTGGAGGTTGATGGGGCTTCTGGGAGACAGTCTGAGCTCTGCTTTCTCCAAGGAGCCCAAGAAGCCATCGCCTCGGCTCCTACTGTACACTCTCCCTGTGCCTCCGCTATCTCTCTACCTGTGCCCTGTGCTGGGACTAACCTGGGAGCAGCTGCTCAAACATTTGCTTCTTGGGGCGGGATCACCACGACTCACCATTCTAGAAGCCATGAGTTTGTGAGCTGGATAGAATCCTTAGGGATTCTGCAATCTCATCACCTTTCAGATAAGTAACCAGAATCAGAGAGATGCATCTCTTATTTAAGGAAAAGCTAATAAATAAATTTGCCACATCACTTCAAAGCCAAAAGGATACCTACCTATCTGTAGGAACCATTGTGAGATCCATATTAAGCTCCCGAGTGAGTCTGAAGGTCTATGTTTAGAACTAAGGAAGCAAGTACTGAAGAAGTAAAATTCAAATTATTGAACTTTGACAGAATAATTCTTCCATTTCCACAGCAACTGCCTGGGGACTCAGTGGATAGCTCAGTCCCCAGTGGACTAGGAAGAGGCAAGAGCAATCCAAAGGACCATGAAAAATCACCATAGGTTTTGCTGTTTCAAAATGTGCTTAGGGCCACAAGTCCAGTAACACAGTCCACTGCAGCCATGAATGCATTGAGAAATTTCTAGAAAGCCACATTTATCAGCTGTTAATGAACTCACTATTTTGGCCTGGTGCTGATAAACGATTAGAAGTAGATTGGTGTGTCTGGAGTCTTTTTGGAACACCAGTTCAACCAATGCTGGGTTTGCTGCTAACATCTTTATCCTGGATACTTCCCTTTCTTCTGCAATATAGCCAAGACTGTCCCTGAACTCAGGGACCAGGAAGACAAACTAAGTCCAGGTGTCTCAGACATTTATACGCATCTGGTTTCTACCTGAATTCTATCTCTGCCAGGGGGCTGTCTCTGTACGTCCATCTTCCTTCTCTCACTACGTTGTATCCTCTTGTTACACGTTTTAGTAGTGCACTACTCTCTCTTTTCTATAGAGGATTACATTGTAATTACTTGTGTCACATACATCTCCTCTGTTTATTGTAAAATTATGGGGGCAAAAATGGATTAGCCTGTTTGCCACTGTTCCTGCAACAATTATTGTGAAAAGGCTAAATAAATATCTGATGAATGATTGAATAAGTGCATTCATGGATGGATGGATGGATAGATGAATGGAAGGATGGATGGATGGATGGATGGATGGATGGAAGGAAGGAAGGATGGATGGATGGATGGAAGGATGGATGGATGGAAGGTTGAATGAATAAAGAGATGGAAAGATGGATATTTGAATGTTGGTTATATACTATCCAATTTACCCATAATTTTTTAACATTTGTTTGTTTTTTTTTATCCTTAATCCTTCTCCCATTGATGGTGCTGTTGTCACACATGATACCAAATTCTGGTACCCATTTCTGTCCCTAGTGTACATATCACACAACTGTTTAGCATGAACTTGTTTTCAATCAACACAAAAATAAACTGTCAGGAGAAAATTTTTTCTTTTAAATTATTAGCACAAAGTGAAGTGAAGAACTGACAAATAACCAAAAAATTTAGGTTGTGTAAATAGACAGAATGAGTCATCAATTCACTCTGGATTTCTTTTTGTCTGTTATCTGGGTAATTCACTCTGCATCTGGTGTGTTTTTCTTGTACCATTTGAGCAGTTGCTTCAATACATCCCTCACCTTATTTTTCCTTAAGGTAAAATAAAAAATAACATTGAAGCAATTGACTTGTGATTTCTGGATTTATACTAGACTTTTGGGTTTTATTTCCCTCCTAGCTTGAAAGCATTCTAGTAATGCAACTCCAGGAAAACCTGAAGTTTCAGATCTGAAAACCCCCTGAAATATGTCATTAATTCTTACCAATGGCTATTGGCCACAGGAAACCTTCACAGTGTACAGGTGTGTAGAAATGAGATCCCAGGAGTGATTTGGAGTTGGACGAGCATGGTGTGTGGAAAGAAACACTATGGTTGTATAATCCAGTATCTCAACTCCCTAATAAGCACATAAATCAGTTACTTACAGCACCATTAGCAACAACAACAAGAAAATCCAGCTGAAGAAATGACATAAGCTCAAACTCAACCTTTGCACCCAAAAGACAGCATCTGGAATAACCAGAGATGCTGACCTTGCTCCAAGGGAGAGAACCCTGTGACGAAGGAGAATCTGGCTCATTAGCTAAAGAAATTGAACTCCTAATTAGGGCTGTCTCTTGCAACTTGCATCAGAGCCCATCCCTGGCCAAAGCACACATGATACAGTCCAGCACTTTTTTATCTTATTTCAGTGGCATTTCGAAAATGAGTTTTTAGAAATCCTGGGCATTTTGATAACAGATATGTCTAAAGAGGGCCAAAGGAAACAAAAGGAGTCATAGTGAAAACAGCCACAGTGTTGCTCCTTGTTTAGAGTAGGGCAAAATCTTCTGGTGGGTCAGAGGTACAGGACAGCTGGCACTTGTCCAGATTGTAGAGAAAGTCAGCTCTCAAGGTGGTCAAAATTCAAGAAAGCTTAGAGTGAAAATTTTACATTGAAATTATACTCTTCCTCTAAAATCACTTCCCACCGTTGAAATGTAAGAATTTTAATCTTGAATCCTAGAGCAGCTCTGCCTTTTATCTCCTTTCCAAATAATCATTATTCTTTTTAATGGGAAAGTAATACATTTATTGTTTAAATTTAGGGAAATATGGAAAAAAATAAAAGCAGAAGATAAAATTCATCTGTAAATCCCCAACCACAGATAGCCAGTGATAACATTTCAATGAATAGTTTCCTTCCAGCCTTTTTATGTAGATAAGTATTTTTTTATTTGGTATAAAATAAAATCAATATCACATATGGCATTTTGACCTATTTTTTTAAATAAATCTTATTCTCCTCTTAATGCCATTAGTTACCCTCTACAGTATTTTAAAAAGCTGTTAGTGCAAAACTAAACCTTTGTTTTATGTCAGCTCTTCTAGTAACGATGAGACCTGGATTCAATTCCCAGTTCTACTTACTAGTTGTGTGTTTTGGGGCAATTTCTCTGGGCATTGGTTTTCTCATCTGTGAAAGCAAGATTACATCGTTGATTTCTAGACAGTCCAAAAGGAAGACTTCTGATACATAAATCATATCATGCACAGCTTCCTCACTGTTCCATTTTGCCTACTATGTAGCCTCCATCTGAGAGGGATTTCCCCTTCCCCTTCATCCTTTGATTTGTTTTTCTTCTATTTTTCCATTTCCTTTCCCCTGAAACCATGAAATATGGTGCCTTTGATCTGCTCGTCAGAAGATGGGTGGCTGGCTTCTTCCATACGTCTGCAGGCTCAGCACCACCCCCACGCTGTGGCGTGCAAGGTCTGTCTTGAGCCCCAAGCACGAGGCAGGTACTTCTATGTGTGTTCGCACCACCAGGTTCTTCTGAGCTCCCTACTCCTGGATCAGAAAACTGACTCCTGGAGCTTCAAGTAAGTCTCTGTCTCCCTGAAGTCTCCAGCCAGAGAGAGACCATGAGACAATGTAAAAGGCACACTCATTTTCTGTGGACCAGAAACAGAAACGTTAATCTCTTCCTCTTTCAAAGGGGCCAGCGAGGATTTTGTGGCCCACATCAAAGAGAAGTGAGGAAGAGACAAGGTTTTTCCAGTGCAGCCTATGAATGAAATGAAGAAGGGACTTGATTTACTCATAATTTGGAATCTAAAGGAATTCCTGAGGTCTGGTACAGCAGCTCACAGCAAGATTTGCTAGATCTCCTGAAACTTGCCCATGCAATCCTGCACAGCTGAGTTCTGAAGGTATCTTGCATGCCCATTGCCTGAAAGGAAGGATGTCCTCTTCCCTACTTCCCGCCCCCTTGGGTCTGACCAAGCCACTCACGTAACTGGCCCAAGACTAACAAAGATCGAGAGATTAAGTACGGATTTGAATTTTATCTCTACATATTTCTGGAGTCTGTCAATCAGGGTATCGCAAAACGAGCCAACATGTCACCAGTCTTCCGTACCATAGCCACAGAGAAGATATGAAGAAGCTTCTGATGTTTTGTTTTTATCACGAATTCCATGGACCCCAGAGACTTGTAATTCTGGTGTGAAATGGGAGGGGACTGAGGACCAGCCCTGGCACATTTCATTATCTCAGGAGGTGCTGCTATCCCCACGTTATCAGCAAGCGGAATTCCAAAGACTGAAGTTATCAGAGCATCTTCTCAGCCTTTCCCTCCTTGAGTATTTCTCTCCCACCCATGCCAGGGTTACTGAACACAGAAATAATGTGCATGGAACTAGGCGGCACTCCTGACTCTTGCCCATACTCCTAGCAGGTCTTTTCTCATTAAGATGTTGAAAAAACAAAATGAGATAATCGCAAAACTGTTTTGAAAGGAAAATGCTTTGCATATGAAAGGAACTGGGGATTTTGTTTATGATAGCTCAGATGAATCCCACGTTGACTCATGGCAGAAGTCTGTTAATATTTCATTGTTAAGACTGAATTTGTCTCACAATAGACAAGGGTCACAGAACTCGGATCAGTAGGTAGACATTACAGGGATGCATAGTTCAGATCAAAATGATGAAGGACTTTTGAACAGTTAAGAGCCATTCCAAAAAAAAAAAATGCATCCTGGGAAAAAGCACTAACTAAGCTGCAAATAGAGCTGCAGGACCATCCAGCAGGGATGCTGTCTAGAAGATTCTTGCATTGGACCAGATGACAGCTAAGGTACCACCCAGTTCCAAGAATCTGTGAATCCACTATGATGATGATCTCGGACTGCAATGTAGAAGAGGAAATGTTCTATTTCAAAACTATCCAACTTGACTTGGTTGACAGACATTATAGAAAGGTAGGCCTTGGCACAACACAGGAGCAATATTCAAACATTTAGAAATGTTAACTAATTACCGGTTTCAAAGTTGTGTAGACATGACTATGGAAGAATAATTTGGCCAAAGGTAAACCTGCCAGTGTTAGATCTCAGACTCCCATTTTTTAGATTCTTAATCTGGCTCTGGGTTCCCTGTCTCAAGCACCTCTTCCAATCCAAGGCTGCCCAGACTTGATAAATGCGATTTTTGAGAGTGAGAGGAAAGTTAGTGATCATTGGCTGAGAGTCTACTTCTCGTCCCACTACCTTATGACTCCTTCTTTTCTTAGACTCTTTCCCTCTGGGGAAAGATTAAGTTAGTATATTTGGGCTGCTCTCAGGCCTGCAGAAACTAGATTTAATTGAAAGAACACTCAACTGGAATTTTCTATTTCTTGTTGAGTGTTGCATGTAGCTCCTGCCACCTAGATACCATTTTCCACCTTGTCCCTGGAGCAAAATCTTGTTCAGTCTCCACCTCCTCTCCTCTCTGAATCTTCCCTGCCTGACTTCATCCTCTTCTAGAACTACGAGCAGCCTCACTGTGGGATCAGATATTCATATTACCCATTCACATTCCCAATTACCGTGTACATAAATCGAATAAATATTTACTGCCTTACATGTTAGCTATTCATTCACATTCAAATTCATTTGTCTTTGTATCCCAGCATCTCACTTGGGCCTGGCCCTTAGGAGCTTCTCAGTATAGGTTAATTTAAAATATGCATAGGTTTTAATGTTTTTTAGAGCCTAGAAGGTTAACTGCAAATGGGTCCTGTGACCGCCTCCAATACAACAAAACATGAGTATCTTAAAACTTTAGATATAGTTAAGAATCTCCCCCAATGCCTTTTTGAGTTACTATGGAAAATGATCAGAGATCAAGAAAGTACCTACCTCAGGGTCTTTGCACTTGTTCTTCCTGATGCAGTTCTACATAATTCCCTCCCTCATTTCATACATGTCACATGAGGATGCTAACTTATCAGGGTGGTCTTGCCCAACTATTCTATATAAAAGAGAATGCCCATCCTCATCCTCAGTGCTCCCTAACTGCCTTACTGTGGTTTATTTTTCTCCATAGCATTTACTACCACCGGACACACTGTATCTACTTTTTTATTTTATTGTTTGCCTCCTCTCTGCTCAAGAAGAAAGATACCTGTAAGTCTTGTTCACTGCTATATCCCCTAGTACACAGGCTGGCATATTAAAGGGCTCAATAGCTATCTACTAAACAAATGAATGATGAATGAATTAACAAATTGTTGGAAACCAAAAAAGAAAAAAATACAATTGTCCAATAAAAATTCAATAACATGCCTGAAAAAAAGTCCAAGAAGTCTCTTGGAACAAAGAGTAAAAATGTGAAGAGATACAAAATACCAAATAATGTAAATGAAGAGACATAGAAGATCAATCCAGAATGCCCAGCATTCACCACATGAGGTTTCCCAAAAGCGAAAAGGGATGGTACAAGGAGGAAAATGTTAGAAGAAAATTTATGAGTGTTGAAGAAAGTCACCAATCGTAAAGTGATGTTTCACTGGAAGATAAGAGAAGACACAGAAAGCTTCTAAAAAGGAGGCAGAAAGTTAATCCACACAAGAATGAGAATTAGATTCACAACAAGCTTTAAATGAGCACTGCTGGATGCTAAAAGACAAAGACTCAAAAATTTTGAAGAAAAATTATTTTGAACCTGAAATTCTATATGTAAACTATCAATCAAGTGTAACAACAAAATAAAAACAGTTTCAGTCACACAACGACTGTGAAAGTTCGCCTCTCATGAAGCTTTTCTGGAGAAATAAGATGTACTTTGGCAAAATGAAAATAGAAATAAAGAAAGAGGAGAAAATAAAGTCTAAGAAAGAGTGGACCTTATTCAGGAGATAGGTATAAAAAGCCACCAGAGAGCAGGAGAATGTCTTTAAAAGAAAGTAGATTCCCTTATAACCTATAATTATTAAAAAGCTGGATAATAGGTAAAAACATAAACGGCTTTAATTAATAAGAAAAAAAGCCATCAGAAACACTAGGGAAAAAAAAACTAGAGAAGAAAGTCATGATGAAAAATAGAATGCAATCTGATTTTAACCAGTTCATGGAGTATAGGAAAGAGAATACATTTAATCTTAAAACTCGGAGTAATTTTCTTTGGCACACAGGTGTAGTGACATAGAATTAAACCTCATTCTGTAAAGTCTAATTACACAATTAATTCTGTGGTGAACCATCTTAATGCAAACACATGATTATCTTAATACAAATGGGATTTCAATTTTTAGACTCAATCCAGAGAGAAAGTATGAATGACTTCATTATGATTGCAAAATTAAATGCAAATATAACTTGGATGATATTAGGAGGTGGAGGGAGTGCAAAAAGGTGGAAAGAAATATGGGCGTGATGCTTTCTCATTTCACATGGCATGGGATGAGACATGTCTGCTGATGATGAGGCGAGAAATTAAAATTGGAAATGTAGTATTCTAAGTAATGTAAAGATACCTAGAATCAAACTTCTTTTAAATCACTTAAAAGTTGGGAAACTGGTCGGGTTGGGTGTAGTGTAAGTGAGCTACCTGTTTTGTTTTGTATTCAGTCAGTTGATCTGATCTAAGTAAGTAGGAAGAAGCAACAGGAGAAGTACATTACGTCTAGTATGGAATTAACTACCAAAACCCTGACAGTGGAAACAGTTTAAACGATGGCCTCTTGGGAGTGTGAGTGGCTGTGAGATGGGATTGTCGACTTTCAATTTCAGTATTTCATAACACTTTGTTCTGTTGGACTTTTCATTGCCACATGAATATGTTATTTTTATACTTTAAGAGCGTCTCTGGTATTAAAAGCAGAGACCACTGTAATGGAAGGGGTTAGCCCATACCCTCTCCCCTCTGACATTTGGTATGTTGGGATAGATACACCTGACCAAGCAAAATCTAAAACTGAAAATGTGGCTTTATTTTTCTGGTCTAGTTTACGAGGAAGTTGTGACAACCCGTGGAAAGAGACTGTAGGACTTGGAATGAAAAGACACAGTAACCCTAGACAAATCCTTCAAGACATTTCTATGCTTCAACCTTTCTACCCTTCAATAGAGTCCTTGTCCATAATGTTTTGCTCCTTTATTCCAAGTGCCAAGGAGATGAGAAGTTCAAATCCTAAGTTGCAGAAAACGCCAGCGGTTGTTTTCGGCCTAAGTGAACCGGCCCTGGTGGACAGGAGCAGGGCCGCTTTTATGACTCTTTGGCGTGCAAATAAGTGTGCCAAGTGTTGTTTAAATTGCTCAGTACGGTTTCTGAGTCAACAGTTCCGAGGCTCCCTGTGGCAGAATCGAATTTCTTCGAGAAGATCTTCTGAGGAAGCTACTGACTTACTGAACGCTCTTGCAGCCAGCCACCCACACAGCTCACAGCACACCTCAAAAACACTCAGGTGGAGTGGGGGCTGTGGATGGGGAGCTTTCTTCTCAGAGACCTGCAACCAGTTTCCTCCTATCTCAAAGGCCTCCATCTGAGGCATTGGTCAGCAGGCTCGGGTAAACCGCCCACCCGGATTGCATCGGGCTCAAAGAGGACAGTAGAAGGTGCCCTGCAAAACTCTGTCTCCTTCACACACCAGGTCTCCCCTGCCTTCTAAGCAAAGGGCTCTCCAGTTCTCCTCCCCAGAGTGGTGGTGTTTCCACGGGTGTCCTGGGCTGGGGATGGAGGTGGGCAGAAACACACAGAAACTAAAAACCAAAAATGATTTGTGCAAATCCGCATCTGGGAAGCCTGCATTCCTGGTTGCCTGTGTTTATGATATTAAGGGGGTAGAAATTACAAATAAGGCAGTCAATGAGTTAGCATGAATCAGATCTTTGTTCTTTGGCAATCCTTGCCTGGACAGCTGAGTCCACGCTTCCCATTGACTTGCAGCATCGATTTTATAGAAAGGGCTTTACAATGTGCCCAACACCCCTTCTCCTCCCACTGGGCTAGAAACAGTAAGAAAGGGGTGACCCCACAGCTGCCTCCCCTGCACTCGGGCCTAGGAGAGGGGCAAAGTCTATGCAGCACATGTGCACTCCCCCAAAAGAACTTGAAAGGAGGTGAGAAAATGGTCCCATGGAGGGACCTGGGAACAGAGCAAGGGAGCCAGCGAGAGTCATAATTCTCTTGGCCCTGTTATATGCCACCCACAGTCATGGGCTAGATATTCTCTCTGGATGCCAAACCTGCCCTTCCCAGTCTCCCTGCAGCCAAAATGTAGCTTGAGAAGGCAGCCAGAAAATTCTACAGTCCAGGCAAGCAAAAGAATTTGACTGGAGTCAAGATCACAGGGTTGAGAGGGAAGCGAATCATTTCCTCCATGTGCAGATTCTTTTCTAAGTTCAAAACACTCTGCACCTTTAACTCATTTGTCCTCTGGATAAGTCTGAGGGGCAGACCGTGTTTTCTCCATTTAGTAAATAATGAAATCGAAGCTCCATTTGATTTGGATGCTCGCCGATTTGCTATGGACTCCACGCAATAAGAACAAGATGCAATAGGACTCCGTGTCATTCCTTGGCCTTCTTGCTTCACGGCCCTCCCCAGACCACGTGGTCAGTAGATGTCCTTATCTGACTGGCAGACAAATGCTTGACAGTAGAAATTCCAGCCACTTGGCTGAAAAGTAAGGTCCAGGCAGAAATTTGCTAGAGTACATGAGACTTGAGGCCTGTCTCTTCCCTACACAGAGCTGGAAGACTAGATCTCAGATCACCTCCAGATATTAAGCCTACTTAATTTTTTTTTTTTACACACACTCAGTGGTGCCTCAGTAACATTCAGATCTTCTCTTCGAAGCCCAGCTGCAAAAACAAAATTAAAAAAAAAAAAATGGAGGTATTAGACTATAGGTTTTCACTCCAAATCTAAAATGTAATTCCAAGAGTCTTATTTACATTATTATGCTTTATTTTATTTTTACTTATCCCCTTTGATCATCCCCCCTAGAACAAGTGAGTTCATATAGCTCTCCTTCTCATTTTAATCCGTAGTAAACATGGCTGCCTTGAGATCTCATTTTCCTGTGCTGATGGAAATTAAAATTCAGCCTTTCTCTCACTGGACAACTCGCTGTTGTGATGCGCTTGCCATCAGTAACGTGGCAGCTGTCATAGCAGTTAGCCATGGAAAGACCCATTACCTCATCTGACCCCATCTCCCTGCCAGGGCAGGATATGGGCCCTGCAAATGCTTCCTAGTCTAACGACTGCTTCAGGATTTATTTGTCCTAGGTTATAGCAAACTGGGCTTTAAAAAACAGGAAATAGAGTTTCATCGTCGTTAATTACGATACCAGTTATAATAACGTAGTAGAGGCTCTCTGAGAGCAAAGCTTACGCTTCCACACTGCGCTGTGACGGAATTTCATCTACTAACACGGGGCTGAAGTGTGCAGCTACAACCACCTTCAGAGGACCTGGGGGTCCTATTGTGTATTTCTACATGCGCATTCCATCGGACCACCAGAAATAAAGAAAATTACATCAGCTCCTGAAGTTCTTAAATTGGTCCTAATTCACTGAGCTCCTTATGGGTAAGTGAATTAACTCATTTGTCTTCAATTGTGGCCAACATTTAAGAAATGCTTAATAAAATTTCAGTTAATTAAGACTGCTTGAAAATGAGCCCAAGTTTATCAAGGAGGAAGGAAGAGATCAAGTACCCAAGGATTCTGGGTTCATTTGTATGGAGGAAGCCTAGGTGAGTAATGTCTCAGCTCAATTTCAAGAAGCAATTCCCCTACGAATAACTACATTGTTAATGATAATAAGAGCCAAAACTAACTGCAGATTTACTACCTGTCCAGTTGACATGCATCATCTCATTTAACAACCCTTAAGCAAGTCAGTATCATTATTCCTATTTTGCTGAAAGAGAAAAATGAGGCTACAAGCGGTTAAATAATTTGTCTAAGGTAATGCACAAGTATCTCTGAATTCAGACTCAAGTCAGGCTGCCTCTTAAACCTATATTATTGACCACAATGCCACCCTGCCTTTCTGCTCTTGGTTTATTTTTGAAGAACAAGTGCTTCCAGAGAAGAGATATGAGAGGTAGTATCATCACTGTTATTTGTCAGATCATTTTAACTCTATGTCCAGTTCTGAGATGTAGTTGTTTTCCTATCCCACCCGCCTTGGTCCTCTGCTTTCCCTCACCACTCTCCCCCTTTCTCCTTTCAGCCTCTTTCCTACAAAATCCTCAGTGACAGGTGAAGTGAGAAGCACGGTCATGAGCAATGACGTTGGACAAGTCCACTTTCTTTCCATCCCCAGCTCAAGCTCAAGAGAAGAAATCACCTCGCGGGTGCTTATTTCCATGAATCAGGGTCATCCAGCACCTTCACTTGCATGGTCTTATTTGATGTATGGGCAACTGTATAAACTAGGCCAGGCAGGATTATTAAATCTATTTTACAGATAACAAAACAGAAGAGTACATTTGGGAATTGAGCCTAGCCCAGAGCTTCCAACAAATTCTTGGAAACATTGGGAGGGTCTCCAAACTCCAGTTTCTGCAAAGGAAACAACAATGGTGGACTAGAGGATGCCTATAGAGGCCACCATTAAAAAATCGGATACAGTGGGATTTGAGTCAAATCTGATTTCAAATCTCATCTATTTTCCACAGAACTACAACAAGCTCTAATGAGAAGCAGAGCCTGCCCATTCAGGCCATCCTAAGGTGATGGTCTGCTTCATCTGTGATGTCAAGATTCACTCCTGAGGCACCAAGGCACATAGGTGAAGTTTGCTTGGTGAGCAGAGGTGTTCTATGAGGTCTCATATTTACGTTAGGTATAGATTATTCTTCACCTTGCATGTAAATCAGATTATTATTTTTAAAAATCATTTCTGCATTGCTTTCAACTTTGTCTTGATAGAAAAGGAAAAATATAAGGTCTTAGATATCCATGTAAAGTTTATCAACAAGTCTAAACAGAAATACACATCTATAAATACGGAGTATAAAAAGCAGTGAAATGTGAGTCAAAAGACCTGGAGTCTAGCCTAGACCTTCCAGTGAATTCTAGGAAGCATTGGGAGGGTCTCCTAGGCTCTCCAAGCCTCAGTTTCTGCAAAGGAAACACCAGTGGTGGACTAGGGGATCCCTATGGAGCTCACGATGAAAAACTCAGTGTTCTCAGGATTCTTGGCTATGCTGACCCTGATTGGAGAAGGGGAAGTATTTTTGTGCTAAACAATTACTGTTGTAGAAAACCGTGGTGTTTTCTTCCCGGGATGGCCAGGCAAGTGGCGTAGGTAAGATGTCCCAGGAGCAGAAGGTGTGTGGTAGGGCTGAGCCAGGGCAAGCTGCTCTGCTGGGGGAAGAATAGCGGTGCTGAGAATGTCACTGTCACTGAGGCAAGAGTGGATGGTGCTGGTGACTGTCCGTGGGTGGTCTTCAAGCTCTCTTTCTTCTAAGAAACCTGTTACAAAATGGGCTTCGCAGGGTTATCTCATCCAAACAACATGTAATAAACCTTGCTGTTCCAGATATTTGATAAGAACTGAAAATAAAAGATAATGTGAGATCTGTGTTTAGATCTTGTCGTTTATCAGGGAAACAAGTAACAAGATGATCTAACTTTTTAGTGGAGGCTCTCTTAGTAAAGAGTTAAGATGGTAGAAGAGTTAGGGAAACGAAATCTGATGGTCCCTGAAGATCCTTCCATCTCCGAAATTTGTATAATAGCTCTTCCAATTTGAATATCACCCTATCTCGGGCGTTTTTTGCAGGTCAGATTCTCCTCATTTGCCTCCTCAGGGCTTGAAACACTGTATCTGAAATGCTATTACTCCTACCCTTAGGGTGTAGCAAGAGACATTATTTTCTGTCAACCCATAATGTTCTTCCACCACCTGATATGTGATAAGCTCTACTTCCCAGCCCCATGCAAAGCTCCTTGGGGGCAAGATCGGGGCTCATGTTTATTTTGTTTGCTCAACAAGACTTAACATATTAAGCACATCAAATTTGTTCACTCAAGACGGCAGTTCTGCCTCAATCTGGGCACGTGGTATAATCTCACTTCTCTGGGACCTTGAAATCAGGGGTGGCCTCAGGGTTTACTTTCACTGATGAAATTAGAGCCCTTCTGGCCAAAGCTTGGAGAACCAGTGACTCAGTTTCAACCATTCTGTTTTTCTCTCTGGCATGTGTCAGGTGACAGCTGCTTATCAGCCTGGGGCCCGGAGTGGCTCAGATACCATGGAACAAAGCCTGCTGCCAACCTGTGATGTTCTTGTCGCATGAGTAAGAAGTATTGCTGTAAGCCACTAAGGTTGGGCCCTTGTGACCACAGCACAGCCTAGCCCAGCCTGGCTGGTAGAGAAGTGCTCAACGAGTATTTGCTGAGCTCTGTCCCAATAGCTTCATCACAGCAGATAAGTAGGAGGTAAGTAAATTAGGTTGGCACTGGCCTGGATAAAGGCTTCCTCCACTCAAAAATACTTTGCTAGCTCTCTCTAAAATGCTCTTGCTTCTGTTTCTAAAAAAGCACCATGCAAAGCCTTTGATGTTCCATATCTGTCAGCATTTCTTTCTCTTTGAAGCTATTTTGCTGTAGTAGGGAATGTCTATCTTCGCCTGCAAATTTCAATAGTCAGAATAAGAAATGCCATGAAGTGTCTTAGGAACAGAGAATGCTGGGGAAAGTTAAAAAATAGAGCTCGTCTGAATGAGTGTGCAAAGATTGGAAAGCAAAGTTTCCACTGAAAGAAAGCTCCATGGGGACCTTGGTCAAAAAACATTGAGAAATTGAAATCAATGGTGAAGCCTTTGGGAGCTTGGCCTGTGACGTCAGCCAATCCGGAGCTTGGGTTCCAGCATTTCATTCACCCATTGGGTGACTCCTAGGCAGTTTACTTAACCCCTCGAACCAACCCAGTTTCCTTGTCTGGAAAAAGAAGTTAAGACTAGAACTCGGCTCTTAGCATTATTGAGGATGTAAGAAGATAATAAGGAAGCATTTTTATATTATGTGCTTTAAAGAAGAAAAGGCTTAAAGGTTAATGAGGCCATTTTCTAGTGCACTTAGCACAGTAGCTACGACATCGTAAGTCTTCAAAAGAGAAGTAGCTGTAAACAAGTAAAAGGATATGGGACCTTCTCTGCAGGGGCACGGGACATGAGAGGGGGCACTGCCCGTGTCCGGCTCGCAGGAAGCTCTAACTAACACTCTCGCCCTGAGCACAGTGACGTGGCCACTGGCCCTCCCACACACCACGGTGATTCTTTCTCCAGATATGAGAAAGGGCTCTCTGGGATAAGGGCTTGAGAAAGCAGGGAAGCCATGATAACTGAGGGTCGAATAAAGTGAAAACCTCATTTTTCCTGGGCTGAATTCCCGGACTTATCAGAAAGTGGGAGGTGATTGGCCTTTGTTCTGTTCACCTGACGTTGAGGCCTTGGCCAGGAGCCGTAGCACAAGTGAGAATATGAAAGGTCATTTGTCCACCTTCGTCTGGGGCAGCCACCCTTGTCCTCTTGTTTCAGCTGAATGTGGCCCCGGAGAAAGCAACAAAGGAAGACAGGTTTGCTTTGAGATCCGCCCTCGCCCTTCCATATCTTCTCCTTTTCAGGGGCTCCTACCTGATGGAGCAAGTAAGGTGCCTCCTCAAAGCGCCATCTCCTTTCCTATTATTCTCCCTGGTAGAGTGCAGAAAACAAAAGATTTGGAATTCCATATCTGATTCTGAATGCTGTCACAACAGCTCTGTCACTTATCGTCCCAAACCCTCAGTTCCCTGAAAATAATAACCACCATCTCCAGGTATAGTCGTTATTTTATTGTATTATAGTAGTAGCAGATTTGGGTATGATGTGGACAAGCAGAGACCAAAAAAAGAGATTAATTTCTATTCCTAGAGATGAAGCCAAACCTTTTCAACCAGAAAACTTTCCCTAAATTGCTCACCCCATTTACTCTTCCATCCATTGCTTCACTCAATTAACATTTCTTCTGTGCCTTTACTGTGCTAAACAGTGCTAGGGGGTGAGCACAGGGAGATCACGAAGACAGGGTCTCCCACCCCGTACGGCCCACAGGAGCCAGGCAGTAAACGCAGTGTGTGAAATATGGGCAGCATACCACAATGGTCAGACCAGTTCAGCCAGGACTTCCGGGAAGGCTCCCTGGGGGAGGGGGGCCTGACCTGCATGTGAATGAGGGCTCCGAGTGAAGCAGATAAAAGAGGCAGAAAGGATAGGAACAGAGAGAGAAAGGTTAATTCCAGCAAAGGGAGGTAAGAAAGTAACGTGGAAAAGGAAAAGAAAAACGTTTTTGTATTGCCTACAGCATTCATGGGAGGCAGAGAATCATAAACGATATAGATTTTCCTTGCACCCAGCAAACAAACCTTCAATGGAGGAAAGAAACTCTGGAATGAACCCCTTGTTTCTGGAACCAGCTCTGTATTCATCTCCCACAGCTTCCCAGGTACGTTTAACTCATGCTGGAAACGGAAAGAAAAATAAATGTGATCACCAAAATGTTCAAAGCTCCCTCCAAGTCTCTCTCCCTCCCTCTCCCTCGTTTTCTGTCCCTTTTGTGAGCACTAAACCCCCAATGGTAGGAAGCATTTGTCTAAAAATAGCCCTTCTAAAAGACCCAATCTTTTCTGAGTTTCATAAAACATCTGCTGAACAGTTTCCTATAACTGTTTTTGGCCATTAAATCAAAGCCTGGAGAAACAATGTTCTGTTTCTGCCTTTAAAAGCGAAGAATTGCCATCAGGCCTTCCTCTCAGACCCGGACAACAATGGGGCCAGAAATAGCCATCGGAGCCTTTGAAACACCTTAAGGCTCAAGTCTAAGCCAAGAGTGACCCATGTCGTATTTTTCTTTCTTTCTTTCTTTTCCTTTTTTGAAAGAAGCAGTTCATCTCCCCAGAGCAGAAAAGAAACTCAGATAGGCAAAACCTCAGAGGGGAGGCTGCGCTGCCCCATGCAAATCACCACCTGCAGGGCAGGCCCGGCTGCTGGGTGCCCAGACCCACACATGGGTGAGCTTCTCTGTACTGGATTGGCAGAGCAGCCCGTCAGGCAGCTGGTATCTGGTGGTGTTTGGGTCTGTGTTAAGTGTGAGTAGTCACAGGGCTCCCCCTTGTTTATGTGACACAGAACGTGGGAGTGTGCTGATCTAGAGGGAAAATCATGAGACGCAAGGTTGAAAGACCCAGTAGGAACTATCCAGAATATCAAAGTATGCTCCTAAGGGTCCTCGACAAGACGTCGTACCTCTCCAGCCCCGTCTGTCTTCTCACCTCTGAGTGGCAGTTTGCCTTAATGTGAGTTAGCATTGGTGTAAAATCTGTTGGGCCTTGCAATCAAAGCAGGCTGCAGGAGGAGGAAGCCAGGCACGGTGTGACGGAGGTTGGGAGACTGCCCAGGGTGGAAAGGCACCCGAGGCAGCTCAGTGCTCCAGTTAGGCTGAGGGGTCAATCTGGGCAGAGCCAGCATCTCCAGCAGTGCAGGGAGCTGAGGCATGTAACCACGTGTTCAAGACCCAGTCAGGGGCTGGCAGCATGTAGGGCTGGGAGCACACGGAGACGGATCTAGTCCCCTGGGGAAGAAAAGGCCTCAGACACCTCTCCCTAGGACAGGCCTTCAGACTGTCAACTTCTTCGTGCCAAGGAGCATCTAGCACAAGAGATGAGGGGACATGGGACACTGAGGTGACAGAGAACAAATGGTTCACTCACCAGTCGCCTCACATGGCACATGCTTTTGGCCTCAAGACTTCACTCTATCTCAAAATGAGTGAGGGAGCCAAATTCATGGCATTCTCAGTGTCACTGTCAGGACGAGCTCAGAACAGAGATGGGCCCTGGTACCCACCTGTAAGCACGGGCATGGACAGGTGGAAAGGAGAGAAGCCAACAGAGCACAGTTGACAGAGGGCTAGACTTGATGAGCTGTGACACCCCTTTCCCAAGTTCAGATCTCTGGGACCCAGGTGTCATCTCTCAGTTGGTATAGAATGGACTTACCAGGTTTGTAGAAAGTGGTTTCCATGTTTCACTTCATCATCATTTGTGATTAGATTGAAAGTGATGGAGACCAGTGCATCTGATCTGAGGGCAGTTAGGTGACTACCGTGTCTGTGATTGTGAGAACAGAACCAGGAGTGGGAGCTGGTGTGTCCTCATCACTCTTTGTGGCATTTCCCCGAACACAGCCAAGCAGTGGTGGCGCAGGAGAGAAGCAGAACTCGTTCTCATCCTTTTGGCTTTCTCTCTCTCTCTCTTTCTTTCTCCCCTCCCTCCCTCCCTCCTTCCCTCCCTCCCTTCTTTCCTTTCCTTCCCTTCCCTTCCCCTTCCGCATTGGCGCACAGGATGCTCAACCAGCCAATATTTCAGCTCATTTGTAAACTCGTGTCTGCACACGTGTCAGTTTTTGAAGCAAAATGGGAGACTTATTTATAAATCTACATTTATTTTACAGAATAGCAACAGCACTGAATGGACTGCTTTAAGGGATGCGTGTTGCAAACCGTGTGTGTGTGTGTGTGCGTGTGCGCGTGTGTGTGTGCGTGCGTGTGTGTGCGTGCGTGTGTGTGCGTGTGCATGCGCATGCATGCGCGTGCATGTCTGCGTCGGCCAAGTTCAGAGGCACTAATGCATAACTCGGGCGGTGCTCAAGGCCCCTCATCCCCACCCTACTCAAAGGCCTTTCCCTCACTCTGTCCCAGCCCCCGCACACAGAAGCCCACACCCGCTCTGCAGTGTAGCTGACGAGCAAAACGCATCCACCACTCCTGAAGCAGAAGCGAGCACAGGGCCTATGGGTGTGTCCACTATTGTACCTGGGCAACCACGCTTCACAGGTAACGTTTTTTAAATGATTCCATTTAAGTTGCCATTTGACTCTCACCCTGCCTGCCCAGGTTGACAAAGAGAAGTCCTCAGCTTCCATATATCTGGCCATGCATCACCAACAAGGTTGGCAATGACCCACAGATTCCTGACTGGGTGGCCGTCACAGTCCCAGCCCCACCGCCAGCCCCCAGGAGGCCCGTCTGCAGCAAGCGTCTCGGTGACTGCCATGCACATGAGCCACTGCCATGCACGTGGTGCCATCACTGGCCTCCCAGCAGGCAGGCCTGGGCCGATCTGGAAAAGTGTCTGCTGCTGCCCTGGGGGCGGCCGTCTGCTCAGCAGCTGGAGCAGCCAGCACAGCTGGGCCTGGCTGCAGGCACCGGGCGAGGCGGGCGACGTCCCCTGTCTTTCCTTGTCGGCACCTTTGGGGCACTTTCCTTTTGGCTTGAGGATCCAGCCCCATCTGCTGTTAAAGAGCCCCCTGTTTTGCTTCCGCCTCACCCTCTGCCTTCCTGTAGCAAAGAGCGGAGTATTCCTTGTGGGATGCAGATGTGAGCGTGACACCTGCTGCGGGTGGGAAGGAAGGGGAGAACCGTTGGGCCGTCTCAGCTGTGCCCACGGTGGCCTCAAATGACTGAGCGAGGCCAGGGCAGCTGGCTCTCTCTCAGTGGTGGGATCTGGACAGAACTGATCCTACAGTTGGAGGGGGCTCAAGTGGCTACATCTGCTGTGCGATATTCAAAATCTCCACGGCCGTGTGCTCTGGGCCCTCGGCTCCTTGGGGAGCCATGGATCTGGTAGGACTGTGGGGACAGCAGGCAATTATGAGACCTCCCACTGTATCTGAAAGAGTCCCCGCATCGAGGCCGCAACCTGAGTGTAAGAGCAGGCCACCTTCACACGCAGCAGGGCTCGGTCTGTTAGAGTACCTGCCACGTGTCACCAGGCTGATGGGACGCGAAGACAAAGGTCCTGCCCTAGGGGAGCTTATCACCTGGTGAGGGAAGAGAGAAGCGAGCAGAGTACAGGAAATAGGGGTGTGGGCACTCCAGGGCAAAGCAGAGGGAAAACAGGGACAGGAGGGCTAGGACGGGCAGGGGCGGGGGCTGCTCTTCCTGTAGAATGGTCAGAGCAGGCCGTGTTGCAGAGATGAGATTGGGAGGAAGACTGAGGAAGGAGGAGGAAGAAGAGAGCCACAGTCTGTGCACTCCAGCTTCTCCTGAAGGCGGCCAGCCCACGGGAAGCTCAGGCCATGTGGGGGATGGGCGAGGGAGTGACCATGGAACCCCGGTGAGACTTGACGGTGCTCGGACCAGGCAGGTGGCCAGGCGAACACAGGAGACACGAAGCAGCGGGGTACCGGATGAAGCCGAACAGCAGAGCCCGTCGGAGGCGTTGACACGTCGGATGGGGTTGTGCGAAGCACAGGAGTCAGGCAGAACCGCAAAGGCCTGGGCCTCGGACCCGCAAGCAGGCGGCGCGGGTGGACACGAGGCCCCTGAATGCCCACCTGCCTGTTCGGTGAGGTTCACGTGCGTGCTGGCGTCACAGGGACTTTGGGCTGGAGTTCTGCACGTGCATTTGCCGGCTGCTGGGGGTCCTGTATAGAAAGCCATGACGGGCTGGGCTCACCGAGGAGGAGAGCGTGTACCAACGCCCCAGAGCCAAGGACCCGCTCAAGGAGGCTGACCAGAGGTCCTATTTGACAGGAAACAAGGGTCCTGTCCCGTTTCAACAGGACGTGTGGGTCAGCCCCCTGACACCTTGAATTTAGCCCAGTGAGACTTACCCTTTGAAACGGGCAGTACCGCTGTTTCCTGTCCTACTTAACACGGGACATCTGCACACAGTGGTGACGGGAACCTGAAGTTCGGTACGGGGAGTATAGGTAACAATGTCACGGAAGTTATGCAGGGTGTCAGGTGGGCCCTGGACCCATGGTGGGGCTAACACTGCGTAAGTGATGTGGGTGCCTACCCACCGGGCTGAGCACCGGACACTAATACAAATTAGTGAATAAATCAGGAAAAAGTAAAATGGCCTGTCTGGTCACCCTACTGTCCAGGGAAGAGGTGGAGGAGGTGAGGGGCCGGCAGAAGGGGCTGAGCACCCTGCGGGCCCCGGAAGGAAGGCAGGCCGAGGAGGGAGGGGTGGACTGAGAAGTCACGTTCTTATTTCAGAGTGACCCGAAAGGCCGCATCTGATATCCCTGCCAGGAATGCCTGCTAGGGACAGAACTGCAAAGGCTGAGGTGACAGCACCGATGGATCGGTCAGTTCAAGGCCGCGACCGGCCTGTGCCGGGAGCCCGGGGGGGGCGGGGGGTTGCTGGTGTCGGGAATAGAAGGGCCGGTGTGACCACAGGGGACAGAGCCGACCTGGGAGAAGGGTGTGGGTAGCAGGTGTGTCTGAGAGGAAGCATGCGGTGAGCCAAGATGGAAGACAGCCCTCGACACTTACTCTTTCCAGAAATTTCCGTCAGATCCCAAAGCACCTCTGCACTGAAGACTTGGGGAGCTAAGCTAGCCAGCACAAAGGGAGGCCCTGCTTCCATATCAAAACAGCAGCCTCCGTGGTCAGGGGCGGGAGCGGGGAGCATGTCGGCAGGCTCCCCTGCAGGCCCTGTGGCCATCTTCCTGTCCCCTGCCCCGTGTTTACGGAGAGGAAGGCCAAAGCCCTGGTCTGCCTGCTGCTGATAAGTGATTCTACAAGACAAGCAGAAGGAATCCAGACAGAGATCTAAGGACATCCAGATGCTGCGCGCAGTGGGCTGGTTCCTGCGGCCTGACAGGCTTTCATGTGCGCCCCGGCTCCTGGGGAGAGGGGCCTGGCTGCAGGCCCCGGGAGCCCCAGCCCGGCCCAGGCCCAGGCAGGGGAGGGGACCGCGTCTGTAACCCGATCTCCGCCGTCCTCGGGGCTGCTTCTCTGCACCCCGCCCCCCACCTCCGGCCCCCGGTGGCAGGGCCCGGGCCCCCCAATGTGAGGCCTCGCCACGTGCTTGACAACCGAAACGAGGAGTCCGGCCGTGCCCGGGGCGTACATACGTGAGCAGACTCAATCCTCACGGCGGTCTGTGACGTCACTCCCGCTTTGTGTCCATTCGACAAATGAGAAAACGAGGTTCAGAAGAATGAAGTCATTTTCCCAAGGTGGCGCAGCTGACACATGGCCACACGGTGGTTCCCATCCAGGTCGCTCCCTGGGCTCGCTGACTTCCCAGCCCCCAGCCTGGCTGCCTGGGTGATCAGGTTGGAAGGCGCACTCCGACGTGGCGCACGGGCCCCTACCCCCCAAGTGCTTTACGACAGGAGGAACGGGAGGGAGGGTTAAACAGAGCTAGGTGCCGCACGCCACACACCAGCACACTCAGTCCGGACACTTCTGGGTCCTTCGGGGCCTCCTTCTTCCTTCTCCAGAAAAGGGAAAGAAAATCGCCTACTCCCTTCTCTGGGAATTTTGACAGAACAAAGAAGAAGGGGAAAGATGCCGTGCGACGCATAGAAAGCAAGGCGACCTGACTGGTACCAAAAAGGCAGGAAGGGAAGCGAGAGCCTTCTGCAGCCTGGGGGACAGAGGAGCCGCCCCAGGAGACCCATGGTCCTTCCCACCTTGTGACCCCTTGTCATGCCGCAGGAGGCAGTACCAGGAGGCGAGGAAAGAACTAGGGGAGAGAGGGGGTGCTGGTGAATGAAAGGCAGAGACGGACAGACGGACAGCCGGACGGGGGAGGGACTGGGCTCGCGGACGTTCAAGGTCTCTTCGGACCCTCCGGCCTGGTGATGTGGGAGCATGAGAGAACCTGGGACTCCACGGCTTTTGCTGGAAAAAAACCAAGTGAAAAAAAAAAGAAAAAGGTAAGTTTCTAGGTTTTCAAACTTCGTGTTGAACTGAATGAAACCAAAGGCAGGCGAGGACCAGCAGAGAGACAACTTGGAAAGCAGAAAATAAGGATGTGAGTAAGGAGAGTGGGTCGGGATGAGTCACGAAACAAGCCCCTGAAAGACAGAATAATCGGTGGATCTGACCACCTCACCTTGTTTCTGTCCTTGACCTCCAGGTCCAAAGCAGGGAGTCACACAGGTCCCCACGCAGGACCCTAAGGTCCGTATGTAATCAGGGGTTTGTTGACCCCTTTAAGGGTCTGACTGCCCTGCTCTATGAGGACAGGAAGGATGGTGGGCACTGGGGCAACATTGGTTGGATGAATGAATGCATGAATGAATGCATGATGGAGTAGTTTTGCGCCACGGATCCTCTGCAGGTCTCAGAGGTTCCAGCCTTGTCCCTGGGCCTTCTGAGCCGCCTTTCCTGGGGCTGCGCTCCTGCTGGGGTGACTGCTCTGTCTCCCCTTCCTGACGTCGGGCTCTGCTTCTCCAGCACTTAGTGAGAAGCCTCCCGTGGAGCCAGGAGACAGAGAGGAAACTGGCTCGGAGATGAGACAGGCAGGACTGGCAGAAGCGTCGTCTCGAGTGTCGGTGTGTCTGCCAGCCTCCCGACTGTGCCAGGGCTGGGGGAGGGGAGGGAGGGGAGGAGGTGGAGTGAGGGACACGGAGTGTGCCATGGGCACTAGAGGAGTGGAGAATGTCAGCCAGAGGGTGACTTTGTAGTGCCCGGAGTGACAGAAAACGCAGTGGGGCAGGGACATCTCCACGCTGCCCCTTGGCTCAACCCCAAGTGAAGGGCAAACGACCCGAGCAGCGTGTATAGGAGGCAGAGTCCTCAGGTCCGGCAACCGGTGGCCCCTGACTCCTAAGTCGAATCCAAAGGACTCTGTAGTCTTCTGTAGTTTTTAACACGTGTGTTCTGCTCTGAGACAGACACTGTGTATGCTTAGTGCTGAGAGCAAAGGTGGTGCACGCAGGCCTCTGGGGAGAGTGTGCCAACAGGGAACCCACCATGAAGTGCAGGTGACATCAGAGTTGTGCAGGGACGGTGCAGGCTGCTCTAACACAGGCACGGCCCACCTGCGGCCCAGGACGGCTTTGATCGCGGCCCAACACAAATTCGTAAACGTTGTTAAAACATTATGAGGGGTGTTTTGGGGACCTTTTTTATTTTTTAGCTCATCAGCTATCATTAGTGTCCGTGTACTTTATGTGTGGCCCAAGACAAATCTTCTTCCAATGTGGCCCGGAGAAGCCAAAAGTTTGGACACCGCTGCTCTAAGAGAAGGTAGCAGGCCAGGGAAGGTGTCCCCTAGGAAGTGACTTTGAGTGTTCCCTTGGGAAGTGAAGGATGAGTAGACGTGACCCAGTCAAAGGAATTAATAGCAGAAAGAGGTGTCAGGTGCGCAGGCGCTGGTTGGACGTAGCCTGGCACGGCTGTGGTGCTGTGGGTGACAATGTGCCACAGGTGACAGTGTGCCATGGGAGCGCCACGGAGGGTGGGAAAACAGGAAGGCTGGGGACACTAACACACACTCTTGCTTGTAGACTGAAGGCCCTGGGTGCTGAAAGTGATCAAAGGCAGCAAATGCACACACACAGGGGCTGTCCGGAAAGTGTCCAGCCACGTAATACGAAAAACAGAGGCGTTTATGGCTGGGTTTTCCGGACAGCCCTCGTACATAACCTTCCAGGCCCGCACCCGCCTGACCCTTGTGGCTCAGGGACAAGGTGGGTTGACCGCAGAGCCCCGTTGCACCTTAAGAAAGGCAGGACAGCAGAGGGACTTGAGCTCTACCGAGCCGGAGGCCCGAGGCCCCAGCCGCTGGGGCAGCGTGTGTGGCATCACGGGGTGCGTCGTGCCTGGGCCGGGGCCGGGCCGACGTGTGTGTGAAGTACCGAGCTTCGCGTTACGGATTCTAGAGACCGCAAGGGCTCAAAAACAGAATGCACTGGAATAATCAGGGGGTCTGGGAGAAGGAAGCAGAGGAGGTTGGACTCGAGGAGAGCCAACGGATGGGCAAGAAGGGGGTCGTTAGAAAAGAGTGCAGAGCGTTCCCAGGTGAGGAGGTAAAGACCGGGACTGTAAGAGGTCTGCAGCCCGGGGCAGGGGGGCAGGGGAGCCCGAGAGGAGAGGGCGAGGGGTTGGAGGGATGGGTCCACGTGTGCCTTTTGAATTCCATGAGAGGCCGGGGGAGGACTGAAGGATTTTGAAAAGTGAACATCAGAATAACGTGGGTGGAAAAAGAAGTTTGGGCAGATGATAATGGGTAGCACAGAAGGGGAGGAGAGAGATGGCACGGCCACCTAGGCCCTAGCAGGATGGGATCATGGGGGCCACAGCAGGTGGGACAGGAACGAACCCCATCACAGAGGCATTTATGTCCAAGGCAGTAGCCCAGGTCTCGTGTGCAGCGGGGATCACACCCCTCCTGAGTCTGGACGACTGGGAGGATGGTTACACCAGCAAAGGAAGGGAGAGAAGGGGGGATGGGGAACAGATATCAGAGGGGCACATTTACCTGGGGACATCTTAAATGTTAGCAATGACAGTTCCAACCTAAAAGTCAGTGGTTGCCAAACTGTTTGCAAGCCACCAACAATCTCAGGAAGAATCTAACACCCACAATAGAGTAAAAGGGAGAGGCACTTGTTTAACACCAGGCGTGCCCTGAGCCCTTAGCCCCTCGGCACCTGACTGCCACCTCCCAGAGCCCGAGGGGTCCCCAGAATTATGTTGGAAACCCACTGCTATTGGCAGTTGAAGATACTGACCAAACTCAGGCAAGAGATTAGAGTCAGAGATGAAGATTCGGGGTCCCCAGCATAGAACTGATAACAAGACGTTTGCGACACCTCGGGGAAGACACAGCCCCGTCCTGAGCTGTGGGGACACTCCCGTTCAGAGACAAGAGAGTAGCAGTGACCTTCCGCTAAGCCTCCAGCCTGTCTGGCCATTTAAAATGTTGATTTCAGGTCGGTGTGGGGCAGACACATCTTCTCCCCGGGACTCTCCTTCCTCTACCTCCATCTCTTCTTCTCCTGCCCAGGTACCTTCTCCTCCCCGCTTCTGCTCTTTCTCTCCTTCCCCCAGCTCCACCGGGCATCCCTCCATCCCCCAAGCCCTTGATCTCGGCTCTCTCACGCTCCCCACCACCTCCATCCCGGCCCTGGCCGGGGTCTTTTGGGTCATGATTTATTTTCAGCCCCTCTGCCATCCTGAGGATGTGAGCACTATTCCTGAGTCATGGCTTTTCGAGGAAGCGGGGCTAGACAGCGCCCTGGGCATCTCTGAAGATGGCTTATCGGCCTCCAGCCGGGCCTGCTGCGGGGGCGGAGCGCACCCCGCCAGCCAGTTCCTCTCCTGGGTGGAGCCCCCGGCCTCTGAGTCAGAGAAGCAGCTGCTCCTGCGGGCCGGGGCCGCGGCCACCGACTCGGGCTCTGCACTACATCCTCCCGCAGCCTGTTTCGGGAAAGGGGACCGTGCAGGAGCCTCTGGCGTGTGTGACTGAACAGAGAAACCTCTTCAGAAAACAAAAAGGAAAAGGAAAAAGGTGAAATCAACTTTAAAGAGCCCTGAATTTGAGCACAGAGACTCCAGTTTTAGGGCCCTGCGTCGCTTGTCACTGCTACTCGCCCAGCATTTACAGAACGCCTCCTGGGTGCCCGGTGCCCATCTGCGTCCCAGTGCCACCCGACAAAGCGAGACGTCATACTGGTTTATAAGGGCTTCAGTCTGTTGTTGGACAATCCCCACGTGCAGTGCAACTTACGACCCTCAGAGACACATTATCCACAGGGAGAAACTGAGTCCCAAAGGAGCAAATAGAGCCCTCTGGCCCACAAGCTGGGATTTAAAGTCATTTTTGCGCTCTCCGGTCCCAGGCATTTCTGCTTCACCCACTCCGGGGCCTCCTCCAGCTCCAAGCTCTGCCTGTCCTCTTGCCCATTACACCCTCCTTGCCTGTGAAAGGGGGTTCAGGAGCTCCCACGGACCAGAGACGAGATGCTTTGCAGGTGCCGTGTTTGGCCGTGCAATGCAGAGCGAGCCCCAGGTGAGGGACAGCGGGGTACACCCCTGAACACGTGGCGCGCTGAGCTACCAACATCTGCACGTGCGAGGGGGCACATTTTGTTTGCGTGACACTGTTTCACCCAATTATAATCCAAATTATAAAATGTAAATTCAACTGAATGTTGGCATGCACCGACGAATGTGACAAGATGACCAATTATAATATTAATATCACAGTATTAAACCTTGGAGACAGTTCCCTTCCACATTCCCTGTCTCTGTCTCTGTCTCTGTCTCTGTCTCTCTCATTCTCTCTCTCCCCACCCCTTCCTCAGCAGCACCCTTTTCCCTAAAACCAGTGAACACATGAGGGCTGTCCAGAAAACAATGCAGCTGTAAATGCCCCTATTTTTCATATTTCATGGCTGGATACTTTCCGGGCAGCCCTCGTATGCCTTCGGCTGCAACTTGAGTATCTCTGGTGCCCTTCCAGACGCGCTGGGATTTCCTGACTGAAAGTGTCAAATGATGTGTAAATCATTAAGTGACATGTAAATCGCACGGTGGGGGAGAGCGGCGGGAAGTAAATAAGTCCTTACCCAGACTCAGAAACTAGCTCCTTCCGGATGGACACGTGTGCTCCCAGGGGTGTTGCTCCAAGAGGCGCTGGTGTGCTGACCCTGCTGCAAGTCCTGGGGCCCAGCTGGTCCCCCTAGGACATTAGTCACGCTATAAAAGCTCTGGGCCAATTTCCCAGGCCGGGGCGCCCTACACGCAATTTCCCATAGGGTCCCCGAGCATGAGAACCTATGCATCTCACTGTCCGGCTCGGGGCTCGTGTTGCATCGGATGTGGCTTGTCTCTGAAAACGTGACTTAGCGAGGGTCCCGGGACAAAGCTGGAAATGTCTTCAACTTCTCTCATGCAGGGAGCTTTGGGACCCCACTGAACTCCCTCCTCTCAGCCAGGAGGTTATTTCGGTCTGGAGTTCTGGCCACTGGCGTGTTTGCACACCCTGGGAGTCGCGGAGGTGGTGCTGAGGGGAGCAAGCCTGCTCCCCAAGGTGCCTCTAAGGGGAAGCCGAGGGACCAGAAGCACAGACTCGGAGATGGCCGCCCTCCAAGGTGGCCCGGCACGAATCCTGCCCTCGTCCCCAACATCCCTTTCTTGGATTTGTGGTGTCTTGGCTGAGACTCTTCCCTCCCCTCCCCAACCATCAGCTTCATCTCCGGGTCCTTCAAGGTTATCACCTTTTTCTACCGCTGATCATCGACTCTAGGGGCAGGCGGCAGGGCGATCTCATCAAAGGCAGAGGGAGGGAGCACATTTAGTCATTATTCATTCCATCCTCAGCACGGTAGGTCTCTTACTTCCACAGGAGGGAATTCAGGTTCTGAGGAGGGAGAGAGATCAGAACGGACAGAGATGAGGAGACAAGAGGAAGGACTCGGGGACGTGGCCGACATGGCAGACACGGGGGGATGCCGTGCCAGAGAGACATGTGGGATACACTCCTCACCTGACCCACGGGGATTAATTCGGGCCTCGCTCTTAGACCGTGCAACGATGTCCCTATCTCGACATGAACACAGTCACCTGTGCCATGGGGACAACCCCCCCCCCCATGTGCCCTCCTTGCCTCCTGCCCTGATCGCCGGCCCTGTGTCTGTGTCTTGATCGACCCCCAAATAGCATTAACCATTTAGGGTAAAGCTAAAAGCATTCCTCTCAAGAAGCAAAATCGGTGTTTTGAGTTGGCATTTTGCTCTTGACGATGAACTAGGTGAATGTTATCAGTTCAGCTCTAAGGCAGCAAGATCAGGCCAGTAACATAAAAACCACGGAAGATTCCAGAACCGGAGGCCTTATCCTTTACTCCGGCCGCCGGGGACTACTGCCCGCAGGCAGAGGGGCGTGCCCCTCCAACCCGCCCACCACGCCCTCCAGGTCTCACCCAGGAAGCTGGGGGGGGGGGGGGGTCTGTCTCCCAAGGTGAGGGTGAGGGCGGCAAGAGAAATCCGGAAGTCTGGAAGGGCCCAAAGAGCAAATGGCCGGGCCCTCAGGAGCCCTAACTGGCCAAGTTTTAAACTGATTTTCTGAGCGCTAATGAAACTTAAACCCCTGGGTGTAGGGGCTGATTTATACTGGCCCGAGGTGACTTCCTGTTTTTGAAGAAAAGAGGTGGGTAGGAGCTCAGAGGCAGGTTCTGGGCAGCAGTCAGCTTTGACAAACAGTCCTCTCCTGACTTCAGCATAACTGGGGCAGATACGGCAAGATAGGATTACTCCCCAAACAAGACGTTTTCACACCCAGGCAAAGCCGTGTGCCAGGGCCAGGCTCTGGGGGCCTGAAGAGGGTGGGCACAGGCCCTCGGCTCACGGGCCACCAGCTCTGGTCCCCGTTTCTCAGCATGGAACAAAGAAAGCTGTGCTAAAGGAGGGGGCTGAGCATCAGAGACGCACACGAGCTGCACGTCCCCCCGTTTCATCACAGGAAAAGGAGTCGCAGAGTGTGGAGGCCCCTGGGCAGGGGCTGTGGGACAAATGGGCAGTGTCTGCTCAGCAGGGCGACCACCCATACTGGGTGTTCTGGGCAAGACCCAGTTTCCTACCTCCGGTCTGCATGTGTCCACAGCAGAGCCCAGGGTTAGCCCACGTGTCCTGTTCGCTAGTGGGTGATGTCACCACAACCGTGGGCAGCACCAGATGGGCCTGGCTTTGGATCAGGCGCACACGCACACCCACACACGCGCCCCACCATGCAGGTGGCCTGCCCTGACCCCTCCGTAGAAGCAGCACACAGCTCCGTCCTATTCCTCCTCACCCCCTACCCTGTGTTCTTTTGCTGAGTGACAGCAGCTGTTGCCACGTGACATGGCATTTGCTCGCTGGTCTTGCCCCACTTTACCCTGAAAGACAGGAAAGCATTCCCTATGAGCAGTGGTTAGAAGGGTGCATTTGTGTACGAGTCCATTGTGTGTCCCTCCCCGGCCTCAGCTCTGTGCCCTACGGCTCTGCACCTGTCTCCTGCCTTGTACACAGCAGGCACTCGAATCAACGAACGTGACTGGTCCTGGTGGCTTCTACCTGCAAGGAAAGACAGGAATAAAGGCACAAGATGACGGGCGGCCGCCCAATGGGTTCTGCTGAACAATGTCAAGAACGCACCCCCCATCGGGCCTGGGCTTAGGGTCCTCGCCCCCACAGCGTGCTGTGACTACTGCGTGCCCCTCTAACACCCTTCACACCATTTCCCCCTCTCGACACTCAGCATCTGCGACCCAGTTCTCCACACGGTCTCTAACATTTCTGCACCAGGATGTCCCAGACCCACGCCTGCCCCTGCGTTCACCCAGCAACCCCAAGCACCTGCCGCTGACGTCCCTCAGGGACCATGCTTGGACCCCACGAAAGCACAACAGATTTGGGGTAGAATAAGAAATCAGCGTGAATGGGGGGTAGAGACCCTCATTTTCTTACTTTTTGGCCGTGGCCTATCAATTGCAGACGATGTATTATGAATCGGCTTCACTTAGCAACCATCCTGAGGACGGCGTCCCCCATGTCACG
The DNA here is from genome assembly GCA_004026885.1 of Lyroderma lyra. Lineage (NCBI taxonomy): Eukaryota > Metazoa > Chordata > Mammalia > Chiroptera > Megadermatidae > Lyroderma > Lyroderma lyra. The sequence goes on along the minus strand of PVJL010000238.1, from coordinate 8,701 downwards.
CGTCAGGATGGGGGCCGGGAAGGTCCAGAGCTCGGGGTGAGCTGCGGGGACACACCGCCTGCGGCCCAGGTCCTCGTGCATTGATGGGGTCCCCGCACTTGCCAAGGGGCAGTTCTGAAAAGTCCGGGCTCTGAGGTCAGGGGCCTGAGCATGAACTGTGCCACCTGCTGGCCGTGTGGCCTTGAGGAGGTACCGTAAAGCCCTCCTCAGCCTCAGTCTGTCTCGTGTGACAATGACAAAATAACATCTAACTCACAGGGTGCTGCGATATTTAGGTGAGATAGGCAAGCACGAGGTGCCCGCTCGGTGTCTAGGCACGGCAGATACTAGATAATGCACACGTCAGCACGGAGACCTTTTAGTTTTTTATTTTTTTGGCAGAATGCCAAGTACCATACGCGACCTGGCCGAGATTCCAAAGATAATACTGTCGGCGACGGAAGAGGAGGAGGAAGAAGTGAAGAGGAAGACGAAGGAGAAAGAGAAAAAGCAGCACCGAGCACCGTTAGCTGTCTGTTTCTGTTTGGATTGAAATGATAGTGACCCTAGCAAGCCGGGGGCTATCTGGATGTGGGGAGATGCTGTGAGTCACAGTATGGCTGTAAGTGCTCCCACAGAACGTTGAGGCAGGCCCCAGCGGGAAAGTAGAACTCCAACCAGGAAGGGCAAAGGTGTCTCAGGCAGGAGGAAGGGCACCTACCGAGGCAGCAAGGTGACAGACAGTCCTCACGGCCTGGTGGTGGCCTGTGTCACAGAGTGCATGGGGAGGTGATGAGACATGGGCCTGGGAAGGCAGGTGGGGAAGTGTCATGCAGGGCTCGGTGCGGCTGACTGAGCCGTGGGGCTTGATCTGAGTTCTCAGAAGGTTCCAGCAGCAGACATGTGACCAGATTTGCTTCAGAAAGATGACTCAGGTGGCTCCAGAGGGCATCACAGGGGAGGGGGAGTCGGAGCAGGGAGTTAGTAGCCATTTGGGGGAGGGGGGAATCAAGTAGGTAGATGGTCCCCCACAGTAAAGGAGGATCATCCTCAAAGCCAACCATGAACTCAAGTCACTAAAATCTAAAATGTGGGATGTGGGACGAGGTGGCCGAGCCGTTAAGGCGATGGACAGCTAAACTGTGAGTTGGGGTTCTGGCCCTCCTGCTCGGGGTGAGAGTCACCCGAAAGCCTATCTCTGATTCCCAGCTGCTGCCTAAGCCCACAGATAAAGGTGAGTAATCCAAAGGAAAGGGCCCCCGAAACCTAAGGGAATATTTATTTTGGGTAGCTTGACGTAAGTAGGAAGGGGAGAAAGGAAAAAATAAAAATAAAAAAAAACCCTACAGGGCCCTGAATGGGGGACCATGGCATTCACGGAGCCTGGGCGTTCTGTAAAAGAGAAAAATTCCTCAAGGTTGTGCTTGTCCAAGAAATCAGACAGTTCACGGTCTCTGAGTCAAAACACTCAAGGATTGGAAGCCAGAGTTTCCTGGGCTGAACCCAGTTACTAAATAAAATGGAAAGGAAGAGGGCAATTAGATGCTGTGGATTGTTGCTAAGCGGGTGGGGTCGTTGCCCAGGCTGTCGCCCAGCAGATGCAGCAGAAGAGACGCGGGGAGCCGGGCAGCCCGGCGCTGGGGTTTGTCAGCCACCCCATCCCCCAGGCTCGGCCTCCCCCCACCCCAGCTGCTGGTGACGGTGGGTCACAGTGAGACCCGCTGGGATCTGGGGATGCCCCGGGACCCAGTGGAGACGGGGATCCTGGCCCAGTCTCAAGAGGCCAAGGCCCATAGTGCCTGCTGGTGCCAGAGCTCAAAGGAAGCGCCTGGAAACGTCCGCTCTTTGTGCCAGGCTAAGGGGGTTCGCTGGTGTTCTGCAAAGCACCCCAAGGGGCAGGCCAGCCCTCCTGGCTGCTCCTTTCAAATGCTGGGAGGAGTCAGAGGGGTGGGGTCGGTGGCTCTACCACCTGGGAGGGAAGGGGCCAACAAGGAACGCCACCGGGTGGGGGTGGGGAAGACAAGCGGAGCAGACAGGAATGGTGGGGAGAGGAGGCGGAGGAGGCCTAACCTGCAGGGGCCTCCCCCAGCTCCCACACCCACGGGGGGCTCTCAGGACCACCCAGCTGGGCGCTGAGGGAAGAAATAGAGACAGGGATGAGGAAAAAGGGCCGCTTGACACTGTGATGCCTCGTGTGCGTGCCAAGTCACCGAATGTGACCTGTTTGTCCTACGTTAGAATCCAGCTGCCTCCTGCCTGGGGATAGAGAAAAACACACCAGGCCAGTTGTCACCAGGCTGTGCGTGGGGGGGTGCCCAGGGACCCTGGACATGGCTCAGCTGTTTCACGCATGGTGACACCTCCGAGGCCATCAGAGGGGACAAGCTTTCCGAACTGGGGTTCCCAATGGAGTGGCATGGCGTCTTGAAGCTTCTCCAGGATTTGAGTCCTGAATTGGGGGTAATGAAGACTGTGAAAGGGCGCATACCAGCTGAACTGGGTGTGAGGTTCGGCTCAGTCTGCAAGGTAGCGACACCGTTCATAGGTGTGAAATGTCTTCTTAAAGATGGGGAGCAAAAACATGTCGCAGACCCACGAAAGCAGAAAAAACCACAGCCAGATTCTGAAAACTGTTCATTACGTCTGTTTATTTCAAACAAGCAGATGGGCTCGACGTGTTTTCTTAATAAAAGGAAGGGTTAGAGTGTGTTTCTCGAAAGCCCTTTGCAGGCGAAGCTCCATTTCCACGACCGGCCCTTCTGAGAAGAGCGTCAGGCGGTTCCAGGAGCAGAGCTGACGCGCCGAGCCTTCCCCGGGAGTGCCGAGTGGTCACCCGCATGGCATGGCAGCAAACGGCATGCACTGTTAGACCGCACGGGGCCATCAAAGCGCTCTGGGCTGCAGAACCGCCATCAGCTCAGGGCTGCACCGCCCTCGGTGGAGACCTGCTGACGTAGGAGGTGCGGAGGTGGGATGGGTGAAACCAGCCTCCACACCCTGTCTCTGAACACACAGTATTTCCCTCCAGGTGGCCCCGGGGCCCCTTTGCTCAGGGCCAGGGTCTGCCCTGCCAGGCAGCCCCTCATCCCTTTCTTACTGCAGTCCCTGACCCTCTTTCTTCCACTTTCTACTCCTCATATTTTTCAGCAAAGAAAGGAGCTGTACACTACATCACATGAATGAATTAGGGACCCCGTTTGCCGGCCCTGATGGAGGTGTTTGCATTTTGCAGAGCGGGAGACGTCAGGCCAGGGCTGTGGGAGGTGGGCGGTGGCCATAATGGGGGTCCCAGTGGGGAGACCAGGACAGGCCTCCAGAGGGCACCTCCGATGCCACCAGACTGAACTGATCGTTCTGCTGGAAGTCAGGGCCTTTCTGGGAGAGATGAACTTTGGAGAGAGAGAGGAGAGGGCATGTGGACAAAGATGGCTCCTCAGCACACCCTTGCAGAGGGGAGGAGAGACGACCTCCTCGGAAGCTGGGTGACTTTCACGTGAGCCCTGGCTGCTGCTCAGTGAAGGGTGAGGATCTGGTCATTGAAAGACCCCTGGACCTCTTTAAGTCAGAAGAACCAGAGCCTTCAGGAGGCCCCTCTCGCAGCTGTGTGGTGGTTCAGCCACATTCCCCTGTGCACCCTGTAAAGCAGGGCTGACCACGAGAGATTGCTGGTGGAGACGAGATGGGCCACGGACGTGAGGTGCCTCTGTTCAGAGGTGGTCAGAAAATGTTCGAGAGACTTCCAGAAGCAGCGAGACCAGAAGCATTTTTTTTTTAAAGCAGGGTAACTCCCTTCCACACCTGGCTTACACTTGAGAGGGGAGAGAAACAGTGATGCTCATAGAAACAGTGACAACACGAGTGTCACTATTTAGGGGATAAAAGGTGCCACGGGGCCTTTGACAATTCTCCAAGAGCCCAGACTGTGAGTGACCACAGGAGGCTGGCTGCAGCGGCTGGCCTGGGCGGGTTCTGGAGGTGAGCAGGGAGGTGGGCATGGCAATGCCCCCGGCGGGCACAGAACCTCCCACAAGTCCGAGCATCGGGACGCTTGACCTTTCCTGTTGAAAGGTGCCGCGAAGCTGCCCAGATTGGAGGCTGCGATCGGGCAAATAAGCAAAGGAAAATTGGTCCCAATGGTTGCCAGGGCTTCCACGCTCCCTGGCGGGTCAGAGTCCCGATAGCGTTAACCAGAGTCAAACAGTCGGCTTATTCTGCAGGTGAACAGTCACACTATGAAACACCATCCCTCATAAGGCCAAGGCTTGCAGGGTCTGACACTGATACTGTCCCCAGAGGTGTGTGTGCGCGTGTGCGTGTGCGTATGTGTGTGCGTGTGCGTATGTGTGTGTGTGCGTGCGTGTACGCATGTGCGTGTGCGCGCGTGCGTGTGCGCATGTGCATGCGTGTGCGTGCGTGTGCGCACGTGCGTGCGTGTGTGCGCGCGTGTGTGTGCGTATGCGTGTGCGTGTGTGTGTGTGTGTGTGGGTGCGTGTGCATGTGTGCGCGTGTGTGTCTGTGTTTTAAGAAAGTTCTATGGCTTTCTTTTTAAAGTACCTAGAGCAGAGAAAGGGTACAATACACAATGCAATAGCCTGAACTTCTGAAAAGTCCCCTCGTTGCTGCAGGACAGCGGATTTGGTTTCTAAGGACAGAAAGACAGAAGTCCGAGCCGTTCGGATGTCAGCCTTGGGCAAGTCTGTCTTCTTCCGTCCTGTGAAATTGCTAGCCGTGCTGAGCTTTGGCCCGGAGCGTGGTGAGTACAGCTCAATGGTGCCCCCTACAGGCCAATAGGGAGGAGTGCCGTAAAAGAGGAAAAGGCGAGGGACCAGGGCCCCGGGGTGAGGCAGGGCCGGGCAGTCAGCAAAACCAGACAGCCGGCCTGCACCCACGGCTGTTCAGGAACGTGCCCCCGTGGTTGAAAAGAGCCCGGGCTTTGCCATAAATAACAGGCCTTGGATTGAATTCCAGCACAGACGAGCTACTAAACCGCCCTGACTCAGTTTCCCTCTCTGGATTAATACAGAATGCAAAGTGGTATTCCCGGATTGCTTACCATGGGGCAGGCTCTATTCGGCATGTTCGGCATGCATTAACCCATTTACCCCTTACAGAGAGCCCACGATGGACACGCTGTTTTTAATCTCCTTTGTATAGATGAGAAAACCGGCCCGGAGTGAGTTAGAAACCTCCATAGCTCATAATCAGCAGAACTGGGTTTGAACTGTGGTGGGGGGGTCGGGAGCCTAGACTGAACCACACACCGCACTGCCTCCCTTGCTTACCCAGCTGGGCCACCAGAGGACTCAAAAGAAAACTGCCAACTGCCTAAATCTGAGCATGCCGCAGAATTCGTGCTCAATGAATGGTAACTACAATTAGGTTCCCGTTCTTAGTTGACCCCTTCCACATGCATGGCTCGACTCCCCTGTGCTTTGATTTCCTCATCTGGAGAAGGGGCCCCATGGACATGGCCCACCCTCTGGCTCACTTGTCCTTCTCAGCACAGAGCTTGGGTCCCCCACCACACTCAACCCGATGTGGTGTAAGCAGGAAGACTACACACGGTGTACAGTGGGGTCTTCAGGTAGCTGGGCTGAGCTCTGCTTGCCCTGTTAAGTGGGAGAGAGAATCCAGAATGCCGTGTTAATAGCATCTAGCCGTAACACTGACCCAATCTGCAGGAAAATGGTAAAAAGAGATCATTGAGAGGACACAACGGCATTTTAAAACTCCGTTAACTCTTGTGTGACTGGCTTATTTCACTTAGCATAGTGTCCTCTGGGTACTTCCACGTTGTCCTATAGGGCAGAATTGCCTTCTTTTTGAAGGCTGAATAATATTCCATTGTGTGTGTGACCACATTTCTTTCTCCATGCATGCACTGATGGACATGTAGCTGGCTTGCACATCTCAACGACTGTGAATAGTACCGCAGTGAACATGGGTGTGCAGAAATCTCTTCACAATCCTGATTTCAATTCTTTTGCGTAAATGCCCAGAAGTGGGACTGCTGGGCCATGTGGCAGTTCTAATTTTAATCTTTTGAGGCTCCCCATACCATTCTCTGGAGTGGTTGTGCCATGGGGTCTTTCAGCCAACCCAGCACAAGGGTTCCAATTTCTGCACATCCTCGCCAACCTCGTTGTCTGTTTGATAATAGCCATTGTGACAGACAGGAGGTAATATCTTCTTGTGGGGAAATAAACCATGAAAAGAGAGCATTAAATGAACAAGAAACTCGTAAATAGTCTTTAGACAATGGGCGTGCCATATCAAAAAATATATATGTATGAGTCAAAAAAATTCAATGAACTCTGACTTTGCATCCTTAGTATTCTTATTGCTGATACTAACCTGTGACAATACAGTTCGGGGAAAACTTCCCAATTACATGTGTTACACACACACACACATGCATGTACACACACGTTATCATAAAGAGAAACCCCATCTCTGTGTACTTTATTTTAAAGAAAGGAGTGGGTGAGTTCCAGGGTGGGAGGGAAGAGGAAAGAAACAGTCTTCTACAGGGAAGGGAGCTCGACATGCAGGGAGGCTAAATTTGAGGGCATTTCTTTTCAGAAAGGAGAGTTCCTCTCAGTTTGGCACTTAATGAGCATAAGCTGAATTTTCAAAGAAGTCTGGCTCTCACCCTATATTGGAGGTGGCCCCTCTGGGCAGCTCCCTGTGACCACAGCTTTGAGAACGTGTGTTCTGCACCTGGAGAGACCCCTTCTGCTCAAATGCTGGAGGTGCAACGCAGCCAGCTGCTGAGACCCTCGGGCAATGCTGGGAAACAGGCAGAGGCCCGAACCCACCCACCGACCCAGGCCTGGGCAGCCCCCTCTCGTCTCTGACAAGTCGGGGGGGCACTGCTCTGGCCCTCGTGTGCACACTGCGTCATTCAGCAAGCTCTGTGATGCGAGCTGATGGGGTTGTCCCTGAATGTCCACACTCAGGTCCCAGTGCAGGAGAGAGCTGGGCACACAGGACTACAGTGTAGGTGGGGGGGGTCTTTGCAGGGCAGCCATGGCGCTGTCTAAGGAGCACACAGAGGAGTTATTGGAGCGATTAAACAGAAAGGAGGAAAGAACAGAAGGGCAGAGAGTAGAGTGTGCAAAGCCAAGGAGGCCTGGGGCAGGGTGGCTGGTGTAGTGGGAGCCGGGGGGTTTTCGGGGGTGCATGCAGTAGGCTGAGTGGGAGCCCAGGCTGGAAAGGCGGGATGAGGGGTGATTCAAAAGGTCCCGTGTGCCAAGCTGATAGTTTGCAACTTGTCCTGTTGGCAACACACAGCCTCTTTGGTTTTTAGAGGATAATGAAGATTTACAAGCAAAGTGGAGACTCCCCAGGGTGTATGCCTGGCCTGGCGCTGGAAGGATCTGGGACACAGTGATAGAGCGGTGGCCTCCCAAGTAGCCGGGGACATTTCCCTTAGCCTCCTGTGTTGTCGAAGTATCGTTTATCACCTGCTTTCTGAGGACAATAGGATGCATTTGGGAGCAGAGGGGCTGGCTATGGAGGCCCGTGCCAGTTCCTAACTTAAAACAATGTGTCCATTTGGGATGTCTGAGGCAACACGAATCCAAGCAGAGATAAAGAGATGAAAACACAAGTGGGTTAAGAAAGAAGGGCTTTACTAAATTCACCATTATAGAACACAAAGTTTTTAAGTAAGATCATTCGGATAACCGAACCACATGGGTGACCCTCATGATTGAAGAGACGACAGTTGGGCCAGTAAAGACATGACACATGTCCCAAAAGGCCCAGACCTTCAGCATCTCTGTAACTTTTTAAACGCCCATAAAAACAAGGGTCCCTAGAAGACCCAAATGGAGTAACAGACCAGAAATCAGAAGCCTGAGTCCTGGCCCTGTGGAGCCACCAGGGGTTCCAGCAAGCCTCCAGCCCCGGATGGACCCGGGGGCCGCCTGTCATTGCTCCCTGGGTTCAGGGCTCCACCTCCTGCCTTCTGGCGTCCTGGATACAGAGAAGTGGAAACTCCCTTTGGCAAATAAGGACCATGTACAGGGATTGCTCTGCTCATCCAGCAGGCAGCCCTAGTGTCCCAAGGCCCCTGGAGCTGCTGAACTGACCCCAAGCAAAGCCAGAGCCTCCCCTGCTTCAGGCCCCCGGGGGCCTGCCCTCTCCCCCAAGCTCAGCAGAGGGGCGCACTGGCCTCAGAAGCTCCCGTTACCAATCAGAGGCTCTGAGTCAGGTAACGTGATCCCTCCCGGTCCGCACCCCGCGGCTTTCTCATAACCCTGGGTGCCTGGGGCGGGCAGGCTCAGACCCTGCCTACGGTCCTCTTTCTGGGAAGGGGCAAGCCACGGGGGCTCCCTGAGATCCTGCAGGGGTCCCTCCTCCGAGGCCGGAAGTGTGCACGTATTAGGAAGGGCCAGCCCGCTCAGGCCGCAGTCTGGGCTTCACAATGACCTCCAGGTTTGAAGGCGTTCGGGCTCCTCCTTCTGAAGGCCCGGGGCTCTGACTTGGTGATCCCTATGCTTTCTGGCACGGTTCAGGCGTGCAGTAGGTGCTCAATTATTGTGTGACAAATGCACTGAGTTGCCAGCAGAGTGACATCTTCATCACCCTCACCACCATCATCGCTGTCACCAAAACAACAGCAGCAGCAGCAACAGGAGCACCGGAGGCTGCCCGGCCTGCCGCGTCCCAGACCCTGTGTTACTGGAGCGCATTTAAATCTCTTAGCCGTGCCCCG